>JARQOD010000002.1:257947871-258008795 GCA_033576555.1 Oophaga sylvatica
TTTTTTTTCTTAAAAGAGGTTCCAGGAATTTTATTTATTGTTAGATGCTAAAATAATAAGCTGCTCACCCTCTGGTCCTTCACTGGTCCCCTCTGGTCTCTGCTTTCTGGTTCTGTGCTTGACATTCCAGAAAAGACTACATTTTAATAAAAAAAATTTTATCAAGACTTTCTTTTTATTTTTTACTTTTTTTTTTACAGTCCTTTCCAATAATTATTTATCAGTAAATAAGAGTGAGAAAGTTTAAAGCTATTAAAAAAGTAAGAGTTCTGCTGAAGATGAAAAAATATTTTGAAAAAAAGATGAAATTGCCGACTCTCTATTTAGAGAATATATTGATTTTATTTTTAGAAAGTATCTTAAAATTATGTATGGTGTATGTATATAAACTTTATACCATTTATACTTTTTATATACCTTATAAAAATAAAATGAATATATTCTTTAAAAACATACAGACATTTTTTATTTTTTGTATAATTTTGCAATAGAGCATTTGCATTATTTTCCCAAGAGCTCAGTAGTGAGAATTTGCAGGTCCAGGTGTTCTCCCTATTCCAAATATTAGGCCGGTGTCACACTTGCGTGTGTGATGCTCGAGTCTCTTGCATCAACACCTGGCACTGCCGCCTGCACTCGGGACAAGAGTGTGCAGCTGCATATAAGTACATGCAGCCGCCAGAAGTGCCGGGTATTGATGCGTGAGATTCTCGCATCACACATGCAAGTGTGAGACTGGCCTTAAGAGGATATCCTGAGCAAAATTGAGTGTGGGTAGCATATCCCAATTTCCTTTCTCTGCACTCCTTGAGGCACCTGCAGCCTTGGATCACTCATTTGCACTCTCTGAGCTATCCATGGGGAGCTTGCGCAAAGACATACATAGGCCCTACTGCCCTGTACTATCTGTGTACCGGCATATGATGCCTCCATAGTGATCATGATACAAAGATGTTCTCTTCATGAAACATTCCAGAATGCAATGAATTATGGAGCATCACATGAATATGGAGATGCAAAGCGGCCACATTGACATTTATGGCTGCTCTGTACAATGTAAAGCTACTGTATAATACAACTGTGTGACGAGCCGTATCTCTGATCTGCGTTTGAGTTTCTTTTCTTGTGTGTCCTATTATTTTAGTCATAAAGCAATGTGCTACAAATTAAGCATTGGGACCATTCTTATAAATCATGAATGAGCAAGAAGACACTACGGCTAGGGTCACATGTCAGTATTTTCTCCCATCCCAGAGAATTGGTTTGATTATGCTAATCACACTCTGATGATGATCTGATTCTCAAGGATGAGGAGAAAATGAAAAAAAAAATGTCTCCATCTTCTCCATTCTCTCAGTCCATGGAAATCATTTATGCATCATTTAAAATTATAACAGTTTATGTTGCACAAAATAAAAAAAATAATAATTATGGAAATATGTTTTTTTCAATAGTATTTATAATGTTAATGAAGGTAACACATACGTGAGCTAAAGGGCATAGCAGTGTTAAGTATACCATCTCCAATAGGAGGGTATTACAACCTAGTGATTGACAGGTCGGGGCAGTTCAGTTATGGGTCATCTGTCTTTTTGCATCTTAGTCGCTAATGTGTAATATGCTTAAATGTTTTCCTGCTACCTAGAGGTCGTCTAATCTATTTCAATGTGCTTTTCCTAATCTAATCTGCTTTATGGGAAACTGACTGAGCTAACGAACACTACAAAGTGCAGTGATCGTAATGGTTTATTCAGGTCCATATACAGTAATTGAAGAAATTATGGAGTAACTGTCTTTTAACCCCTTAACCCCCAAGAGTGGTTTGCATGCTAATGAACGCGCCAATTTTTACAATTCTGACCACTGTCTCTTTATGAGGTTATAACTCTGGAACGCTTCAACGGATCTTCACGATTCTGAGAATGTTTTCTCGTGACATATTGTACTTCATGATAGTGGTAAAATTTCTTAGATATAATTTGCGGTTATTTATGAAAAAAATGGAAATATGGCGAAAATTTTGAAAATTTAGCAATTTTTAAACTTTGAATGTTTATTCCCTTAAAACAGAGAAATATGTCACACAAAATAGTTACTAAATAACATTTCCCACATGTCTACTTTACATCAGCACAATTTTGAAACAAATTTTTTTTTGTTACGAAGTTATAAGGGTTAAAAGTTGACCAGCGATTTCTCATTTTTACAACAAATTGTACAAAACCATTTTTTAGGGACCACCTCACATTTGAAGTCACTTTAAGGGGTCTATATGGCAGAAAATACCCAAAAGTGACACCATTCTAAAAACTGCACCCCTCAAGGTACTCAAAGCCACATTCAAGAAGTTTATTAACCCTTCAGGTGCTTCACAGTAGCTGAAGCAACTTGGAAGGAAAAAATGAACATTTTACTTTTTAGTCACAAAAATGATCTTTTACCAACAATTTTTTTTATTTTAACAAGGGTAAAAGGAGAAAATGGACAGAAAAAGTTGTTGTGCAATTTCTCCTGAGTACGCCGATACCCCATATGTGGGGGAAAACCACTGTCTGGGCGCAAGGCAGGGCTTGGAAGAGAAGGAGCGCCGTTTTACTTTTTCAAACCAAAATTGGCGGGAATTGAGATTGGACGCCATGTCGCGTTTGGAGAGCGCCTGATGTGCCTAAACAGTGGAAACCCCCCACATGTGACACCATTTTGGAAACTAGACCCCCTAAGGAACATATCTAGATCTGTTGTGAGCACTTAGAACCCCCAAGTGTTTCACTAAAGTTTATAATGCCTGGGTGAGGAAAAAAAAAATTTCCGCAAAAATGATTTTTTAGTCCCCAATTTTTGATTTTTCCCAAGGAAATTGGACCCCAAAAGTTGTCCAATTTGTCCTGAGTATGCTGATACCCCATATGTGGGGCAGAAATACTGTTTGGGCGCACCGCAGGGCTCAGAAAGGAAGTAATGACGTTTTGGAATGCAGACTTTGATGGGTGCTCATGTTCAGTTTGCAGAGTCCCTGATGTGCCTAAACAGTGGAAACCCCCACAAGTGACCCCATTTTGGAAACTAGACCCCCTAAGGAACTTATCTAGATCTGTGGTGAGCACTTTTAACCCCCAAGTGCTTCACACAAAAGTATAATGCCCGGGCATGAAAAAAAAAATCCTATTTTTTTCCCACAAAAGTAATATTTTAGTCACCAATTTTTTATTTTCCCAAGGGTAACATGAGAAATTGGACCATAAACGTTGTTGTCCAATTTGTCCTGAGTACGCTGGTACCCCATATGTGGGAGGAAACCACTGTTTGGGCGCACGGCAGAGCTCGGAAGGAAAGGAGCACCATTTGACTTTTTCAAACCAAAATTGGCTGGAATCGAGATTGGACCCCATGTCGCATTTGGATAGCCCCTGATGTGCCTAAACAGTGGGAACCCCCAAGTGCTTCACACAAGTTTATAACGTAGAGCCGTAAAATTAAAAAATCAGATTTTTTTCCACAAAAATGATCTTTCACCCCAACTTTTATTTTCCCAAGGGCAACAACACCTCAAAAGTTATTGCGCAATTTGTCCTGAGTACGCTGATTCCCAATATGTGAGGGTAAACCACTGTTTGGGTGCATGGCAGAGCTCGGAAGGGAAGGAGCGCAGTTTGACTTTTTCAGCGCAGAATTGGCTGTATGCCATGATGCGTTTGGAGAGCCCCTGATGTGCCTAAAGAGTGGAAACTCCCCACAAGTGACACCATTTTGGAAACTAGACCCCTTAAGGAACTTATCTAGATCTGTTGGGAGCGCTTTGAACCCCCAAGTGCTTCACAGAAGTTTATAACACCCGGGCGTGAAACTTAAAAAATCATATTTTTTCCACAAACATGATCTTTTAGTCCCCAGTTTTTTATGTTCCGAAGGGTAACAGGAGAAATTGGACTGAAAAAGTTGTTTTCCAATTTGTCTAAATGTTTCACTAAAGTTTATAATGCCTGGGTGTGAAAAAAAAAATTCCACAAAAAATGATTTTTTTAGTCCCCAATTTTCCAATTTTTGATTTTTCACAAGAAAATTGGACCCCAAAAGTTGTTGTCCAATTTGTCCTGAGTACGCTGATACCCCATATGTGGGGGGAAATACTGTTTTAGCGCACGGGAGGGCTCGGAAAGGAAGTAATGACATTTTGCAATGCAGACTTTTATGGGTGTCATGTTCAGTTTGCAGATGTCATGGGTGTATCGCCACGAAGATCGTCGCGATTACACATTCTGACTTCTCGCAGCTGAGTTGCTGTTTCTTTGTGTTTGGCAGTGAGGGAGTTAATTCTACCTAGCTCTGTGCTAAGACTAGGTCCAGCCTCGCCCGGCTGCAGTTTGATTATGCACTAATTAGCTTCCTTTATATACCTGCCAGTCTGCTTGGGAGATGCCGGTGAAAGCATTCATACAGACCAGCAGATAGGATCAGTTCTGAGAAGACTTAAGCTAAGAGCTCCTTTGTTTTTTCTCCTCTCCTCGCTTATAGTTTATCTCCTAGACCTTTTGTGTTCCCTCTGTGTTTAAGTGTTGTATGCAAGACAGTATTTACTTTATCCCCTGTCTGTCTCGTTTGTCTTTACTGTTTATTAAGCGGTGACCTGCCCATATCCCTGTGGTGGTAATCAGGGTCCTTCTAAGGACTAGATTACAGTGGTCAGGGACTTATAGGAGATAGGGTTACGCTGGCGGCCTGGACCTCTGTACCATTAACAGTACCTCCAGGTAGAGGGACTAGTCAGGACCCCAGTTTAGGGTCAGTATAGACCCCGGTCCACCTCTAGCCTGAGACAGCGTGAAACAGATCCAGTATAGATCCTCAGTACTTCGGATATTATGTCAGGTAATACTATGTTATCAAATACTATATGTTCATGTTGATATAACCTATTTATATGGTATATAGAATGTTGTCCCACTTGATATAGATTACTGACATTATCTATAACTGTTATACAGCGTGATATTTTCACCGGCCATACTAAAAAGATTCTCCCCAGCTACCATGGATCCAGTAGCCCAGCTTGCCCTGCAGTTGCAGAGTTTATCCATGGAGCTGACGGACATTAAGTCCAAGGTTTTGTTCCCCCCGGAGCAATCCAGATCTGAACCTAAAGTTGCTCTCCCGGACAGGTTCACTGGTGGGCGGGACAAATTTTTTACCTTCCGGGAGGCATGTAAGTTATATTTTCGGCTACGGCCTCGGTCATCGGGGAGTGAAGAGCAGAGGGTGGGAATTGTCATCTCGCTCTTACAAGGGGACCCTCAATCCTGGGCGTTCTCTCTTCCTCCGGGCTCCCCGGCTCTTCAGTCAGTAGATCGATTTTTTACTGCCCTGGGTCTGGTATATGATGACCCGGATCGGGTCTCCCTTGCTGAAACGAAGTTACGTAAGATACAGCAGGGAGATCGTCCGGCGGAGGAGTTTTCTTCTGAGTTCCGTAGATGGGCCACAGATACTCAGTGGAATGACCCAGCTCTTAGGAGCCAGTTTTGTCAAGGGTTATCTGACAAATTAAAAGACGTGTTGGCTCAGTATGATTCTCCCCCGTCTCTGGAGGCCGCTATGGCCCTTGCTATTCGCATTGATAGACGGCTTCGGGAGAGGTGCGAGGTAACTCCGCCCCCTGTTATGACTCCACCCACTACTAAAGTCCCTTATATTGAGGTTCCCCTGGTCTGTTCTGAGGAACCTATGCAGTTGGGAGGGACATCTTTTCGAGGGAGGGGATCGGCGGTGCGCCGCAAGACAAGAAAGTGTTTCTTCTGCGGGAGAGAGGGGCATTTTGTTGAGGGGTGTCCATCCCGTGCCTCGCTGAGCAAGAAGTCGCCGGAAAACTGTTAATCCCAGGTTGTGTGGTGGACGACAACCTGGGAGTATGTATTTCGTCCCCAGGTCCGTCTCAGTTTCTCGTACCAGCGGAGGTGGTGGTAGGTACGAGAGCTGAGAGGATTTCTGTTCTTCTTGATAGTGGGTCCGGGGCTAATCTGGTGGACGCTCGGTTTGCCCAGGTGTAAGGTATGCAACTGAGTGTATTGGCCAAACCGATCCCTATTTTCTCTATTGACGCCAGGCCTCTCGGTCAAGGTAGCTTTGTACAAGCTGTTCATAAGATAGACCTTCGAGTAGGGGCATTACATAAAGAACGATTGTCTTGTTATGTGTTGGAAGGTCTTCCTACTCCTATTGTGTTGGGACTTCCTTGGTTGGCTAAACATAACCCAGTGATTAATTGGCAATCCAGAGAGATAAGCCAGTGGAGTGAATTTTGCAAGAGTAACTGCATGAACACGGTCATCAGTGCGGTCGTGCCTAGAACTTTGCCTCCTTTTCTGGAGGACTTTGAGGATGTGTTCTCTGAGGAGGGGTGTCAAGAATTACCTCCTCATCGCGCGTATGACTGTTCAATAAAATTGCTTCCTGATGCTAAGTTACCTAAATCTAGGTTATATAACCTTTCTGGTCCTGAGAGGCAGGCTATGAAGGATTATATTTTGGAAAGTCTGGCCAAGGGGCATATTAGACCTTCATCTTCCCCAGTGGCCGCGGGGTTCTTCTTTGTGAAGAAAAAAGATGGAGGCCTACGCCCTTGCTTGGATTTCCGTGAGCTTAATCGGATTACTGTCCGAGATCCGTATCCGCTCCCACTTATTCCTGATCTCTTCAATCAGATTGTGGGCGCCAAATGGTTCTCTAAGTTGGATCTCAGGGGGGCATATAATCTGATTAGGATAAAGGAGGGGGATGAGTGGAAGACGGCGTTTAACACTCCGGAGGGACATTATAAGAACCTTGTCATGCCTTTTGGTCTCACTACTGCCCCGGCGGTGTTTCAACATTTTGTTAATGACATCTTTCGCCACCTTGTGGGCAGTTTGTGGTCGTTTATTTAGATGACATCTTAATTTACTCGCCAGATCTTGTGTCTCATCAGGAGCATGTGAGACAGGTGTTGCAGATCTTGCGAGACAATAAACTGTACGCCAAATGGGAAAAGTGTGTATTCGCCGTACAGGAACTTCAGTTTTTTGGGTTTCCTGGTGTCAGCTTCCGGTTTCCGTATGGACCCTGGGAAAGTGAGAGCAGTGCTTGAATGGGATCGGCCAGAGGATCTTAACGCACTGCAGCGTTTCCTGGGGTTTGCTAACTACTACCGGAAATTTATTCGTAATTTCTCATCTGTTGTCAAACCTCTCACTGACATGACAAAAAAAGGGACGGATTTTTCTGGGTGGTCTGACAAAGCTTGTCAAGCATTTTCCTCCTTGAAAAAATGTTTTGCTTCGGCACCCATACTTATTCAACCTGATGCATCACAAGCGTTCATTGTGGAGGTAGACGCGTCTGACGTAGGGGTGGGTGCGGTATTATCCCAAGGTCCGTCCCCTGGTAAATGGTATCCGTGCGCTTTCTTCTCTAAAAAATTGTCGTCCGCCGAGAGGAATTATGATGTCGGCAATAGGGAACTCTTGGCCATTAAGTTGGCTTTTGAGGAATGGCGTCACTTTTTGGAGGGGGCAGTCCACCCGGTCACCGTCATTACTGATCACAAGAACCTCCTGTATTTAGAATCTGCAAAGCGTCTGAATTCCAGACAAGCTAGATGGTCTTTGTTTTTACCAGGTTTAATTTTGTCGTCACATATCGTCCTGGGTCAAAAAATGTTAAGGCTGATGCCTTATCTCGTAGTTTCCCAGGGGCCGGGAAGACGGATGACCCGGTTCCTATCCTTCAGGAGGGAGTTGTGGTGTCGGCTGTATGCTCTGAGCTTGAGGAGGAGGTATTGGAGGCTCAGGGGGACGCCCCTGTAGGACCTCCAGGGAAACTGTTTGTTCCAGATCAGTTAAGACAAAAAGTTATCGAGGCACATCATAATTCTGCTTTGGCAGGACACCCAGGGAGTAAAGCAACTGTGGATCTCCTTTCTCGCCGGTTTTGGTGGCCTAACTTAAATAAAGAGGTAGTAACTTTTGTCGCATCCTGTGGGGTTTGTGCTCGCTCTAAGACCCCACATACCCGTCCGTCTGGGACCCTCTTACCTTTGAAAATTCCGGAGCGTCCATGGACTCATCTGTCTATGGACTTCATTACGGACCTCCCTCCGTCGTCAGGGAAAACTGTCATACTAGTTGTAGTTGACAGGTTCAGTAAGATGGCACATTTCATTGCTCTTCCTGCTCTTCCTAATGCTAAAACTCTGGCGCAGGTGTTCATTGGGGAGATTGTGAGACTTCACGGGTTGCCTTCTGATGTGGTGTCAGATAGGGGGTCTCAGTTTGTGTCCAAATTCTGGAGGGCATTTTGTTCACGTCGGGGGATGCAATTGTCATTTTCCTCGGCTTTTCATCCGCAGACCAATGGTCAGACAGAGCGTCTGAATCAGAGCCTAGAGACATATCTTCGGTGTTTTGTCTCAGAGAACCAGGAGGACTGGTCTTCTTTCTTGCCGCTGGCAGAGTTCGCTCTTAACAATAGGCGGAGCGAGTCCACTGGTAAGTCCCCGTTTTTTGGGGCATATGGTTTTCATCCCCAGTTTTGTACTTTCAATGGGGGGGGCCCTTCTGGGGTTCCTGAGGAGGAACGATTCTCGTCGTCACTTGCTTCAGTGTGGAGAGGAGTGCTGAATAATCTGAGTGCTATGGGAACCGTTACAAACGTATGGCTGATAGGAGGAGAGTGTCTGGTCCGGACCTTAGTGTGAACGATCTGGTATGGTTGTCTACCAAGAATATTAAACTCAAGGTTCCCTCCTGGAAACTGGGTCCCAGGTTCATCGGGCCGTACAGGATCAGTTCTATAATTAATCCTGTGGCATTTTGTCTGGACCTCCCTCCTACGTTTAAAATCCACAATGTGTTCCACAAATCGTTGCTTAAGAGGTACGTGGCGCCAGTTATACCGTCACCTCTACCTCCTCCTCCAGTGGTGGTCAATGGTAACTTGGAATTTCAGGTGTCGAAGATCATTGACTCATGTCTGAATCGCCGGTCCCTTCAGTACTTGGTTCATTGGAAGGGGTATGGTCCTGAGGAGAGGACCTGGGTTCCTGCGTCTGATATTAACGCAGATCGATTGGTTCGGACCTTCCACACAACTCACCCGGGCAAACCTGGCCCTGAGGGTCCGGAGGCCCCTCGTAGAAGGGGGGTACTGTCATGGGTGTATCGCCACGAAGATCGTCGCGATTACACATTCTGACTTCTCGCAGCTGAGTTGCTGTTTCTTTGTGTTTGGCAGTGAGGGAGTTAATTCTACCTAGCTCTGTGCTAAGACTAGGTCCAGCCTCGCCCGGCTGCAGTTTGATTATGCACTAATTAGCTTCCTTTATATACCTGAGAGCCTGCTTGGGAGATGCCGGTGAAAGCATTCATACAGACCAGCAGATAGGATCGGTTCTGAGAAGACTTAAGCTAAGAGCTCCTTTGTTTTTTCTCCTCTCCTCGCTTATAGTTTATCTCCTAGACCTTTTGTGTTCCCTCTGTGTTTAAGTGTTGTATGCAAGACAGTATTTACTTTATCCCCTGTCTGTCTCGTTTGTCTTTACTGTTTATTAAGCGGTGACCTGCCCATATCCCTGTGGTGGTAATCAGGGTCCTTCTAAGGACTAGATTACAGTGGTCAGGGACTTATAGGAGATAGGGTTACGCTGGCGGCCTGGACCTCTGTACCATTAACAGTACCTCCAGGTAGAGGGACTAGTCAGGACCCCAGTTTAGGGTCAGTATAGACCCCGGTCCACCTCTAGCCTGAGACAGCGTGAAACAGATCCAGTATAGATCCTCAGTACTTCGGATATTATGTCAGGTAATACTATGTTATCAAATACTATATGTTCATGTTGATATAACCTATTTATATGGTATATAGAATGTTGTCCCACTTGATATAGATTACTGACATTATCTATAACTGTTATACAGCGTGATAGCAGAGTCCCTGATGTGCCTAAACAGTGGAAACCCCCCACAAGTGACCCCATTTTGGAAACTAGACCCCCTAAGGAACTTATCTAGATCTGTGGTGAGCACTTTGAACCCCCAAATGCTACACACAAGTTTACAATGCCCGGCACCAATTTTTTATTTTCCCAAGGGTAAGGGGAGAAATTGGACCCCAAAAGTTGTCCAATTTGTCCTGAGTATGCTGATACCCTATATGTGGGAGAAAACTACTGTGTGGGCGCACATCGGGGCTCGGAATAGAAGTAGTGACGTTTAGTAATGCAGACTTTGATGGAATGGTCTGCGGTGTCATGTCGCGTTTGGAGAGCACCTGATGTACTTAAACACTGGAAACCCCCCACAAGTGACCCCATTTTGTAAACTAGACCCCCAAAGGAACTTATCTAGATGTGTGGTGAGCGCTTTGAACCCCCAAATGCTTCACAGAAGTTTATAACACCGGGGCGTGAAAATTAAAAAATCATATTTTTTCCACAAACATGATCTTTTAGTCCCCAGTTTTTTATGTTCCCAAGGTTAACAGGAGAAATTGGACCCCAAAAGTTGTTTTCCAATTTGTCCTGAGTATGCTGATACCCTATATGTGGGAGAAAACTACTGTATGGGCACACGTCGGGGCTCGGAAGAAAACTACTGTGTGGGCGCACATCGGGGCTCGGAATAGAAGTAGTGACGTTTAGTAATGCAGACTTTGATGGAATGGTCTGCGGTGTCATGTCGTGTTTGGAGAGCCCTTGATGTGCCTAAACAGTGGAAACCCCCCACAAGTGACCCAATTTTGGAAACTAGACCCTCAAAGGAACTTATTTAGATGTGTCGTGAGAACTTTGAACCCTCAAGGGCTTCACAGAAGTTTATAACGTAGAGCCATAAAAATAATAAATCATATTTTTTTCCACAAAAACAATATTTTTGCCCCCAATTTTTTATTTTCCCAAGGGTAACAGAAGAAATTGGACCCCAGGAGTTATTGTGCAATTTGTCCTGAGTATGCTGATACCCCATATGTGGGGGTAAACTACTGTTTGTGCGCATGGCAGAGCTCAAAAGGGAAGGAGCACCGTTTGACTTTTTCAACGCCGAATTGGCTGGAATTGAGATCAGACCCATGTCACGTTTGGAGAGCCCCTGATGTGCCTAAACAGTGGAAACCCCCCAATTCTAACTCCAACCCTAACCCAAACACACCCCTAACACTAATCCCAACCCTAATCATAACCCTAACCACAAGCCTAACCCTAACACACCCGTAACACTAGTCCCAACCCTAACCTTAACTTTAACCCCAACTCTAACCCTAACGTTAGCCCCAACCCTAACCCTAACTTTAGCCCCAACCCTAACCCTAATGGGAAAATGTAAATAAATACATTTTTTAATTTTATTATTTTTTCCCTGACTAAGGGGGTGATAAAGGGGGTTTTGATTTACTATTTATAGCGGGTTTTTATGATTGGCAGCTGTTACATGCTAAAAGACTCTTTTTATTGCAAAAAGTAGTTTTTGCATCATCACATTTTGAGAGCTATAATTTTTCTATATTTTGGCCCACAGAGTCTTGTGAGGTCTTATTTTTTGCGGGACGAGGTGACGTTTTTATTGGTACCATTTTTGGAGACATGACATTTTTTGATCGCTTTTTATTACGATTTTTGGGAGGCAGAATGAACAAAAACCAGCAATTCATGAGTTTCTTTTGGGGAGGGGCGTTTATAGCGTTCCGTGTGTGGTAAAATTGGTAATGAAGTTTTATTCTTCGGGTCAGTACGATTACAGTGATACCTCATTTATATCATTTTTTTATGTTTTGGCGCTTTTATACCATAAAAACGATTATATATAAAAAATAATTATTTTTGCATCGCTTTATTCTGCGAGCTATAACATTTTATATGTTTCGCTGATGATGCTGTTTGGAGGCTTTTTTTTGTGGGACAAGATGACGTTTTCAGCGGTACCATGTTTGTTTATATCCGTCTTTTTGATCGCGTGTTATTCCACTTTTTGTTCGGCGGTATGATGATAAATCATTATTTTTTAGCCTTGTTTTTTTTTTTAAGGAGTTCACTAAAGGGGTTAACTAATTGGACAGTTTTATAATACGGGTCGTTACGGACGCCGCGATAGTAAATATGTGTACTTTTATTGTTGGGGTTTTTTTACATTAAAGAAATGAATTTATTGGGGAATTTTTTTTTTTTTTAATTATTTTAGGAATATTTTTTACAAATGTTTATTTTTATTTTTTTTACATTTTTACTTTGTCTCAGGGTGGGACATCACTGTGTAGGGTCAGATCGCTGGTGTGACAGTGTGCACAGCACTCTGTCAGATCGGCGATCTCACAGGCAGTGCTGCAGGCTTTCTCAGGCAGGCACTGAGGAAGCCGCCTCCCTGCAAGACCCTGAAGGACCCCACGGCCATTTTGGATCAGGGGTCCTGGAGGGAGGAAGCCCTCAGAACAGCGCGATCACATCTCAGGTCCCAGGGAAGCACGAAGGGAGCCCCCTCACTGCACGATGCTTCCTTGTACCGCCGGAACACTGCAATCATCTTTGTCACACCAGCGATCGCACAGGCACTGCTGCAGGCTTCCTCAGCGCCTGCTGTGAGCAGGCGCTGAGGAAGCCGCCTCCCTGCAGGACCCGGTGGCCATCTTGGATCCGGGGTCCTGCAGTGAGGAGAGTCCCTCGGAACAGCGCAACACATCGCGCTGTTCTGAGGGTCTCAGGGGAGCGCACAGGGAGCCCCTCCCTGCGCGATGCTCCCCTGTGCCCCCGGTACAACCGCGATCATGTTTGATCGCGGTGTGCCAGGGGTTAAGGTGCCGGGAGTGGTCCGTGACCACTCCTGGCACATAGTGCCGGGTGTCAGCTGTGATAACCTGCTGACACATGGACGGAATAGTACATCCATGGGATTAAGGGGTTAATTTGCTTATTTATTTTTCAGAGATCATAAGTACACAATAGAATAAGAAACTTTGTAATATATATTAACAGAGAAACCTGCTTCTTTCTCCTTCAGGACTGATCTTTTATTCTCAAAATTTCCAATTCATGGGTAAAATCTGTCTTCAGTGAATACAGTCTTTCCATTACTAAGATAGGAAATGACAATTGGTGCTCATTTCAGGAGAACTTACAGCAGAATGTCTGCATTTGCCTCTAGATCCCCCTTACTCCTCCGTTCTCCCCTCTCCATAGAAATTTAAAAGCACCAATTGCTTTATCCTGTTTGCACCGAATACAGATTTTACCCATGAAATGAGAGTGAACGATGGATCCAGGGGAACAAAGAAGCAGATCTCTCTGATCAGATATCACAAACTTGGTTATTTTCAGGTGTACCATTGATTTATAAAATAAAAATTAAAATGACAGTTACTCTTTGAGTAGAATGTTAAAAAATAAAATTTCATATATGAATTTCTATAATTGTATACTTCCCTGCATTTTGCATCATAAAATTACTACATCTGTACACATCAAGTATAAATTATCTTTAAGAACTACCTACATACAGTTGAAATCAGAAGTTTACATACACTATATAAAAAGACACATATGCATGTTTTTCTCAATATCTGACATGAAATCAGAATAAACTTTTCCCGTTTTAGGACAAATAGGGCTACCACAATTATTAATATTTGCCAAATGCCAGAATAATGAGAGAGAATGTTTTAAGGCATTTTTATTACTACCTGCAAAGTCAAAAGTTTACATACACTAAGATTACTATGCCTCTAAACAATTCTGGACTGCCCATATTATGATGTCATGTGTTTGGAAGCTTCTGTTTTTTTGGCAACATCTGAGTTAATTAGAGACACAGCTGTTGATGTATTTTAATGCACACTGCATTTTTGTGCAGCATCATGGGAAAGTCTCAAGAAATCAGCCAAGATATCAGTAAGAGAAATGTGGACTTGCACAAGTCTGGCTCATCCTTGGGTACAATTTCAAGATACCTGAAGGGGCCTCGTTCATCTGTTCAAACAATTATACCCAAGGACAAACAAGATGGGAATGTCCAGCCATGATACAGCTCAGGAAGGAGACGGTTTCAGTGTCCCAGAGATGAACGTGCTTTGGTCCGACATGTTCATATCAACCCAAGGACAAAAGCAAAAGACCTTGTGAAGATGATGGCGGAAGCTGGTAAGATTGTGTCAATATCCACAGTGAAGCGAGTACTGTATCAACATGGGCTGAAAGGCCACTCTGCCAGGAAGTAGCCATTACCATTTCCAAAAGAAACGTAAAAAAGCCAGATTAATGTTTGCAAATGCACACAGGAACACAGACCTTCATTTTTGGAGACATGTCCTGTGGTCTGATGAAACTAATATTGAACATTTTGGGCATAATGACCATTATTGCATTTGGAGGAAATGGGGAGAAACTTGGAAGCCTAAGAACACCATCCCAACTGTGAAACACGGGGGTGGAAGCATCATGTTGTGTGGTTGTTTTGCTGCAGGAGGGAGTGGTGCACTTCTCAAAACAGATGGTATCATGAGAAAAGACGATTATGTGGCATATCCAAGCCCTCGCCACCTCCTGCCGCCTCAAACTCAAAAATATTTCCCGGATCCGCGCATTCCTCAACCATAAAACCACAAAAACACTAGTGCACGCCCTTATCATTTCCCGTCTCGACTACTGCAACCTCCTACTGTCTGGCCTCCCCTCTAGCACTCTGGCACCACTCCAGTCCATCCTACACTCTGCTGCCCGACTAATCCACCTGTCTCCCCGTTATTCCCCAGCCTCCCCCCTATGCCAGGCCCTTCACTGGCTTCCTATTGCCTAGAGGCTCCAGTTCAAAACCCTAACCATGACATACAAAGCCATCCACAACCTCTCTCCTCCATACATCTGTGACATGGTCTCCCGCTATCTACCTACATGCAACCTTCGATCCTCTCAAGATCTCCTTCTCGACTATCCCCTCATCTCTTCTTCCCACAACCACATACAAGACTTCTCCCAGGCTTCCCCCATACTCTGGAACTCCCTGCTGCAAAACATCAGACTTTCTCCAACAACGGAGACCTTTAAGAAGAACCTGAAGACCCACCTGTTCCGACAAGCCTACAACCTGAAATGATCCTCAGTCTACTGAACCATTGCACGACCAGCTCTACCCTTTCCTAGTGTATTCTCACCCATCCCTGCAGACTGTGAGCCCTCGCGGGCAGGGTCCTCTCTCCTTCTGTACTTGTGCGTCCCTTGTCTAGCACATGTTTATTGTACCTGTCTATATTTTTCCCTTTTCATATATAAAGCGCCATGGAATAAATGGCGCTATATAAATGTATAATAATAATAATAATACTGAAGCAACATCTTGGGTCAAATACAATACTGAATGACTTGGGTCAAATACAATAGTTTTACATAAATGAAAAAACAGCCGCACTCAAAAAAAAAAATTTTTTTCAATGCAAATGAAAGAATTTATTAAGGTCACTACAGAATAATGTGTTGGATCCCAACACTTTATTCTGTGGTGACCTCAATAAATTCTTTCATTTGCATTGAAAAAAATTTTTTTTGAGTGCGGCTGTTTTTTCATTTATGTAAAACTATTGTATTTGACCCAAGTCATTCAGTTTAAGGGCAATGGTACAAAATAATAATGAAATGTATGTAAACTTTTGACTTTGCAGTAAGTAATAAGTAATTAACACTAGGACTACTGGACTCGTGACCCCGCCTAGAACTACTGAAAGGAGTCATTTTGACTCCTTGCTTGTTTTCGTTTATTTTTAGAGTTTCATTTGTGGTTATTTATTAATAATTATATTTTTTGTAATGTATTATTATTGTGAGATCCAACAGTAATGCTTTTGATTGTTTTTTTTCTGCTTTTCTTATTTTTCTACAGAAAATAGCAATAATTATAATAGACGTTTTTCAAACATTTTTTTTATTCAAGTGCACACATATAAACAACAACTGAAGAACAAAAAGCAGAGAAAATGTAGGTGGAGGAGCATAAAAATGAAAATATGGCGCAGAATTCACCTTCTAAACATTTGGTGTTTCGCATTTTAGGCATTGCCTTTGATTTATGGCAGTACATTGCCCACACAAAGACTTACCACAAGTCTTACAATTGCCGACAGATCTATTTTTCTTGCACTTTTCTTTGATCTGGCAAAATTTTGTTTGAACCATCACTTCTGAGCATGTAGAAACTTGGGACGTGGAACCCTTTTCCCTATCTGTGACATAAGGACCACTCAACTCTCTCACAAGCGTTTGCAAAAATGCCTTGCGTGACATTTTTTGGTGGGTTATCTCATTGAATATTATCCATGCATTTATACCCGCAAAGTCTAAGGCATTTTCAAATGCATGAACAGGCCATCTCCTTGTGCTTGTTCGTGTGGTATATTTTCGTGCCATCTGATCCACTACATCTACTCCATATTTTGTTTCATTGTAAAACTTTACCGTTTCTGGAGTTTTTTTTAGCGGAATCAGACGCAACAACAACATCTGGATGGACGGAACTCAAAATGACAACATTTTTGTTGGGCTTTCCTTGATATACTGTAAGTGTAAAATTGTCTTCATTTCTAAACACTTTAGTGTTGTACAATTCCTCTTTCATGGATTTTATTTCTTTAGGCACTTCTCGCCTTATCTTGTTCAGTGTTCCCACGATGGTTGTTCCTTTGCTTTTTAGCTGTTTAGCTAATTTTACTGAAGTAAAATAATTATCGGTTGTAACATTGCGACCTTTTTTCAAAAACGGGTCCAATAACTTCATTACCACATGGTCAGCTAAACGGTCCTCAGCACGGCGTGTGTCATCTTTGCCTAGATAAGGGAAGCCATTTGCCAGATATTTGCTCTCCTTATCAACAGCTAGCCAATATTTGTGGCCATATTTATCTGGTTTGGAAGGCATGTACTGCGTGAATGGACACCTAGTTTTGCTTGGGAAAAGTTGCTCATCCACCGTTATGTATGGGCCAGGTTTGTAACACGCAATACAATTTTCCATAAACCTGTCCCACACAGTAGAAAATAGAGCAAACTTGTCCGTTTGCAGTCTCTCCGATCGAGTAGATTTCTCATCAAATCTGAGAAACCTCATAATTTCAACAAAGCGGTCCCTAGACATTGTCGCTTTGCAAAACGGTATTCCCCAGTCATTACACCAAATACTGCTAATCGAGTGACGGTTCGTGCCAGATATTCCACGAGCATAGAATATCGCAATGAATGCAGAGTGAAAAAATTATGCACAAAACTTTATAGCAACATTTAGTGACAAAAGGACCTCAAAATATAGTAGGGAGTCAAAATGACTCCCTTCAGTAGTTCTTGGTAAATTTTGAAAAAAACGCGCAAATTTTTCACCAAAATTATTTATTCTCACAAAATCTTTTTTCACATCATATTTGAGGAAAAGTCACCGAGTTTCAAGCCGGAATTCTGAAAAATGTAGTCACAGAAGAGAAATAAAAAACGAAAGGAGTCAAAATGACTCCATCAGTAGTTCTAGTGTTAATAGTAAGTAATAAAAATGCCTTAAAACAATCTCTCTCTCATTATTTTGGCATTTGGCAAGTATTATGGAGACATCACCAACCAAACAACTGAGAAACCGATACCAAGGCCTTGTGGAGGACGAAGATGGCACACCTAAGGATGAGGCTCTACCAGCAATCAAAGAAGAAAAAGGACAACACCCAGAAGTGATAACAAAAAGTACAGCCAAGAAGCGAAGAAGAGTGGTAGTGATGGAGACTCACTATTGAGAGGCACAGAAGCAGCCATCTGCAGACCGGACACAACCGCAAGAGAAGTATACTGCCTCCCAGGTGTGAAGATCAAGAATGTGACAGATAGAATACCAAAGCTCATCAGTTCCAAGGACGTGAACCCATTTGTTCTGATACATGTTGGCACCAATGGCAAGGAAGGACCTACCGACAATCTGCAAGGACTTTGAAGAGTTGGGGAAGAAAGTAGAGGAACTGGATGCACAGATAGTTTTTTCTTCTATCCTTCCAGTAGACGGACATGGCGCCAGGAGATGTAACAGGATCATTGATGCAAAAAACTGGCTAACATGATGGTGCAGGCAACAAGGATTTGGATTCCTGGATCACGGTTTGAATTACCTGTACGACGGACTCCTCGCCAGGGATGGACTACACCTCAACAAAGCTGAGAAACACATATTCACCAGAAGACTCGCTACTAGTGTTGAGCGATACGATAATGCAAATATCGGCTATCGGCCGATATTAGCTCTATCGGCCTTTCGATAATTCGTTTCGATATTTTCGTCTTATCGAATACCGTAATCGGATTTGTCACTGTCACTGTGAGTGTCCGTCGGTCGGGTCTGTCAGAGTCAGCGGCACTTACCTGGCAGAAGATCTCCGGCGGTCACGTCCTGGACTGCTTGATGGCCGCCATTATCTTCTCCCTGGCGGTCACATGCAGTTTTTCGCGATAACTGCAGTGACTGCAGGGTAATCCCGGCCGTAAACCAGTCCGATGACGTCACCGCCGGGGAACCAGGTAATCAGCTGTGCTGCGACGGGATTCTGATGTAGCAGAGCTGGATCGTCGTGGGACACTCGTTACTATGGACTGCGTCTGTCAGGTGGTATTCTTTTTTTTTTTTTTCATTTTTTTACAGGAGATCGATGGCGTCGCAGGATGAGACTGTAATAAAAGTAATGAAAACTGTGTTTTTTTTTTTTTTATTAAATTAAAAAACTTTTTTATTAACATTCACCCGTCCAGGTACATAAACAATTTAACTATTTACATACAGGGACCCTGTCCGGTTTATTTATAATTCTTTGGCAGGGGTGTTCCAGGTACCACCTGGTACTCTTCTGATGCTTGCCAAACATCCGAGGCACCAAGGACCACCAGGACCTGATGACGTCGTGTGGCCTGTACAGTCAAGTCGTGACCCGCTATCTGGGTCTGTGTGGCCACCTCTTTCATCTCCCTCCGGATCTGGAGCCCTATGTCACGGACTGAACGAACCCCAGGGGGCCTAACAGGCGCCGGGTACGGGCCAGCTATACTTATCATGTCCATAGCTGGGGCTGCTGAGGAGACCACTGAGGGAGGCTTGGGAGATTTACGGCGTGGGGTGGGCACTTTTGCAGAGGCCTGGATGTGGGAGGCTGAAGGCTCCGAGGGTCTCACAGGTTCCTGACACACTGGGGAGTAGGGGTCGCACCTGGTAACATTTAGGGCGTACCATCCATTGTAACCCCAGTGTCGGGTGTAAGTCACCAAGTCTCCTGGCAACAGGTCCCTCCCCGGGTGTCCTTCTGGGAGGTGAGCCTCCACGTCCCGCCGGTTCACAAAAACTTCTAAATAAAGTCCAGCCTCCTTGATGAAGCCCCAACCACCTTTCAATTTAAAGCTCCGTACTGCACCCTTACGCCGCGGCTCACACAGGGTTCCTTTATCCTTTCTCATCCGGTCCTTATCTGCCCGGTCCTTCTCCAGGTTACGTTGCCGAAGTTTTAGGGATTCTCGCTGCTCCCTTTGTCGCTCTGCTTCCCGCTCCCAACGTCTCCACTCTTCCTCCTGACGCCGGTTGAAATTCTCCTCCACCAGCTGCTCCATGTCTCCACCACTCCACTGCAGCTTACAGTGTCCGGTTTGCGGCAGCTCTCCTGTCGCCCCCCAGTCCTGGCGGCGCTCCCCTGCGGAGGAAGCAGACGGCTCTAAATCAGATGACAGTCGGGGCTCCGGTACAGGCAGGTAGTGCTCTGGTGCCTGCGCGGCCTCCTCCATGAGGACGGGTGTCGCTTCTTCTGTCTCAGCGACTAGAGCAGACAGCGGGATCTGGGGTGCTGCCGGTGCAGCGTTTTTTGCACGAACGGGTGCCTCCACTGCGACAACGTCAACCGGATCACATTGCAAGGACTCCTCTACTAGAACGGGTGCCTCACCTTCCGGTACAGACACTTCAGGTAAGAGGGATTGGCGCCACTCCAAGTTTAGTTTTAGGGCACGCCAGCTGGCTTCCATCCTGGCGACCTCCTCCCGGTGCCGGGCCAGGCCTCTTAGGGTATCCGCCGCTTCTTGCAGCGTAG
This sequence comes from Oophaga sylvatica, assembly GCA_033576555.1. Classification (NCBI taxonomy): domain Eukaryota; kingdom Metazoa; phylum Chordata; class Amphibia; order Anura; family Dendrobatidae; genus Oophaga; species Oophaga sylvatica. The sequence goes on from JARQOD010000002.1 coordinate 257,967,960, forward strand.
GAGGGTTTCCAGGCCGGGTGCCCAACGGTGTTTCCGTGGCGATCGGGTCGCTTCCGTGGGGGGAGAGCTCTGAGTCTGACTGCTCCATCCCTTCACACTTCTGCTCGTGTCCATTAGCCATCTCTGCCAAGTCACATGTGTCATTAGCATCTGGAGAGGGCCCCTCTTTTGTAGGGAGGCGGGACCTTCGTGTTGGTTTCTGCACACTGAGGAGGATGAGGAGGCGGAACTGAAGAGCTGTGGGGCACGATGTTACATTGCAGTACCATTTACAGTGGTCGGCCATCGTTTTCGCGCCACTGAGTGACACCCACAAAGAGCACGCCCTTCTTCTTCACCAGTGCCTCGTCGTGACGCAGATATGGCTGAAAAATGGCAAATACATTCTCTGATGATTTTAGCAATTCTCAAGCACAAAACCAGTTCAATTCAGGCACACAGGACTCGCTTATAGCGAGCTACAGAATCCTGTTCATGACGCCCAAGTTGAGTCGCACAGAGCCAGAGGTTTTGGGGGTACTCGGCACCGAGCCCGTCGACTTCTATGGGGTATGTCACGGCTTTACCCGGCAATTGAATCAGAGTCTATTTTACTATGTAGAAGTGTATAAACTATAAATATATGTATATATATGTCACAATGACATGTATATATATATATATATGTATTCTATGTGTGTATATTTTGTGTTTACAACGTAAGAAAGGGTTTTTTTTGTTGCGATATTTTGTTCCCATAGACTTACATGGGACTTCCGCTATCGAAATCGGATATCGACGATATTTAGTGCTATCGGCGATACAATTTCGATACGATATTTTTAGATATCGAGCAATATCGCTCAACACTACTCGCTACACTCATCAGGAGGGCGTTAAACTAGAAGAAGAGGGGACGGGAAGAAAAACGTTAGACACGAACATGAAGCTAGAAAATATACTGAAGGATATGAGGTGCGGCAAAGAAGATCCAAGACAACATACTCGGAAGGGAGGTAAGTAAATTTCTAAAACAATCCACAGGGACAAGATTAGAACAAAACAAAATCCTCTAAACTGCATGCTTGCAAATGCCAGAAGCCTGACAAACAAGATGGAGAACTATGAGCAGAAATATCTACAGGTAACTATGACATAGCGGGAATAACCGAGACATGGTTAGATGAAAGCTGTTGCTGGGCAGTTAACTTAAAGGGTTACAGTCTGTTTAGAAAGGATCGTAAAAATCGGTGAAGAGGAGGGGTTTGTCTTTATGTAAAGTCTTGTCTAAAGTCCACTTTAAGGGAGGATATTAGCAAAGGAAATGAGGATGTCGAGTCCATATGGGTCGAAATACATGGATGGAAAAATAGTAACAAAATTCTCATTGGGGTCTGTTACAAAACCCCAAATATAACAGAAATCATGGAAAGTCAACTACTAAGGCAGATAGATGAAGCTGCAACCCATAGTGAGGTCCTTATTATGGGGGACTTTAACTACCCGGATATTAACTGGGAAACAAAGACCTGTGAAACTCAAAGGCAACAGGTTTCGGCTAATAACCAAGAAAAATTTTCTTTCACAATTGGTGCAGAATCCAACCAGAGAAGCAGCACTTTTAGACGTAATACTATCTAATAGACCTGACAGAATAACAAATCTGCAGGTTGTCAGTCATCTAGGAAATAGGGACCACAATATTGTACAGTTTCACTTGTCTTTCGCTAGGGGGACTTGTCAGGGAGTCACAAAAGCAATGAACTTTAGGAAGGCAAAGTTTGACCAGCTTAGAGATGCCCTTAATCTGGTTGACTGGGACAATGTCCTCAGAAATAGAAATACAGATAATAAATGGGAAATGTTTAAGAACATCCTAAATAGGCACTGTAAGCGGTTTATACCTTGTGGGAATAAAAGGACAAGAAATAGGAAAAACCCAATGTGGCTAAATAAAGAAGTAAGAAGGGCAATTAACAGTAAAAATAAAGCATTTAAACTACTAAAGCAGGATGGCACCATTGAAGCTCTAAAAAACTATAGGGAGAAAAATACTTTATCTAAAAAACTAATTAAAGCTGCCAAAAAGGAAACAGAGAAGCACATTGCTTAATAGAGTAAAACTAATCCCAAACTGTTCTTCAACTATATCAATAGTAAAAGAATCACAAGTAGTGTTGAGCATTCCGATACCGCAAGTATCGGGTATCGGCCGATATTCGCGTTATCGGAATTCCGATACTTAATTCCGATACTTTTTCCATATCGTATACCGGAATCGGAAGTTCCCATAATTCTTTGAGAGGCAATGTGATTTTAGTCAGCCAATGAGGAATCCTACGAAGTGTGGGCACATCCTGTAATGATGCGGTCATCTTAACTAATGGCATGGCTGTGATTGGCTGCTGAAATGATGTCAGAATGCACTATAAAAGGCGCCGCAGCCATTTTAGCGTCACTGTGCTGTGAACTCAGTTAGGGACAGAACGCTGCTGTGCTGACTCTGAGGGACAGTTAGATATTGCGATTTTGTGTACTACTGTGCTTGAGGCAGGCTAGTTTACCAACCGCTGTGTAAAGCTTCATTTTGCCAGTGTTGTTTTAACAGCTCTGTGCAAGGTGTGTGTGTGACAGTGCAGGTGACGCTGCAGTTTGCTCTGCATCCACCGCTGTTTGTAGGCATCTGCACGTGTCACTGACTCTTTTTTTTTTTTTTTTATTTAGTGGAATTGGTGCAGCTCCATTATATTAGAAAAAAATCAAATCTATTAGTGTGACGTGCTTCCATCCGTATACAATACATTGGTTGCAAACACTATAGAAGTACAGAAAGGAGCTTTTCACAGATAGTGAATAGTTGTGTTTCAGTGTTCACTGCAGTCTGTGAGGTTTATGATTTTTTGAGTGCAGATCACGCTCCAGTTAGTTCTTCAACCACTGCTGGTTGTAGTCTGCTGAGCGTGTGTCACTGCCTCATCCTTCACATTTTTCTCTAATTGGTGCTGCTCCATTTTAGTGGAAAAAAATCTAATCTATTAGTGTGACGCGCTTCCATCCGTATACAATACATTGGTTGCAAACACTATAGAAGTACACAAAGGAGTAGCCTTTCACAGATTGTGGACAGTTGTGTTTCAGTGTTCACTTCAGTCTGTTTTTTTACTTTTTTGAGTGCACATCACGCTCCATTTACTTCTTCAACCACCGCTGCGTGTACTCTGCTGAGTGTCTGTCACTGGCTCATCCTTGTCATTTTTCTAAAATTGGTTCTGCTACATTCCATTTAAAATAAATCTAATCTATTAGTGTGACGCGCTTCCATCCGTATACAATACATTGGTTGCAAACACTATAGAAGTACACAAAGGAGTAGCCTTTCACAGATTGTGGACAGTTGTGTTTCAGTGTTCACTTCAGTCTGTGTTTTTTACTTTTTTGAGTGCACATCACGCTCCATTTACTTCTTCAACCACCGCTGCGTGTACTCTGCTGAGTGTCTGTCACTGGCTCATCCTTGTCATTTTTCTAAAATTGGTTCTGCTACATTCCATTTAAATAAATCTAATCTATTAGTGTGACGCGCTTCCATCCGTATACAATACATTGGTTGCAAACACTATAGAAGTACACAAAGGAGTAGCCTTTCACAGATTGTGGACAGTTGTGTTTCAGTGTTCACTTCAGTCTGTGTTTTTTACTTTTTTGAGTGCACATCACGCTCCATTTACTTCTTCAACCACCGCTGCGTGTACTCTGCTGAGTGTCTGTCACTGGCTCATCCTTGTCATTTTTCTAAAATTGGTTCTGCTACATTCCATTTAAAATAAATCTAATCTATTAGTGTGACGCGCTTCCATCCGTATACAATACATTGGTTGCAAACACTATAGAAGTACACAAAGGAGTAGCCTTTCACAGATTGTGGACAGTTGTGTTTCAGTGTTCACTTCAGTCTGTGTTTTTTACTTTTTTGAGTGCACATCACGCTCCATTTACTTCTTCAACCACCGCTGCGTGTACTCTGCTGAGTGTCTGTCACTGGCTCATCCTTGTCATTTTTCTAAAATTGGTGCTGCTTTATTCTATTTAAAATAATTCAAATCTATTACAGTGACGTGCTTCCATCCGTATACAATACATTGGTTGCAAACAATATAGAATTACACAAACGGGCCTTTCACAGCTACTGAACATGGGTTTTTAATTTTTAACTAAAATATGTATTTTTTCAAATGACACAAATATAAGTAATGTTGAAGAGGAATAGTCCTACATCCATTGTTTGCACAATATTACAGGTGTACATCATGTCCCTTAATCAACAATGTATTATTATATTTACTTGTATGCTTTTATTTAAAAGCCAAGAACACAGAAGGATAACCTTCGCACTGCAGCTGTTGTCAAAGTTCAACCCACATTATGCACTTCCAACATTGCAGCATTTGAGGCATGATGTGAGTTGGATTGGTCAAAGTTATGGAGTGAGAAGGTTCACCATCAGTACCCTATAGCATAAGTATGCTTTTGTGTTAGCATTTGTGTTAGACATGTGGATATCTGCCATAATATGTCACAATTATTTAGTTACAGATTTGTTACCAACACTAATCATTGAATGGTTTTAAATTTGACGTTTCACTTGTTTACAGCTTAGAAATAAGGGTGTAGCCTGATATCTATGTGTAGCACTAGCCACTTTAACATGTCATGTTTTTTTCAACATGTGTAGCTAGGTAGCAGTAATTTTTGCCGGACACACAGCAGGGGAACAGCAGGCGTTACTGAACCCCACTATCACTATAGCTTGTGTATTGGTCTGTGGACACGACACTTCTGAGCAGCAACTGGCAGTGTTGTAGCCCAGGGAGTATAGCTCAGGTGGTAGAAAGATGAACATAACAGGAGACATGGAAAACGTTGCCAACCAGTTAGTTAATCTGAAACCGGACAGGCAAATTCAGGCGAGATCCATGCCTAGTTCATTTTCAGAAAAGTAAGCCGTTCTACATTATCGTAGGATAGTCGCATGCAACGGTCTGTTAGTACACCACCTGCAGCAGTAAAGACGCGCTCCGATAATACACTGGCAGCAGATCAAGCCAGCACCTCCAATGCATACTGGCTAAGCTCTGGCCATGTATCCAGCTTAGAGACACAAAACTTGAATGGGGAAGAGCCATCTGAGAGTACACTGAGAGGGCAAGACATGTAGTCTGTCACCATCTTACGGAAATGTTGCCTCCTGCTGACTGGAGCCGTCTCGGATGGTGTAGACATTGGTGGCGCTGCCACAAAACTTCGACACATTTGGAACATACTGTTCTTGCCCTGTGCAGAGGCGCTGCTTGTGCTCCCTCTTGTTGCAGAGCTGTCTCCACTGCCTCGACGCACAGAGCTGCTTTGTAAATCAGTAGCAGCAGCAGTGCTCTCGGCTGGAATGGAGAACATTATGGATTGCACCAGTGTGTCTTGGTACTGCCGCATTTTACGCTCCCGGTTCAACGGTGTGATGAGTAGTGTTGAGCATTCCGATACCGCAAGTATCGGGTATCGGCCGATATTCGCGTTATCGGAATTCCGATACTTAATTCCGATACTTTTTCCATATCGTATACCGGAATCGGAAGTTCCCATAATTCTTTGAGAGGCAATGTGATTTTAGTCAGCCAATGAGGAATCCTACGAAGTGTGGGCACATCCTGTAATGATGCGGTCATCTTAACTAATGGCATGGCTGTGATTGGCTGCTGAAATGATGTCAGAATGCACTATAAAAGGCGCCGCAGCCATTTTAGCGTCACTGTGCTGTGAACTCAGTTAGGGACAGAACGCTGCTGTGCTGACTCTGAGGGACAGTTAGATATTGCGATTTTGTGTACTACTGTGCTTGAGGCAGGCTAGTTTACCAACCGCTGTGTAAAGCTTCATTTTGCCAGTGTTGTTTTAACAGCTCTGTGCAAGGTGTGTGTGTGACAGTGCAGGTGACGCTGCAGTTTGCTCTGCATCCACCGCTGTTTGTAGGCATCTGCACGTGTCACTTTTTTTTTTTTTTTTTTTATTTTATTTAGTGGAATTGGTGCAGCTCCATTATATTAGAAAAAAATCAAATCTATTAGTGTGACGTGCTTCCATCCGTATACAATACATTGGTTGCAAACACTATAGAAGTACAGAAAGGAGCTTTTCACAGATTGTGGACAGTTGTGTTTCAGTGTTCACTTCAGTCTGTGTTTTTACTTTTTTGAGTGCAGATCACGCTCCAGTTACATGTTCAAGCACTGCTGCTTGTACTCTGCTGAGCGTGTCTCAGTGGCTCATCCTTTTCATTTATCTCCAATTGGTTCTGCTACATTCCATTTAAAATAAATCTAATCTATTAGTGTGACGCGCTTCCATCCGTATACAATACATTGGTTGCAAACACTATAGAAGTACAGAAAGGAGCTTTTCACAGATTGTGGACAGTTGTGTTTCAGTGTTCACTTCAGTCTGTGTTTTTTACTTTTTTGAGTGCAGATCACGCTCCAGTTACTTGTTCAAGCACTGCTGCTTGTACTCTGCTGAGCGTGTCTCAGTGGCTCATCCTTTTCATTTATCTCCAATTGGTTCTGCTACATTCCATTTAAAATAAATCTAATCTATTAGTGTGACGCGCTTCCATCCGTATACAATACATTGGTTGCAAACACTATAGAAGTACAGAAAGGAGCTTTTCACAGATTGTGGACAGTTGTGTTTCAGTGTTCACTTCAGTCTGTGTTTTTTACTTTTTTGAGTGCAGATCACGCTCCAGTTACATGTTCAAGCACTGCTGCTTGTACTCTGCTGAGCGTGTCTCAGTGGCTCATCCTTTTCATTTATCTCCAATTGGTTCTGCTACATTCCATTTAAAATAAATCTAATCTATTAGTGTGACGCGCTTCCATCCGTATACAATACATTGGTTGCAAACACTATAGAAGTACAGAAAGGAGCTTTTCACAGATTGTGGACAGTTGTGTTTCAGTGTTCACTTCAGTCTGTGTTTTTTACTTTTTTGAGTGCAGATCACGCTCCAGTTACATGTTCAAGCACTGCTGCTTGTACTCTGCTGAGCGTGTCTCAGTGGCTCATCCTTTTCATTTATCTCCAATTGGTTCTGCTACATTCCATTTAAAATAAATCTAATCTATTAGTGTGACGCGCTTCCATCCGTATACAATACATTGGTTGCAAACACTATAGAAGTACAGAAAGGAGCTTTTCACAGATTGTGGACAGTTGTGTTTCAGTGTTCACTTCAGTCTGTGTTTTTTACTTTTTTGAGTGCAGATCACGCTCCAGTTACTTGTTCAAGCACTGCTGCTTGTACTCTGCTGAGCGTGTCTCAGTGGCTCATCCTTTTCATTTATCTCCAATTGGTTCTGCTACATTCCATTTAAAATAAATCTAATCTATTAGTGTGACGCGCTTCCATCCGTATACAATACATTGGTTGCAAACACTATAGAAGTACAGAAAGGAGCTTTTCACAGATTGTGGACAGTTGTGTTTCAGTGTTCACTTCAGTCTGTGTTTTTTACTTTTTTGAGTGCAGATCACGCTCCAGTTACATGTTCAAGCACTGCTGCTTGTACTCTGCTGAGCGTGTCTCAGTGGCTCATCCTTTTCATTTATCTCCAATTGGTTCTGCTACATTCCATTTAAAATAAATCTAATCTATTAGTGTGACGCGCTTCCATCCGTATACAATACATTGGTTGCAAACACTATAGAAGTACAGAAAGGAGCTTTTCACAGATTGTGGACAGTTGTGTTTCAGTGTTCACTTCAGTCTGTGTTTTTTACTTTTTTGAGTGCAGATCACGCTCCAGTTACATGTTCAAGCACTGCTGCTTGTACTCTGCTGAGCGTGTCTCAGTGGCTCATCCTTTTCATTTATCTCCAATTGGTTCTGCTACATTCCATTTAAAATAAATCTAATCTATTAGTGTGACGCGCTTCCATCCGTATACAATACATTGGTTGCAAACAATATAGAAGTACACAAACGGGCCTTTCACAGCTACTGAACATGGGTTTTTAATTTTTAACTAAAATATGTATTTTTTCAAATGACACAAATATAAGTAATGTTGAAGAGGAATAGTCCTACATCCATTGTTTGCACAATATTACAGGTGTACATCATGTCCCTTAATCAACAATGTATTATTATATTTACTTGTATGCTTTTATTTAAAAGCCAAGAACACAGAAGGATAACCTTCGCACTGCAGCTGTTGTCAAAGTTCAACCCACATTATGCACTTCCAACATTGCAGCATTTGAGGCATGATGTGAGTTGGATTGGTCAAAGTTATGGAGTGAGAAGGTTCACCATCAGTACCCTATAGCATAAGTATGCTTTTGTGTTAGCATTTGTGTTAGACATGTGGATATCTGCCATAATATGTCACAATTATTTAGTTACAGATTTGTTACCAACACTAATCATTGAATGGTTTTAAATTTGACGTTTCACTTGTTTACAGCTTAGAAATAAGGGTGTAGCCTGATATCTATGTGTAGCACTAGCCACTTTAACATGTCATGTTTTTTTAAACATGTGTAGCTAGGTAGCAGTAATTTTTGCCGGACACACAGCAGGGGAACAGCAGGCGTTACTGAACCCCACTATCACTATAGCTTGTGTATTGGTCTGTGGACACGACACTTCTGAGCAGCAACTGGCAGTGTTGTAGCCCAGGGAGTATAGCTCAGGTGGTAGAAAGATGAACATAACAGGAGACATGGAAAACGTTGCCAACCAGTTAGTTAATCTGAAACCGGACAGGCAAATTCAGGCGAGATCCATGCCTAGTTCATTTTCAGAAAAGTAAGCCGTTCTACATTATCGTAGGATAGTCGCATGCAACGGTCTGTTAGTACACCACCTGCAGCAGTAAAGACGCGCTCCGATAATACACTGGCAGCAGATCAAGCCAGCACCTCCAATGCATACTGGCTAAGCTCTGGCCATGTATCCAGCTTAGAGACACAAAACTTGAATGGGGAAGAGCCATCTGGGAGTACACTGAGAGGGCAAGACATGTAGTCTGTCACCATCTTATGGAAATGTTGCCTCCTGCTGACTGGAGCCGTCTCGGATGGTGTAGACATTGGTGGCGCTGCCACAAAACTTCGACACATTTGGAACATACTGTTCTTGCCCTGTGCAGAGGCGCTGCTTGTGCTCCCTCTTGTTGCAGAGCTGTCTCCACTGCCTCGACGCACAGAGCTGCTTTGTAAATCAGTAGCAGCAGCAGTGCTCTCGGCTGGAATGGAGAACATTATGGATTGCACCAGTGTGTCTTGGTACTTCCGCATTTTACGCTCCCGGTTCAACGGTGTGATGAGGCTTTGTAAGTTGTCCCGGTAGCGAGGGTCTAGGAGGGTGTACACCCAATAATCAGACGTGGTGTGAATGTGTTCGATGCGGCGGTCGTTTCTCAGCCACTGCAGCATGAAATCAACCATGTGCTGCAGACTCCCAACTGGCCAAGAAACGTTGTCCCCTGCAAGAGGCGTCATCTCCGCCTGCTGTGCATCACCCCACCCTTGGTCTACATACTGACTAGAGCATTGTCTACCTCCCTCTGGAGCGATGTCTTCCTCCTCCATTGACTCCTCCTCATCCTCCTCACAAAGTCCTTCAAATACATATAAATTTACAAAATTTAAAACTCAAAATTTAAAAACTTTGTATCATAATTCTGTAACATCAGTTTATGGAAACACAATAGCATTACAAAAGGATAGACAAAAAATGTACATTATGTGCTTTGTAAATACATTAAAAGTTTGTAATGGTTATGAAAATATAGACAGCGACTCTGGAGGTTCAATTGTTGATATAGCATGGTACTTTGAAAGTCCTCCAGCCCTTTGTGAGGAACCACGTTGCGCTGACTGTCCAGAAGGTGATGGAATTTGTGACTCCTCATCCTCCACCTCTTCCAAAACCTCATGCCTTAGTGCTTGCAGTGTTTTTTGAAGCAGGCAGATAAGGGGGACAGTCAGGCTGACTAGTGCATCATCTGCACTCGCCATCCGCGTTGACTCATCAAACGCACGCAAAACGTGGCAGATATCCTTCATAGAGTTATTCGCCACTCATTACACTGGCAGTGGCTGCCCATTCATTATAGGATCCAATTCTAATTACTGGTTCTCACCAACAAAGCTCTCCACAGCGCAGCACCCCCCTACATCTCCTCCCTTATTTATATTTATCGGCCTAACCGACTGCTGCACTCTGCAAACGACCTTCGACTAACCTCTGCACTAATCCGTACCTCCCACTCCCAACTCCAAGACTTCACCCGCGCTGCGCCAATCCTCTGGAATGCTCTACCCCAAGAAATTAGGACTATCCGCAATTTGGATGGTTTCAGGCGCTCCCTCAAAACACATTTGTTCACAGTGGCCTATCACATTCACTAATCAAAGTCATTCTATGTGTAATTCTGTGTGTGTAGCCCATTCACTATCTCCATGCATCCCTCACTTCCTTAAAATGGCTGGACCATCATTGTAAAAACACCATTGTATATAAACACCTGTACTTTGTATCTCCCACACCTCATTGTAGATTGTAAGCTTTCACCAGCAGGGGTGGCTGATTTTGCTTTAATTATTGTATTGTTAACGTTGTTACTTATGACTCGTGTTTTGAAACTGTTAAACTGTAAAGCACTGCGGAATATTATGGCGCTATATAAATAAATAATATTATTATTCTTATTATAGAGGCCCACTCAGTAGTGGTGAAGTGTGAACGGCGCAAATTGCGAGTTGACTGCGCCTGATGCAGCTGATACTCCATTACTGTTGGCTGCTGCTCACACAACCGCTCCAACATATGTAACGAGGAATTCCACCTGGTGGGTACGTCACATATGATGCGATGTTCATGAAGGTGAAATCTGCGTTGCAGAGCTGCAATCAGCGATCTGGCCATGCTGGAACGTCGCAAGTGAGCGCACTCTAGGCGGACCTTGTGCAGCAGTGCATCAAGATCCGGATAGTCCCTCAAAAAACTCTGCACGACCAAGTTGAGCACATATGACAGACATGGTATGTGAGTGAGGTTGCCAAGGCCCAGAGCTGACACCAGATTTCGGCCATTGTCACACACTACCAAGCCTGCCTGTAGATTCTCTTCCAAAAACCACACGTCGCTCTCCTGCTTTATGGCATTACAGAGCTCCTGCGCTGTGTGGCTAAGATTCCCCATGGAAATTAATTTCAGGATGGCCTGTTGACATTTGGACACGGCTGTGCTCATATCGGTCGCAACAGGTAAACGTTCACGGGTCCATGTGGAGGTAGACCGTGACGGCTCCTGCAGCGATGATTCTGAGGAACTGGAATAGGAGGAGGAATCAATGTGTACAGACTTGATTCCTGCAATCCTTGGAGTTGGCAGAACACGTACAGCGCCACTCGCAAGATCAGTACCCGGCTGCACAACATTGACCCAATGGGCAGTGAGGGAAAGGTATTGTCCCTGGCCATGGGTGTTAGAACCCTCTTGTTAGGTTTTGTTTCAGTTTGCTGGTCACATGACCTTTTTTCCCTATTTAGTCTGGCTCCGCCCTTCTGGCTTTGCTTGACTTCATTGTATTATCTACTGTTAAGCTAGCCGGGTGCTTAGGTGCCTTAATCTGTGAGTTTTGCTTGATGTTAGGATCACAAAGTATTTATTTTTCTGTTTAATTATCCATGCTACAATTTATGTTAGGAGGTGTCCACCTTTTCTCCCAGTCCCTAGATCTTGTAGGGATTACTCCCTCGCAACTATAGGTCTTCGTTCACACTAGATGAGGACTTTAGCGGGTCTGGTCGCAGGATCAGGTTCCCCGTTACATCGTAGGGATTCAGCTTAGTTGTATTGTAGGGACAGAATTCCCTTCTTTCCTTACTGGTTGTAGCAGATCATAACAATGGGTACTGGTCCACGCATCGGTGGTCAGGTGGACCTTGCTACTGAGGGCTTTTAGTAGCGCATGTTTAATTTTTCCCTCAACATGCTTTTGCAGACCAGGGACGGCTTGCCTGCTGAAATGAAATCGGCTTGGCACATTGTATTGTGGGATTGACAATGATATTCAGTTACGGAAACTGTCTGTCTCCACCAGCCTGAATCACAGCATTTCAAGGGACAGGAGTTTTGCAATGCCAGCATTCAGAGCCTGTGCTCGTGCATGGTTTGCGGAGTATGGCCGTCTTTTATCCCATGCCTGTGCTACCGCTGGCTGTTTTGTGGCCTGGGAGTGTGAGGATGACAGGGAACTTGCTGCTGTGTGTGGAATAACAGTTTGTCTCTGGACAACAGTGGCGATCCTGTGAGGAAGCATAACCAGCTGTGTGTGAGCTCGATGAAGAGGCTTCAACACAACCTGAAGATGTAGGTGCTGCTGTAGGTTGGCCTACATCTCTAGTGTGTCTTTGTAACTCAACTATGTGCTTTGTCCGCACATGTTTCCACATATTTGTGGTATTGAGGTGACTGACACTTTTAGCTATTTTTAATTTTTAATTACACAGCTTGCATTTCACATAGCAAATATCATGTGCAAGTGTGTGAAAAAAGGACCACGCAGTGCAAGTCCTGGGAGCGCACGTTTTGACTTTTGGAAGACAACTGCTCCGAACAGGTGCCAAACTGGAGGCTACAGGCAACCGAGTCTGCAGCCTAACTCTCCCTCCTGTTTGTACCGTTGGGGCAATGTCTTCCTCTATCTTCCTTCTATCACTAACCATTTCTCTAGGCCTCTCCCAGCTTTCAACCAAAGTACTGGTTCTCACCCACAAAGCTCTCCACAGTGCAGCACCCCTCCTACATCTCCTCCCTCATTTCTATCTATCGGCCTAACCGACTGCTGCGCTCTGCAAACGACTTTCGACTAACCTCTGCACTAATACGTACCTCCCACTCCCGACTCCAAGACTTCTCCTGCTCTACGCCAATCCTCTGGAATGCTGTACCCCAAGAAATTAGGACTATCCACAATTTGCATGGTTTCAGGCGCTCCCTCAAAACACATTTGTTCAGAGCGGCCTATCACATTCACTAATCAAAGTCATTCTATGTATTCTGTGTAATGTGTGTGTGTGTCTCTAGCCCATTCACTATCTCCATCCCTCAGTCCCTTAAGATGGCTGGAACATCATTGTAAATGCACCATTGTATATAAACACCTATACTTTGTATCTCCCCCATCTCATTGTACATTGTAAGCTGTCACGAGCAGGGGCGACTTATTTAGCTTAAATTATTGTATTGTTAACGTTGTTACTTATGACTTGTGTTCTGAAACTGCTAAACTGTAAAGCGCTGCGGAATATGATGGCGCTATATAAATAAATATTATTATTATTCCTCTGAGCTGCTCCCACCACCTTCCTGTTCTTCATGCCATGTTGGGTCTTGGACCTCATCATCTCCACTACCCTCTTCCAACACCTGCTGTTGGGTGGTCTGGCCAGCACCATGCTCAACAGAAACTGGCACCTGGGTCTCATCATCATCATCAGATGCGTTCTGCGGTGTGCTGACCATCGGCACTGTCTCACCCGCCTCTTCAGATTCAGAGAGACACAGCTGTTGCGCATCACTGCATACTCCCTCTTCACATTACAGAATGCTGCTTGGCTGGGCCCCTGTTTGCAAGCCAATAGATTCTGAGAACAGAAGCAGACACTCAGCTGGCTCCTGTACAGAACTCTCTGACTGCCTGGGCAATTTGCCAGGCGGTGAAGAGACAGATGGTTGCCCAACAGTGCTGTGGTCCTGAGAGGAGGTGGAAGCAATTGAAGTCGATGCATTGGCTGAGATCCAAACAACAACGGCTTCAATTTGTTCTTCCCGCAGCAGGGGGTACTCCGAGCTCCTACAAAAGTGCGCATAAAGGAACGCTCACGGCCCGGGGAAAACTGGTGGATGCTGTGTCACTGGGGGCCGCAGCAGCCACAGAATCCCCACGTCCTCTCCCTGAAGAAACTCCACGACCACGTGCCTTACTCCCTGCCTTCTTCATCTTGGTAGATTGATAAAGAAAGTCTGAAAAGTTATAAGGTCTAAGTGTGGTTATTCCGCAGAGACTGCAGTGAACACTGCACACAACTGTTCACTACCCAATGCATCTCAGCAGGAAGGCAGTCTGTGCGTCAAAACAAAGGCACAAGCATACATCCATGTACCCTGTTTATACAGCTATATAAAAAAAAATATGTAGTAGTGACGCACACTTTATTGAGGTACAGTATTACATCGCCATTCACCATCTGTGGCTATGCAGTGTCATCTATATATACCTTATCTATCTGTTGTCATGCTTCCAAGTCGACAGTCAGCCATAAATACGCAATTTTCACTATGCACTATGCACTTTTTAAAGGTTATGTTTGTTAATAAAAATGATTATTGCCACATATTATGAGTATTACATGATGGAAATTGTATAATTTTGTATAAAATATTTAGGGACATTATTCAGCAAATGGAACATTTTAGTAATATCACAGATAACTTGTAATGCTGATGATGTTTTGAAGTCAGACATTCATTGTCTATACAATAAAAATGGTGTACATACTGTTACTTATCCATCATTAATGGATTCAGATATGTACTTGTATGCTTTTATGTACAACCGTATAGCAGATTCCTTAACTAATTTATTTTGTGGTTTGCATTGCTGTTCAACATGTTAATGTATGTGTTTATGTTTGTCAATTCTTTATTTATCTAGATATTAGTTTAAATGAAATCATCATCTTATGGTAGTAAAGGTTATCTTTCTCTTGTTTGAAGTATAGACATTTAAAATTGACAGGTAACAAGGAAATTACTTGATCTAGTATTTAAACATCCTCCTTGACCCTGGGCTCCAACACCGCCAGTTGTTGCTCGGAAGTGCTGTTAGCACAGTCAACACTTGCTCCTGTGTTACTGGGGTTCAGTAACGTCAGCTGGTCCTCGGTTGTGCCATTGGCTCTTTTCCTTCTGCTGCCCCTCCGGGTTCCAGCACAGTCAGCTGGTCCTCGTTACTTGCATTGGCTCTTGTACCTTCTGCTACCCGTCCGGGTTCCAGTACCGTCAACTGGTTCTCCGCAGTGCCTTTGGCCTAGGTGCCTCCATCTCGGTATCCGAGTTCCAGCAACGTCTGCTGGTCCTTGGTAGTGCTTTGGAGCACAGGTACCTCCTGCTTAGTAACCGTGTCCCAGTAACGTCAGCTGGTCCTCGGTTGTGCCATTGGCTCTTTTCCTTCTGCTGCCCCTCCGGGTTCCAGTACCGTCAACTGGTTCTCCGCAGTGCCTTTGGCCTAGGTGCCTCCATCTCGGTATCCGAGTTCCAGCAACGTCTGCTGGTCCTTGGTAGTGCTTTGGAGCACAGGTACCTCCTGCTTAGTAACCGTGTCCCAGTAACATCAGCTGGTACAAGATTGTGCTACAAATACAAGATACGGAACAAGAGACACAAGAACAATAAGCAGAAGATCTAAAAGCAGAAGAACATGAAGTATAAGACCAAAATGAAGAGCAAAATATATGCTCTAAATTCTAAGCAGAAGAAGACTAAGCAGTGTATGGGGGTGAGTCCGTTCCTCCTCGTGGTGCCCCTGGAAAATGCCTGCTGCTGCAGGCTAAACTGAACACGGACAAATACTGTTGTAATTTAAATCTTTTGTGACAGCAAGAACGGAAGGATGAAAAATTCATACTTTGACAGATTACAAGTACAGGATTCTCTGTCACAAATAAGAATATGATGAAGAAGATGAAGCAGAATATGAATAAGAATAATAGTTTAATAAGAAGAATATGAGTAATGTTAACAAAGATGAATAGCAAGAAGTTTAAGAAGAAGATAAAGAAGGTGAAGATGAAGAATAATTTGATGAAAAAGATGATGCTGCAGAAGATTATGAAGGAGAAAGTGTGTGAAAAGTTAAAAAGGTGAAGATGAAGAGCATGGAAGTTGTGTAATATACATATTTGCCAAAATATAAAAAACGTTAACATTGTCAATTTCTTCGTCAATCCGAACATCTTTAAAAAAAAAAATATTTATGCTATTCCATTTGATTGGGTTAAACATCTATGCCTTTAATGTCTCCTCAACCTTCCCCAATACATTCTACATTACTCTTTCTTGTTTTCCTTCATGTACAATTAACCAACAAGGCAAGAATGGGTTTTTTTTAATTTCGATATTTTGTTCCCATAGACTTACATGGGACTTCCGGTATCGGTATCGGGTATCGCCGATATTTTAGTGATATCGGCGATACCATTCCGATTCCGATACTTTAGGATATCGGAAAGTATCGCTCAACTCTAGTGATGAGGCTTTGTAAGTTGTCCCGGTAGCGAGGGTCTAGGAGGGTGTACACCCAATAATCAGACGTGGTGTGAATGTGTTCGATGCGGCGGTCGTTTCTCAGCCACTGCAGCATGAAATCAACCATGTGCTGCAGACTCCCAACTGGCCAAGAAACGTTGTCCCCTGCAAGAGGCGTCATCTCCGCCTGCTGTGCATCACCCCACCCTTGGTCTACATACTGACTAGAGCATTGTCTACCTCCCTCTGGAGCGATGTCTTCCTCCTCCATTGACTCCTCCTCATCCTCCTCACAAAGTCCTTCAAATACATATAAATTTACAAAATTTAAAACTCAAAATTTAAAAACTTTGTATCATAATTCTGTAACATCAGTTTATGGAAACACAATAGCATTACAAAAGGATAGACAAAAAATGTACATTATGTGCTTTGTAAATACATTAAAAGTTTGTAATGGTTATGAAAATATAGACAGCGACTCTGGAGGTTCAATTGTTGATACAGCATGGTACTTTGAAAGTCCTCCAGCCCTTTGTGAGGAACCACGTTGCGCTGACTGTCCAGAAGGTGATGGAATTTGTGACTCCTCATCCTCCACCTCTTCCAAAACCTCATGCCTTAGTGCTTGCAGTGTTTTTTGAAGCAGGCAGATAAGGGGGACAGTCAGGCTGACTAGTGCATCATCTGCACTCGCCATCCGCGTTGACTCATCAAACGCACGCAAAACGTGGCAGATATCCTTCATAGAGTTATTCGCCACTCATTACACTGGCAGTGGCTGCCCATTCATTATAGGATCCAATTCTAATTACTGGTTCTCACCAACAAAGCTCTCCACAGCGCAGCACCCCCCTACATCTCCTCCCTTATTTATATTTATCGGCCTAACCGACTGCTGCACTCTGCAAACGACCTTCGACTAACCTCTGCACTAATCCGTACCTCCCACTCCCAACTCCAAGACTTCACCCGCGCTGCGCCAATCCTCTGGAATGCTCTACCCCAAGAAATTAGGACTATCCGCAATTTGGATGGTTTCAGGCGCTCACTCAAAACACATTTGTTCACAGTGGCCTATCACATTCACTAATCAAAGTCATTCTATGTGTAATTCTGTGTGTGTAGCCCATTCACTATCTCCATGCATCCCTCACTTCCTTAAAATGGCTGGACCATCATTGTAAAAACACCATTGTATATAAACACCTGTACTTTGTATCTCCCCCACCTCATTGTAGATTGTAAGCTTTCACCAGCAGGGGCGGCTGATTTGGCTTTAATTATTGTATTGTTAACGTTGTTACTTATGACTTGTGTTTTGAAACTGTTAAACTGTAAAGCACTGCGGAATATTATGGCGCTATATAAATAAATAATATTATTATTCTTATTATAGAGGCCCACTCAGTAGTGGTGAAGTGTGAACGGCGCAAATTGCGAGTTGACTGCGCCTGATGCAGCTGATACTCCATTACTGTTGGCTGCTGCTCACACAACCGCTCCAACATATGTAACGAGGAATTCCACCTGGTGGGTACGTCACATATGATGCGATGTTCATGAAGGTGAAATCTGCGTTGCAGAGCTGCAATCAGCGATCTGGCCATGCTGGAACGTCGCAAGTGAGCGCACTCTAGGCGGACCTTGTGCAGCAGTGCATCAAGATCCGGATAGTCCCTCAAAAAACTCTGCACGACCAAGTTGAGCACATATGACAGACATGGTATGTGAGTGAGGTTGCCAAGGCCCAGAGCTGACACCAGATTTCGGCCATTGTCACACACTACCAAGCCTGCCTGTAGATTCTCTTCCAAAAACCACACGTCGCTCTCCTGCTTTATGGCATTACAGAGCTCCTGCGCTGTGTGGCTAAGATTCCCCATGGAAATTAATTTCAGGATGGCCTGTTGACATTTGGACACGGCTGTGCTCATATCGGTCGCAACAGGTAAACGTTCACGGGTCCATGTGGAGGTAGACCGTGACGGCTCCTGCAGCGATGATTCTGAGGAACTGGAATAGGAGGAGGAATCAATGTGTACAGACTTGATTCCTGCAATCCTTGGAGTTGGCAGAACACGTACAGCGCCACTCGCAAGATCAGTACCCGGCTGCACAACATTGACCCAATGGGCAGTGAGGGAAAGGTATTGTCCCTGGCCATGGTGTTAGAACCCTCTTGTTAGGTTTTGTTTCAGTTTGCTGGTCACATGACCTTTTTTCCCTATTTAGTCTGGCTCCGCCCTTCTGGCTTTGCTTGACTTCATTGTATTATCTAGTGTTAAGCTAGCCGGGTGCTTAGGTGCCTTAATCTGTCAGTTTTGCTTGATGTTAGGATCACAAAGTATTTATTTTTCTGTTTAATTATCCATGCTCCAATTTATGTTAGGAGGTGTCCACCTTTTCTCACAGTCCCTAGATCTTGTAGGGATTACTCCCTCGCAACTATAGGTCTTCATTCACACTAGATGAGGACTTTAGCGGGTCTGGTCGCAGGATCAGGTTCCCCGTTACATCGTAGGGATTCAGCTTAGTTGTATTGTAGGGACAGAATTCCCTTCTTTCCTTACTGGTTGTAGCAGATCATAACAATGGGTACTGGTCCACGCATCGGTGGTCAGGTGGACCTTGCTACTGAGGGCTTTTAGTAGCGCATGTTTAATTTTTCCCTCAACATGCTTTTGCAGACCAGGGACGGCTTGCCTGCTGAAATGAAATCGGCTTGGCACATTGTATTGTGGGATTGACAATGATATTCAGTTACGGAAACTGTCTGTCTCCACCAGCCTGAATCACAGCATTTCAAGGGACAGGAGTTTTGCAATGCCAGCATTCAGAGCCTGTGCTCGTGCATGGTTTGCGGAGCATGGCCGTCTTTTATCCCATGCCTGTGCTACCGATGGCTGTTTTGTGGCCTGGGAGTATGAGGATGACAGGGAACTTGCTGCTGTGTGTGGAATAACAGTTTGTCTCTGGACAACAGTGGCCGAGGTTCTTCCATGGCGATCCTGTGAGGAAGCAGAACCAGCTGTGTGTGAGCTCGATGAAGAGGCTTCAACACAACCTGAAGATGTAGGTGCTGCTGTAGGTTGGCCTACATCTCTAGTGTGTCTTTGTAACTCAACTACGTGCTTTGTCCGCACATGTTTCCACATATTTGTGGTATTGAGGTGACTGACACTTTTAGCTATTTTTAATTTTTGATTACACAGCTTGCATTTCACATAGCAAATATCATGTGCAAGTATGTGAAAAAAGGACCACGCAGTGCAAGTCCTGGGAGCGCACGTTTTGACTTTTGGAAGACAACTGCTCCGAACAGGTGCCAAACTGGAGGCTACAGGCAACCGAGTCTGCAGCCTAACTCTCCCTCCTGTTTGTACCGTTGGGGCAATGTCTTCCTCTATCTTCCTTCTATCACTAACCATTTCTCTAGGCCTCTCCCAGCTTTCAACCAAAGTACTGGTTCTCACCCACAAAGCTCTCCACAGTGCAGCACCCCTCCTACATCTCCTCCCTCATTTCTATCTATCGGCCTAACCGACTGCTGCGCTCTGCAAACGACTTTCGACTAACCTCTGCACTAATACGTACCTCCCACTCCCGACTCCAAGACTTCTCCTGCTCTACGCCAATCCTCTGGAATGCTGTACCCCAAGAAATTAGGACTATCCACAATTTGCATGGTTTCAGGCGCTCCCTCAAAACACATTTGTTCAGAGCGGCCTATCACATTCACTAATCAAAGTCATTCTATGTATTCTGTGTAAGTGTGTGTGTGTCTCTAGCCCATTCACTATCTCCATCCCTCAGTCCCTTAAGATGGCTGGAACATCATTGTAAATGCACCATTGTATATAAACACCTATACTTTGTATCTCCCCCATCTCATTGTACATTGTAAGCTGTCACGAGCAGGGCGACTTATTTAGCTTAAATTATTGTATTGTTAACGTTGTTACTTATGACTTGTGTTCTGAAACTGCTAAACTGTAAAGCGCTGCGGAATATGATGGCGCTATATAAATAAATATTATTATTATTCCTCTGAGCTGCTCCCACCACCTTCCTGTTCTTCATGCCATGTTGGGTCTTGGACCTCATCATCTCCACTACCCTCTTCCAACACCTGCTGTTGGGTGGTCTGGCCAGCACCATGCTCAACAGAAACTGGCACCTGGGTCTCATCATCATCAGATGCGTTCTGCGGTGTGCTGACCATCGGCACTGTCTCACCCGCCTCTTCAGATTCAGAGAGACACAGCTGTTGCGCATCACTGCATACTCCCTCTTCACATTACAGAATGCTGCTTGGCTGGGCCCCTGTTTGCAAGCCAATAGATTCTGAGAACAGAAGCAGACACTCAGCTGGCTCCTGTACAGAACTCTCTGACTGCCTGGGCAATTTGCCAGGCGGTGAAGAGACAGATGGTTGCCCAACAGTGCTGTGGTCCTGAGAGGAGGTGGAAGCAATTGAAGTCGATGCATTGGCTGACATCCAAACAACAACGGCTTCAATTTGTTCTTCCCGCAGCAGGGGGTACTCCGAGCTCCTACAAAAGTGCGCATAAAGGAACGCTCACGGCCCGGGGAAAACTGGTGGATGCTGTGTCACTGGGGCCGCAGCAGCCACAGAATCCCCACGTCCTCTCCCTGAAGAAACTCCACGACCACGTGCCTTACTCCCTGCCTTCTTCATCTTGGTAGATTGATAAAGAAAGTCTGAAAAGTTATAAGGTCTAAGTGTGGTTATTCCGCAGAGACTGCAGTGAACACTGCACACAACTGTTCACTACCCAATGCGTCTCAGCAGGAAGGCAGTCTGTGCGTCAAAACAAAGGCACAAGCATACATCCATGTACCCTGTTTATAAAGCTATATAAAAAAAAATATGTAGTAGTGACGCACACTTTATTGAGGTACAGTATTACATCGCCATTCACCATCTGTGGCTATGCAGTGTCATCTATATATACCTTATCTATCTGTTGTCATGCTTCCAAGTCGACAGTCAGCCATAAATCGCAATTTTCACTATGCACTATGCACTTTTTAAAGGTTATGTTTGTTAATAAAAATGATTATTGCCACATATTATGAGTATTACATGATGGAAATTGTATAATTTTGTATAAAATATTTAGGGACATTATTCAGCAAATGGAACATTTTAGTAATATCACAGATAACTTGTAATGCTGATGATGTTTTGAAGTCAGACATTCATTGTCTATACAATAAAAATGGTGTACATACTGTTACTTATCCATCATTAATGGATTCAGATATGTACTTGTATGCTTTTATGTACAACCGTATAGCAGATTCCTTAACTAATTTATTTTGTGGTTTGCATTGCTGTTCAACATGTTAATGTATGTGTTTATGTTTGTCAATTCTTTATTTATCTAGATATTAGTTTAAATGAAATCATCATCTTATGGTAGTAAAGGTTATCTTTCTCTTGTTTGAAGTATAGACATTTAAAATTGACAGGTAACAAGGAAATTACTTGATCTAGTATTTAAACATCCTCCTTGACCCTGGGCTCCAACACCGCCAGTTGTTGCTCGGAAGTGCTGTTAGCACAGTCAACACTTGCTCCTGTGTTACTGGGGTTCAGTAACGTCAGCTGGTCCTCGGTTGTGCCATTGGCTCTTTTCCTTCTGCTGCCCCTCCGGGTTCCAGCACAGTCAGCTGGTCCTCGTTACTTGCATTGGCTCTTGTACCTTCTGCTACCCGTCCGGGTTCCAGTACCGTCAACTGGTTCTCCGCAGTGCCTTTGGCCTAGGTGCCTCCATCTCGGTATCCGAGTTCCAGCAACGTCTGCTGGTCCTTGGTAGTGCTTTGGAGCACAGGTACCTCCTGCTTAGTAACCGTGTCCCAGTAACGTCAGCTGGTCCTCGGTTGTGCCATTGGCTCTTTTCCTTCTGCTGCCCCTCCAGGTTCCAGCACAGTCAGCTGGTCCTCGTTACTTGCATTGGCTCTTGTACCTTCTGCTACCCGTCCGGGTTCCAGTACCGTCAACTGGTTCTCCGCAGTGCCTTTGGCCTAGGTGCCTCCATCTCGGTATCCGAGTTCCAGCAACGTCTGCTGGTCCTTGGTAGTGCTTTGGAGCACAGGTACCTCCTGCTTAGTAACCGTGTCCCAGTAACATCAGCTGGTACAAGATTGTGCTACAAATACAAGATACGGAACAAGAGACACAAGAACAATAAGCAGAAGATCTAAAAGCAGAAGAACATGAAGTATAAGACCAAAATGAAGAGCAAAATATATGCTCTAAATTCTAAGCAGAAGAAGACTAAGCAGTGTATGGGGGTGAGTCCGTTCCTCCTCGTGGTGCCCTGGAAAATGCCTGCTGCTGCAGGCTAAACTGAACACGGACAAATACTGTTGTAATTTAAATCTTTTGTGACAGCAAGAACGGAAGGATGAAAAATTCATACTTTGACAGATTACAAGTACAGGATTCTCTGTCACAAATAAGAATATGATGAAGAAGATGAAGCAGAATATGAATAAGAATAATAGTTTAATAAGAAGAATATGAGTAATGTTAACAAAGATGAATAGCAAGAAGTTTAAGAAGAAGATAAAGAAGGTGAAGATGAAGAATAATTTGATGAAAAAGATGATGCTGCAGAAGATTATGAAGGAGAAAGTGTGTGAAAAGTTAAAAAGGTGAAGATGAAGAGCATGGAAGTTGTGTAATATACATATTTGCCAAAATATAAAAAACGTTAACATTGTCAATTTCTTCGTCAATCCGAACATCTTTAAAAAAAAAAAATATTTATGCTATTCCATTTGATTGGGTTAAACATCTATGCCTTTAATGTCTCCTCAACCTTCCCCAATACATTCTACATTACTCTTTCTTGTTTTCCTTCATGTACAATTAACCAACAAGGCAAGAATGGGTTTTTTTTAATTTCGATATTTTGTTCCCATAGACTTACATGGGACTTCCGGTATCGGTATCGGGTATCGCCGATATTTTAGTGATATCGGCGATACCATTCCGATTCCGATACTTTAGGATATCGGAAAGTATCGCTCAACTCTAATCACAAGTGAAAGTGCAGGACCCTTAAAAATTGTGAGGAAAGAATGGTTGTAGATGACGAGGAAAAAGCTAATATATTAAACACCTTCTTGTCCATGGTATTCACGGTGGAAAATAAAATGCTAGGTGAAATGCCGAGAGACAAAGAAAACCCTATATTAAGGGTCACCAATCTAACCCAAGAAGAGGTACAAAACCAGCTAAATAAGATTAAAATAGATAAGTCTCCGGGTCAGGATGGCATACATCCATGAGTACTAAGAGAACTAAGTAATGTAATAGACAAACCATTATTTCTTTTATTTAGGGACTCTATAGCGATGGGGTCTGTTTCACAGGACTGGCGCATAGCAAATGTGGTACCAATATTCAAAAAGGGCTCTAAAAGTGAACCTGGAAATCATAGGCCAGTAAGTCTAACCTCTATTTTGGTAAAATATTTGAAGGGTTTCTGAGGGATGTTATTCTAGATTATCTCAAGGAGAATAACTGTTTAACTCCATATCAGCATGGGTTTATGAGGAATCGCTCCTGTCAACCCAATCTAATCAGTTTTTATGAAGAGGTAAGCTATAGACTGGACCAAGGTGAGCCATTGGACGTGGTATATCTTGATTTTTCCAAAGCGTTTTATACCGTGCCACACAAGAGGTTGGTACACAAAATGAGAATGCTGAGTCTAAGGGAAAATGTGTGTAAATAGATAAGTAACTGGCTTAGTGATAGAAAGCAGAGGGTGGTTATAAATGGTATATTCTCTAACTGGGTCGCTGTGACCAGTGAGGTACCGCAGGGGTCGGTGTTGGGACCTATTCTCTTCAACATATTTATTGATGATCTGGTAGAAGGTTTACACAGTAAAATATCGATATTTGCAGATGATACAAAACTATGTAAAGCAGTCAATACAAGAGAAGATAGTATTCTGCTACAGATGGATCCGGATATGTTGGAAACTTGGGCCGAAAGGTGGCAGATGCGGTTTAACAATGAAAAATGTAAGGTTATACACATGGAAACCACTGGGTAAATCTGACATGTAGAAGGACTTGGGGATCCTAATTAATGACAAATGTACCTGTAGCAGCCAGTGCCAGGCAGCGGCTGTCAAGGCAAACAGGATCATGGGGTGCAATAAAAGAGGTCTGGATACACATGATGAGAGCATTATACTGCCTCTGTACAAATCCTTGGTTAGACCACACATGGAGTACTGTGTACAGTTTTGGCCACCGGTGCTCAGGAAAAATGTAATGGAACTAGAGCGAGTACAAAGGAGGGCAACAAAATTAATAAAAGGGATGGGGGAACTACAATACCCAGAGAGATTAGCAAAATTAGGATTATTTAGTCTAGAAAAAAGACGACTGAGGGGCGATCTAATAACCATGTATAAGTATATAAAGGGACAATACAAATATCTCTCCGAGGATCTATTTATACGAAGGAAGGTGACGGTCACGAGGGGGCATTCTCTGCGTCTGGAGGAGAGAAGGTTTTTCCACCAACATAGAAGAGGATTCTTTACTGTTAGGGCAGTGAGAATCTGGAATTCCTTGCCTGAGGAGGTGGTGATGGCGAACTCAGTCTAGGGTTCATGAGAGGCCTGGATGTCTTCCTGGAGCGTAACAATATTGTATCTTGCAGTTATTAGGTTCTTTAGAAGGACGTAGATCTGGGGATTTATTCTGACGGAATATAGGCTGAACTGGATGGACAAATGTCTTTTTTCGGCCTTGCTAACTATGTTACTATGTTAATAATTCTGGTAATCCTAATTGACCTAAAACGGGAAAGGTTTATTCTGATTTCAAGTCAGATATTGAGAAAAACATGCATAGGTGTCATTTTATATAGTGTATGTAAACAACTGGTTTCAGCTGTACATAGATACTTACGTGGTTGCGTGTCTCTGAGATAAAATTTGAGAGAGTATAAAATTTGGGAATGCCTTTATGAGACACAACATCAGGAAACCACATCAAATACTGTTGACTTTAGACTCATCCATAAGATTTCCATTCGTGTAAATAAGGGAAAACACGTGTTTTGGTGTACTCAGCATGAAATCCATCAGAAAGGACATAATTGTGAATTGGTTTACTGTGTCATTATATTTTATCTTTAAATGTTCATCCAGAAGGAGAGATTTATACAGAGCCAAAGTTTTTCCCCTGGAAAATTTTGAGAGCACATGCTTTTTTTTTTCTTACAACCCATCCACTGTTAACATGTTTAAGTAATCCACTCATAATTGTACCGCTCAGTACCAAAATGCTTCTACTCATTAAAGATTATATAGTATGAAAATACATCTAGAATGGAAGACTTAATCTACTAATGCACAAAAGGGTAATCCCTATTTTAGATAATTAAAGTCTATATATACAGTGTGGAATATAAGTATGTGATACACTGCCAGTTTTGCAAGTTTTCCCTCTACAAAGAATGGAGAGGTCTGTAATTTTTATCATAGCAATAAAATTGTTGATTTGACCATTCCTAACATTTTTGCTATCTGTCTGATGGATTTCTTCTTTCTTTTCAGCCTAATGATGGTCTGTTTCCCTTCCATTGAGAGCTCCTTTGACCGCATGTAGTGGATTCACAGCAACAGCTTCCAAATGAAAGTGCCACACCTGGTATCAGTTCCAGACCTTTTACCTGCTTAATTGATGATGGAATAACCAGGGAAAAGCCTATGTGGCACTGTCACACTTAGCGATCGCACCAGCGATCACGACAACGACAC
This sequence comes from Oophaga sylvatica, assembly GCA_033576555.1. Taxonomy (NCBI): domain Eukaryota; kingdom Metazoa; phylum Chordata; class Amphibia; order Anura; family Dendrobatidae; genus Oophaga; species Oophaga sylvatica. The sequence goes on from JARQOD010000002.1 coordinate 257,994,135, forward strand.
GACCTGGCGAGATTGTTGGTGCGATCGCTATATGATCGCTAGTAGCTTCCAAACACAAAGATCTCATCAGAGATCAGTGATCTGTATAACTGTCATGTGTGCATCGCCACGAAGATCGTCGCGGTTGCACATTCTGACTTCTCACAGCTGAGTTGCTGTTTCTTTGTGTTTGGCAGTTAGGGAGTTAATTCTGTCTGTGCTCAGTTCTGGGACTGGGTGCAGTTTTCTCCCGGCTGCAATTAATTATTTGTTGATTGGTTTCCTTTAAATCTCTGGTTGTCTGTGTTGGGAGTTGCCAGTGAAATTCTTCATGCAGACCACAGATAGGATTGTATCTGTATAGACTTAAGTTAAAGAGCTCCTTAGTTGTTTTAAGCTCACCTTGCTTAGAGTTTAATATCCCAGATCATTTATGTTCCTTCTGTGTTTGAGTGTGTATGCAAGTCTGTGTTTTCTCCAGTCTGTCTTATATGTCTAATCTGTGTATTTAGCAGAGATCAGCCCATATCCCTTTGGTGGTAATCAGAATCCTTCTTAGGACTGATTACAGGGTTCAGGGACTGATAGGAGACAGGGTTAGGCTGGAGACTTGGACCTCTGAACCATTATCAGTACCTCCAAGGTGAGGGATTAGTTAGGACCCCAGTTTAGGGTCAGGTTAGACCCCCGGTCCTCCTCTTTCCTGTGACAGTGTATCAAGTCCTCAAGATTAACCCTGAGTTCAACGGATATCGTGTCAGGTAAATCTATTCTATATTTACATGCTGATGTTGCTAATCTATATGTTGTATAGAGTGTTGTTCTTTTAAGAATAGTTTACTGACATCGTACACATATCATAAGACCGCGTGACATTTTCACTGGCCTATAAAATTATTCCCAGTTGCCATGGATCCAGTAGCCCAGCTGGCTCTGCAGTTGCAGGGATTATCCATGGAGCTGACGGACATTAAGTCCAAAGTTTTGTCTCCCTCGGAGCAAACCAGATTTGAACCTAAAGTAGCTCTCCCGGACAGGTTCACTGGTGGGCGAGACAAATTTTTTACCTTCAGGGAAGCATGTAAATTGTATTTTCGGCTTCGGCCTCGATCATCAGGGAGTGAAGAGCAGAGAGTGGGAATTGTTATCTCGCTCCTACAAGGGGACCCTCAATCCTGGGCCTTCTCCCTTCCTCCGGGATCCCCGGCTCTACAGTCAGTAGATCGATTTTTTACTGCCCTGGGTTTGGTATATGATGACCCAGATCGGGTCTCTCTTGCTGAGACAAAATTACGTAAGATACAGCAGGGAGATCGTCCGGCGGAGGAATTTGCTTCTGAGTTCCGTAGATGGGCCACAGATACTCAGTGGAATGACCCAGCTCTTAGGAGTCAGTTTTGTCATGGGCTTTCTGACAAATTAAAGGACGTTTTGGCTCAGTATGATTCTCCTCCATCACTGGAGGCTGCTATGGCCCTAGCTATCCGTACTGATAGACGGCTCCGGGAGAGGTGCGAGGTAACTCCGCCCCCTGTTGTTACTCCACCTACTACTAAAGTCCCTTATGTTGAGGTTCCCCTTGTCTGTTCGGAGGAGCCTATGCAGTTGGGAGGGACATCATTTCGTAGGAGGGGATTGGCGGTACGCCGCAGGACTAGAAGGTGTTTCTTCTGCGGGAAAGAGGGACATTTTGTTGGGGATGTCCATCCCGTGCCTTGTTGAGCAAAAAGTCGCCGGAAAACTGTTAATCCCAGGTTGTGTGGTGGACGACAACCTGGGAGTATGTATTTCGTCCGCTAGTTCTTCTCAGTTCCTTGTACCAGTGGAGGTGGTGGTTGGTACGAGAGTGGAGAGATTTTCTGTTCTTCTTGATAGTGGGTCCGGGGCTAATCTGGTTGACGCTCAGTTTGCTCAGGCTCAAGGTATGCATCTGAGTGTATTGGTCAAACCGATCCCTATATTCTCCATTGACGCCAGGCCTCTCGGCCAAGGTAGCTTTGTTCATGAGGTTCATAACATTGACCTTCGGGTAGGGGCAATACATAGGGAACTATTATCTTGTTATGTGTTGGAGGGTCTACCTACTCCTATTGTGTTGGGACTTCCTTGGTTGGTTAAACATAACCCTGTGATTAATTGGCAGTCCAGAGATATAAGCCAATGGGGGAGTTTTGCAAAAGTAACTGCATGAACACAGTCATCAGTGCGGTCGTGCCTAGTACTTTGCCTCCTTTTTTGGAGGACTTTGGGGATGTGTTCTCTGAGGAGGGGTGTCAGGAGTTGCCTCCTCATCGCGTGTATGACTGCTCTATTAATTTACTTCCTGATGCTAAGTTACCTAAAGCTAGGTTATATAACCTTTCTGGTCCTGAGAGGCAGGCTATGAAAGATTATATTTCGGAAAGTCTGGCCAAAGGGCATATTAGACCTTCATCTTCCCCAGTGGCCGCGGGGTTCTTCTTTGTGAAGAAAAAAGATGGAGGCCTACGCCCTTGCTTGGATTTCCGCGAACTTAATCGGATTACTGTTCGAGATCCGTATCCACTCCCTCTGATTCCTGATCTCTTCAATCAAATTGTTGGCGCCAAATGGTTCTCTAAATTGGATCTCAGGGGGGCGTATAATCTGATTAGGATAAAAGAGGGGGATGAGTGGAAAACGGCGTTTAACACGCCGGAGGGACATTATGAGAACCTTGTCATGCCTTTTGGTCTGACTACTGCACCAGCAGTATTCCAACATTTTGTTAATGACATTTTTCGTCATCTGGTGGGGCTGTTTGTGGTCGTATATTTGGATGACATTTTAATTTACTCACCAGATCTTGTGTCTCACCAGGAGCATGTGAGACAGGTGTTGCAGATCTTGCGAGACAATAAACTATACGCCAAACTGGAAAAGTGTGTATTCGCCGTACAGGAACTTCAGTTTTTGGGTTTCTGGGTGTCAGCCTCCGGTTTCCGTATGGACCCTGAAAAGGTGAGAGCAGTGCTTGAATGGGATCAGCCAGAGGATCTTAAGGCTCTGCAGCGTTTTCTGGGGTTTGCTAACTACTACCGGAAATTTATTTGTAATTTCTCATCTGTTGTCAAACCTCTCACTGACATGACAAGAAAAGGGACGGATTTTTCTAAATGGTCGGACAAAGCTTGCCAAGCTTTTTCCTCTTTGAAAAAATGTTTTGCTTCGGCACCCGTTCTCATCCAACCAGATGCATCACAGCCGTTCGTTGTGGAGGTGGACGCGTCTGACGTAGGGGTGGGTGCAATATTGTCCCAGGGTCCGTCCCCTGGTAAATGGCATCCGTGCGCTTTCTTTTCTAAAAAATTGTCGTCCGCCGAAAGGAATTATGATATCGGCAATAGGGAACTTTTGGCCATTAAGTTGGCTTTTGAAGAATGGCGTCACTTTTTGGAGGGGGCAGTCCACCCGGTCACCGTCATTACTGATCACAAGAACCTGCTGTATTTGGAATCTGCTAAGCGTCTGAATTCCAGACAAGCTCGATGGTCGTTGTTTTTTACCAGGTTTAATTTTGTTGTCACTTATCGCCCTGGATCTAAGAATGTTAAGGCGGATGCCTTGTCTCGCAGTTTCCCAGGGGCCGGGAAAATGGATGACCCGATTCCTATCCTTCAGGAGGGGGTGGTAGTGTCGGCTGTATGTTCTGAGCTTGAGGAGGAGGTGTTAGAGGCTCAGGGGGACGCCCCTGCAGGACCTCCAGGGAGACTGTTTGTCCCAAATCAGTTGAGACAAAAGGTTATTGAGGCACATCATAATTCTGCTTTAGCAGGACATCCAGGGAGTAAGGCTACTTTAGATCTCCTTTCTCGCCGGTTTTGGTGGCCTAACGTTAATAAAGATGTTTTAACTTTTGTCGCGTCCTGTGGGGTTTGTGCTCGCTCTAAGACCCCTCATACCCGTCCGTCTGGGACCCTCTTACCCTTGAAACTTCCGGAGCGTCCATGGACTCATTTGTCTATGGACTTCATCACGGACCTTCCTCAGTCGTCAGGGAAGACTGTCATACTGGTGGTTGTTGACAGGTTCAGTAAGATGGCACATTTCATTGCTCTTCCTGCCCTCCCTAATGCTAAAACTCTGGCGCAGGTGTTCATTGGGAGATTGTGAGGCTTCATGGGTTGCCTTCTGATGTGGTGTCAGATAGGGGGTCTCAGTTTGTGTCCAAGTTTTGGAGGGCATTTTGTTTACGTCGGGGGATGCAATTGTCATTTTCCTCGGCTTTTCATCCGCAGACCAATGGTCAGACAGAGCGTCTGAATCAAAGCCTAGAGACTTATCTTCGGTGTTTTGTCTCAGAGAACCAGGAGGACTGGTCTTCTTTCTTGCCTCTGGCAGAGTTCGCTCTTAACAACAGGCGGAGCGAGTCCACTGGTAAGTCCCCGTTTTTTGGGGCATATGGTTTTCATCCCCAGTTTTGTACATTCAATGGGGGGGGCCCTTCTGGGGTTCCTGAGGAGGAGCGTTTCTCGTCGTCACTTGCTTCAGTGTGGAGAGGTGTATTGAATAATCTGAGTGCTATGGGGAACCGTTATAAACGTATGGCTGATAGGAGGAGAGTTTCTGGTCCAGATCTTAATGTGAACGATCTGGTATGGTTGTCTACCAGGAATATAAAACTTAAAGTTCCCTCCTGGAAGCTGGGCCCCAGATTCATCGGGCCGTACAGGATCAGTTCCATAATTAATCCTGTGGCATTTCGTCTGGACCTCCCTCCTACGTTTAAAATTCATAATGTGTTCCACAAGTCATTACTTAAGAGGTACGTGGCACCAGTCATACCATCACCTCTACCTCCTCCTCCAGTGGTGGTCAATGGTAACTTGGAGTTTCAGGTGTCAAAGATCATTGACTCACGTCTGAATCGCCGGTCCCTTCAGTACTTGGTGCATTGGAAGGGTATGGTCCAGAGGAGAGGACGTGGGTTCCTGCGTCTGACATTAACGCAGATCGTTTGGTGCGGACCTTCCACAGAACTCACCCGGGCAAACCTGGCCCTGAGGGTCCGGAGGCCCCTCGTAGAAGGGGGGGTACTGTCATGTGTGCATCGCCACGAAGATCGTCGCGGTTGCACATTCTGACTTCTCACAGCTGAGTTGCTGTTTCTTTGTGTTTGGCAGTTAGGGAGTTAATTCTGTCTGTGCTCAGTTCTGGGACTGGGTGCAGTTTTCTCCGGCTGCAATTAATTATTTGTTGATTGGTTTCCTTTAAATCTCTGGTTGTCTGTGTTGGGAGTTGCCAGTGAAATTCTTCATGCAGACCACAGATAGGATTGTATCTGTATAGACTTAAGTTAAAGAGCTCCTTAGTTGTTTTAAGCTCACCTTGCTTAGAGTTTAATATCCCAGATCATTTATGTTCCTTCTGTGTTTGAGTGTGTATGCAAGTCTGTGTTTTCTCCAGTCTGTCTTATATGTCTAATCTGTGTATTTAGCAGAGATCAGCCCATATCCCTTTGGTGGTAATCAGAATCCTTCTTAGGACTGATTACAGGGTTCAGGACTGATAGGAGACAGGGTTAGGCTGGAGACTTGGACCTCTGAACCATTATCAGTACCTCCAAGGTGAGGGATTAGTTAGGACCCCAGTTTAGGGTCAGGTTAGACCCCCGGTCCTCCTCTTTCCTGTGACAGTGTATCAAGTCCTCAAGATTAACCCTGAGTTCAACGGATATCGTGTCAGGTAAATCTATTCTATATTTACATGCTGATGTTGCTAATCTATATGTTGTATAGAGTGTTGTTCTTTTAAGAATAGTTTACTGACATCGTACACATATCATAAGACCGCGTGACAATAACGACCTCTGCGGTCGTTGGGAAAACCTAGTCCCACCTGCGACGCTGGTGAAGTCGTTCATAAAGGGTGTCACACTCAGCTACTCAGGCTCATCAGCGGGACACCAAAGACCAAAAAACGATCTCGCTTAGTGTGACAGTACCTTAAAGGGCTTTTGAGATAATTGTCCAATTACGTTTGGTCTCTTGAAAAAAAGGCAACTAAATATTAAAGAGATGTAATTTCTAAACATTTACTCCAATTAGCATGTGAATACTCTCAAATTAAAGCTGACAGTCTGCACTTTAGGCTCATATTGATTATATAACTGCATCTTGAATATATTTTGGTAAACAGCTAAAATGCCAAAACTTGTCTCGTTATCCAAATATTTCTGAACCTAACTGCAAATGTCTGATAGATGTCCTACCTCAGGATCTTTACAAATCTCTATATCTAAAGTAGGATCTGCATCTATTGGAAAGGTATGCTAAATCATGTGGTTATGCCAAATACAATATGTCTAAGATTGGAATGTCCTTTTTACCACTTGTTTAGATCAATTGCACATGTAGCATAAGGCTACAGGTACACAAATGTATTAAAGACCAATGTTATTCACCTCCATGATCCAGTACCTACAGAATTATAGTCTATAATTAACCTCCGTGTACCTCTAATTTTATATTAAGGTTTACCAAGGTAATTTGGTAAGAATACAAACGTAATCTTCTAGGAAAGAAGTTCATGGGGTGCTATATGGTGCTAATATGGCAACACATGTATTTCCTATGGGTCTGTAATATTGACTCTGTGTGCTTGTGTACTAGGTTAACGTATGATAAAAAATAGATAACACATCATTTTACAGTTATTTTTTAGGGGCCTGTTGCATGCTAGTTATTTTTATCTCTTTATGATTTTGTTTAATTGAAAGAGTTTTTGTAAAAATATTTCAAAATGCAACTTTCATAGAAAATAATTCCTATTCCTTTGTCATTTTTCATGTCTATGAGTAGTTAATATTTTGTATAATAACCAAATAAACAGCAGCAAAACATTTGTAGCTAAAAGTTACACCATTTTCATGCTTTCTATGAAGTAAAGGAAAACAACACCACCGACCAAGCTTGTCAGTAGGTCATCAGGTTATGTACTTAGGATTTAAACATATCCGTGACTTTTCAGTTTCTTTGGCTAGGGGTTATAAATTAACAGGCAGGTAGTTGCTAACTACTTGAAAGTTCTGTCTGCTCCGATTTCTGCTGGCACAGAGTGGTCACAGATTGTTCTGTAGCTTCTGGTCACATAATGTCACTCTGTTGATTTGGCATCTCTGCCGATATTAGGCTGTATGACTGCGGGGAGTTGGTTGTCAATCGTCTTGATGTCGTCAGTGATACCTCATCGACAGAGCAGACCAGAAGAGGAAGAGCTGCTCAGCTGAGTTGAGCGAACCATGACCTCTCTGGGCCAGCAGAAACCAGCACTGAGTAGTTAGCAATTACTTGCTGTAAAATCTTAACCACCATAGCAAAAAAATAAGTAAAGTCCTAGATAACCCTTTTAACATATAAGCACTTTCCATGACAAGTGAACAGCAATATTAATTCTATTGTTACACGTACTTCACATTGATAATAATAGGATCCATTTGTACAATAGATTAAAACGCAGACAAAAGAGTCACTAGTAAGGATATATATTTGAAAGTGATATCAAAGTACAAAAACAGAAATTACATTTCAGTATGTAATAGGTACAATAATCATATTACAGACAACAAAAAATGGACTATTGAAACAAACCATTGGTGATATTCATCAAGTTGATACTGGCTTGTCCAGTAAGACATAATTTAAAGAAAATCTGTAGAGTCAATCAATTCCCAAACAGAACACTTTTTAGTGTCTATAGGTACATTTAGCTTATAATATACAATGTGAATTCTGTTGTATAATCGTTCTGTTTCGTTTTTGTTATTTTGGTATATATTAGGTAGGGAGAATGTAAATTGAAACCAACAACGTGGCATATTATGGAGTGTAACGCTCAGCATTGACATGAATGGGTATAGTAGAACTGAAGGTTGATGACGTGCACCCGCTATATACATGTGAAAACATCTGCTTACCAATACAGAAGGCACACCTTAAGCATTAAAGTACACAAATACCAGAAACATAAAGCAAACGAGAAAGTAGCAAACAGTTGTGTGAGCAAAATGTGGCTTGGTTGTAAAACAAAAATATGTTCATACAGTTTTATGTACAGTGTTGTGTAAGCGTAAATCCCACAGATATTAAACACAGGTAAATAGAATAATCCTAAAAATACCATTAGCAGGGTGTATTCCTTTAAATGTAAACCTTTGTGCTATGTGTCCTTCCCAGGAGCTCATAGAAACTACAAGTATGCTGAATGGCAAAAGCCTTTATATATACGGTACATCGACAGCACAATAAGTGCGTAAATGAACACAACTAAAAACAACAAGGTTTCTTGAGATGCCGTGTAAAATGTAAAGAAAACAAAATGCAATTATTTGGAAATCTCTTACATTTTATACACAACAGCGCAAAGAACACAGATCAAAAGGTGAAAGTTAGACATTTTTCCATTTCATTTGAAAAAATAAAGTCATTTAGAATTTGATGGCAGCCACACTTCTCTAAAAAGTTAGGAGAGGGTTAGCAAAAAGCTGGAAAAGTAATGTTCCTAAGGAAAAACTACTGGTGGGTAAATGTACAAATCTTTACAAATCTGACCAGTGTCACTTTATATGGTAATAACTCTGGACAAATCCCATTGATTTTGAGATTGTTTTTTCGTGACACATTATACTTTATGATAATGGTAAATTTAGGTCGATATGTTTTGTGTTTATTTATAAAAAATATCAGAAATTTGACAAAAATGTTAAAAAACTTTGAATGATTATCCCTTTAATTCAGATAGTCATACCAAAGAAAAACATCAATAAATAATATTTTCCACATGTGTGCTTTACATCAGCACCATTTGTAAAATGTTAATTTATTTTGTTAGCATTTTAGGAGGTATAAAAATGTAGCAGTAATTTTTTTCATGGAAATTTACAAAATTATTTTTTTAGGGACCTATCCAGGTTTGAACTAATTTTAGGAGTCCTATATATTGGAAAACCCCCAAAAGTGATACCATTTTAAAAACAGCACCCTCTGACATACTGAAAACTGCTGTTATGTAGTTTATTAAGCTTTCAGATGCTTTTCAGGAATTAATACAAAGTGGCATGACAGGAATGAAAAAGTTGATTTTTACCACCTAAATGTCGCTAACTTCTGAACAGGTCACTGAAGCCGGCACACTTTAAGGCCGCTATTTGCTCGTGAATTGCCATGGCAAAAATCAGGACCACACAATCATGATCTCAGGGTGCCGATGGGGATAAAGAGAGAGAATTCACACTCTTTTAAACATTTATATGATCTGGTGATTATTGACAGCAGCATCTAAGGGGTTAAACAGATATGGACGGTGACAACACTGATCGTGACTGATGCAGCAAGTATATAAGTACAAGTATAGCGTACATCTGAGAGCTGCTGGATTGTCACCTGTTTGTCACCTGTCAGAGGTTCCTCAATCTGTGAACAGCTTCATCTAAAAATTGTGTAACACTTTATAAAAAGGGTTCTTCTGCTTATAATTGCAAAGACTTGAATATCTCACCATCTAGAGTACATAATATCATCAAAAGATTCAGAGATTCTGGAGAAATCCATGTGCATACCAAGTCAATACTGGACACTTGTGATCATCAAGTCCTCAGCCTGCACTGCATTAAAAATAGGCATGATTTGGCCAAGCAAATTTCTGCATGAGCTCGGGAATACTTCCAAAAATCATTGTCTGTGAACACAGGTCGCTGTGCAATCCAGAAATGCAAGTTAAAGCTCTACAATGTAAGGAAAAAGCCATATACCAAACACAATCCAGAAATGCTTATGTCTTCTCTGGGCCAACGCTCATTTAAAATGGACTAAGGCAAAATGGAAAACTGTTCTGTGGTCAGATGAAGTTTGGAATTGTTTATGGAAACCACAGACGCCGTGTCCTGCAGACTCAATAGGGGATGGACCATCCAGCTTGTTATTAGCACACAATTCCAAACCCCCCATCTCGGATGGTGTGGGGCTGCATTACTGTCTATGTGAAAAGGTAACCGTGTGCACAGCCAAAGAGAGAGGTGCCCGAGTAGGTTCCCACACCGTAACTAAATATGAAATGAACTCGGCACTCAACTTATGTGTATGAGATATAAGGTTTTTATTCACAGTAGTAGCGAAACGTTTCGGTCCTATATCATGGACCTTCATCAGTCACACAAACTACTGCATAAAGGGTTAATCCACAATGGGAAAAGGAGAAGCTGGATGCAGCCAGTGGTGGTAGATAAGAATGAAGCCAAATGTCTCTATTTGAGCCGATATCCTGTGGGATAAAGTCCAGCGGTGAATGTGATCTCTGCATGGGACGCGGTGTCCACCGCAAGTCTGAGTGCCATTGCGTCCCATGCAGAGATCACATTCACCGCTGGACTTTATCCCACAGGATATCGGCTCAAATAGAGACATTTGGCTTCATTCTTATCTACCACCACTGGCTGCATCCAGCTTCTCCTTTTCCCATTGTGGATTAACCCTTTATGCAGTAGTTTGTGTGACTGATGAAGGTCCATGATATAGGACCGAAACGTTTCGCTACTACTGTGAATAAAAACCTTATATCTCATACACAGAAGTTGAGTGCCGAGTTCATTTCATATATATGCATTACTGTCTATGTCAGCAGCAGCTTATGCATCTTGGCACTGTCAATGCAGAGCATTATGTATAGAGGTTTTACGACAAGATATGCTCGCATTCAGACATCACCTAGTTCAGGGAAGGTCCTTCATATTTTAACAGGATTGTACCGTTTTTCAGATGTGTTGCTGACATCAGTTGGTAAATAAGTTAAATTTTTTCAAATGAAAGGGAAAAATGTCTGACTTTCAACTTCTATATGTGTTTCGTGCTCTGTTGTAATAAAATATGGCTGTAAGAGAGTTCATTATCACTGCATTCTTATTTTTCGTTTTTTGAAGCTTCTCAAGTTTTAAGGAATTGAGGTTGTAACATGCCCAGTGCTTCTTTCTCCCACCACTTGTGGAAAGTCTGAAGGCTACATATACGTGAGATGATCTGAAGATCATCGTTCTCTATAAGCCATGTACGAGGGTAATAGTTTAGTTAAAAATAGTAAAAGCTGCCGACTGGTACAGCTAATGGGCTTTGTAACCTCATTGGGAAGTTGTGTAATCTTTTTCCCTTCCAGAGTACAAATCTCAGAAGGAACATTGCTGATCATCCCATCATTAGAACCTGGTTAGCTTATATTTTCTTTCATGTGTATGGCCTGCTTTAAAGAAGCCCTCCCATTAAGCTTTTTTTCACCAATTCTGTGCATATGTGTATGTAATATTGTGTGTGTTAATATACTCACCCACCGCTGTCATCACTGGTATCCAGCGCCATTCTGCTCCTCTTCTCAGTCACGTCGCCGCACTTTTGACACTCTATGCATGACCCAGAAGTCTCTTTTACATTGTAATCCTTTGGAGCCTTGTTCTGATGCACAATAGACTTACATTGTAAAATCCACTTCAGGATCACGCAGAGCGCAGCATGATCCAGAGAGTCTGAAGAGTGGTGATGTCCCTCAGAAGAGGAGCGGAATGACGCCGAATCCCAGAGAAGAAGGCGGTAGGTGAATATATTAACACACTCTACATACATTTTTGCACAGATTTGATAAAAAAACTTAATGGAACAGGTTCTTAAATCTGAATCTGTAGAGCACATTCAGTTGTCACACTGACATACCAGAAATGGTGTTTTCTGAATTGACAAATATTTAAAAAATATATATATTTCTATTTAGAAAATAGATAGATGTATAGACATACAGACATGACATTGATAGGCATGAGATAGACATGAGCCATTATATAGATAGATATCTACATATAAATATCTATCTCATATCAGATATGAGTTATTTTGATGTTTTCACCTCAATGAACTCTTATATGGTTAGTGCACCATTTTGAGAGACCCAGAGACAAGTTCTAGCAATCTTTTCCAGAGCAGAGTTATCAATCCTGAAGTTTGAAGCAATTTGCAAAACCTACCACTCATTTGGACTGTCAGATGGGGTGAATCGAAATGCACACCCTTCCAATATCATGGAGTCATTTAACAAGAACAGAAACCAAAGTCTTATATCACAGTCATGTACAGAAACACAGATCTTTATACCTGTGGACATTTCTTCACAACGTCACGGTTTCTCCTTAACACACTTACATATGACGTTGTCTTACCCGCACAATGTCTAAGCGGTATTTTGTTCCCTGCATTATGATAAGAACTCAACCTTGAAAGAGAAGTATCATGACACCATCACTTTCTGAATTAACAACCATCCTTTCTGAAGCGACCCATCGGTAATCCACAGAGCTTCCCATCTAGTGGCTGATTGCTCGGATGATGTCATAGGGTAGAAGGCAGTTGACATGAATGTAAGTGACAGACATTTGTTAGTATAACACCTAACTTTTATCTATGAACTTTTGGTCTGTGTTCCAATTATGAGACAAAATGGCCATAAAGTCTTACATACATGTGTATGTCCCTTACAACAATATTCAGACAGCTGACTATTGGGATTGAAAAACTAAGAAACAATCACAAATACAAAAGTAGCAGTGGACATATTAAAAAAAAGTGGTTAGAAACATTTGTCCTCCTAATGTTAAACACAATATTCACTCATTATTTCACAATTCACAGCTACAAATATACAATTGTGGCATAAACTGCTTCTTTATGAGGTAACTCATTTCTTCTGTAATGGCAAAAAGTGATGTTTCTTCAGAAATACTTTCCTGTATTTCTAAAACCAAGAACAAGAGAAAGTATAATGAGAATAGGGTTAGATAAACATCACATACATGGGAGGATTTTCATCAACATTTTGAGTTTTGCATATGCAACATATGATAACACAAAGGTTTTTGCCTTTTGCCTAAATACCTGTAACTCAATGGTCGATGTAAGATGTTCTGATATTTTGTTAGGATTGAACCAAATTTTTGTCATCACTGCTCAACTCTTATTCAATTGAATGTGCTTGCTCCATACATTGTTTACTTGTATCCATAAGGCCACGTGCACACATTCAGCATTTGGTCAGTATTTTACATCAGTATCTGTAAGCCAAAATCAGGAGTGGGTGAAAAATGCAGAATTGGTGATGCATTTCTACTATACTTTTCCTCTGACTGTTCCTCTCCTGATTTTGGCTTACAAACACTGAAGGAAAATACTGACCAAATACTGAACATATGAACGTTGCCTAAGAGGAAGCTAATAACAACTGATCGATGCACATGCTGTATCGGACCCCAACAATCTGATAATATTGACCTAAGGATGGGTCATCAATATCAAAGTATTAGATAGCCCCTATAAAGGGGTTGTAACAACTTCTGAAAGAAACTTTGCAATTTTACCTGTTTTTAAAAATTATCTCCATTCTCAAGAATGGAGGAATTTTTGATTGCATTGTTTACTGTTTGTTGCCTAGGTTACCGGAAACCTCTGCAGTTTATCAGAGATGGACAGTCTTCTAGGCAAGGAGTACACGCTTGCAAGTTCTTTGCTATACAACTTGCAAGCATTGCTCAGAAGCTGTCCAGATATCTAGATCCAGCTAGCTTCAGTGACCCTGTGCTATAGTTTTGACCAGTGGCCCTGCCATGTCTGTGGTCAGAACTGTCAATTATGAGGAATGCACCATTCCAAGGTAGGCAGGAAGCCAAGTGGTTGGGGAGTTGTGCACCCCTGAAGACACGATAAGAATGTAATTACCCTGTAATACAACAAATAAGTGATTTCCTCCATACAATATTAGATCTAGCACACAACCTACTAAGGACACATACAATGTGGTTAGTCATCTGAACAATCAGAAAAGTTAGAGCCCATTTTTATGTAAAGCAGACTAATTTCATACGGTTGAAGCTAATCTGCAGTATCTCAGGCACTGCATGGGGCTAAAAAGCTGTAGTAAAGGAATTAAGCTATAAAGATAAGCTTCAACCATCTTAAAAAGTTTATCCCTAAAATAAATATTACCTTATTTTTTAGACTATAAGACGCACTGTTTTCCTCCCAAAATGTGGAGGAAAATGGGGGGTATTTCTTATAGCCCGGATGTACTCTCTGGCTCTGGCTGTGGTGGGGAGGTGTGGGAGATGTTTCAGCAGAACAGCAGGTCACAGAGGCAGGAGTCGGGGCTCTGGCTAACTCCTGTGCCCGCTGCTAAAGAGAAATAAAAATGCACTGCATTCCACTCCCATGGGTTTGGAGGGCAATCAATATTCATTTCTTTCTGGCATCCTGGTATGATTGGCCCCATCCTGTTGCTTGTATGATTAGTCACATCGCTATTCTGGTATGATTGGCCCCATCCCATTGCTGGTATGATTGGTCCCATCCTTATTCTGGTATGATTGGCCCCATCCCGTTCCTTGAATGATTGGTCCCACTTATTCTGATATGATTGGCCCCATCCCATTCCTGGTATGCATGGCCCCATCAGAAAAGATTAAAAAAAAAAAACATTACACTTACCTTCTTCCGCTCCCTCTCAGCATCCTGCTCTGTTGCTAGCAGCTGCTTAATGCTTGTAAGCAGTGCATGGCAGGGATGTCATGTGCTGCTCACAAGCCAAAGGGCAGCTGCCATAATACTCACCGGGACTGTTCATCGAAGATTGCGGTGAGTATTCATT
>JARQOD010000002.1:258008895-258143643 GCA_033576555.1 Oophaga sylvatica
CTTCAATACCCCAGTCTTTTTTAAAGGGCCGGTGAAACCTTTATGTAGTCTAGCAGAGGGGATCGGTTCTAAATACTAACTAAAGCTCCTTATTTTTTTATTTTTTATAGCTTATAGTTTATCTCTGAACCTTAGTTTCCTACGGTTAGTGTTGTATTAAGATTTATTACTTTATTTCTTTTTTTCTTGTATGTCTTTCTTTCTTTAAACCCTTTTACCGTTCTTCCCTTTGGGGTAATCGGGTCCTTTTTAGACAGATTACATTGGGGCAGGTTTTTGAGGGGAGAGGGGTTTTACGCGGGGGCCCGGGGACCTCTGTCCTTTAACAGTACCCCCGGGGAGGGGATTATTGGGGACCCCATTTGGGGTCAGCAAACCCCCGGGGGCACCCCACCGGACAGCGAACGATTCCTTTGACCCACGGTTTTTCTGTCGGAATTCATTTACAATATCAGCGCATTTATATTGTATTTCCCCTTTTGATTATTTTACGCATCACTAAAATATATATCTCTTAAAACGTGAATTTTCACCGGCCATACTAAAGATTCTCTCCACTGTCAGTCCAGTAGCCCACGGCCCGCATTCCCGGGTTTGTCCAGGATTTGCGACATTAATCCAAGGGGTTTTTTTCCCCCCGGAGCAAACCAATCGAACCAATTTTTCTCTCCCGGAAGGTTACTGGGGGGGGGACAAATTTTTACCTTTCCGGGGCATAAAAAATTGTACTTTCGGCTGCGCCTCGTCATCTGGGAGTGAAGACAGAGGGGGGAAAATTGTTATCCGCTCTTTCAAGGACCCTCAATCGGGCGTTCTCTTTCCCCTCCAGCCCCCAATCTCCAGTCAGTGATATTTTTTAATGCCGGGGGCTGTATATAAAACCCGGGGCGAGTTTCCCCTTTCTAAACAAAGTTACGTAAAAACGGAAGGAAATCGCCCCAAAATATTCTTCGATTCCGTAGAGGGGAACAGAACTCATGGAATACCCACCTTTTTGGGCCCTTTTTTTTAAAGGGGTTTTCTACAAATTAAAAGAGTTTTGGCTCATATGATTCTCCTCCATCATGGAGGTGCTAGGCCCTCCTTTTTCGCATGGATAGACGAATTCGGGAAACCGGGGAATCCCCCCCGTGATGACTCCACCTACTATAAAGTCCCTTTACTGATTCCCCGGGGCTTTCGGGAACCCATGCATTTGGGGGGGACATCTTTTTTAGGAGGAATTGGCGGTGAAAAACCCAAGACTAAAGGTTTTCTTTTGCGGGGGAGAGGGACTTTTTTTTGGGGGGGCCCCCCCGGGTTTTGGCAAAGGTTTAAAACCGGAGTGTGTATTTGTCCCCAAATCCCTCTCATTTCTCGTCCTGCGGATGGTGATGGTACTAAACAAGATTTCTGTTTTTTTTTTATAGTGGGTCCGGGCTAATCTGTGGACGCTCTTTTTCCCGGGGCCGGGGATGCAACTGAGTGTTTGGGGAAACCGGCCCCCAATCTCTATTTTTCTAACCTCTCGGTCAAGGGGGATTGGTACAAGTTTTAAACAAATCTTCGAGTAGGGCAAGACATAAAGAGCAATTGTCTTTTTTTGTGGGGGGTCACCTATTTTCCCATTTGTTTTGGGCTTCCTTGTTGGGTAAACAAACCCATGTTTTTTGGCAACCGAAAGTAACCAGGGGGTAATTTTTTTCGGGGAAAACTGCATACAGGGCTTTGGGGGGGTTTGTCCCCAGCTTTTCTCCTTTCTGAGGACTTTGGGAATGTTCCAGAAGGGGTTAAAAGTTACCCCTCATCCGATATGACGCTCAATAAAGTTCTCCTGAGCCTTATCTCGTACTTTCCCCCAGGGCCGGAAACGGATGATCCGGTTCCCCTTCCCGGAGGGAGTTGAAGTGTCAGCGTATGCCGAGCTTAGGGGGGATTGGGGGGCGGGGGACCCCCGGTGGACTTCCCGGAAATGATTTCCAAAACGTTAAGACGAAGGTACGGGGGAAACCTTACAAACGGATGGCGATAGGGGGGGGTTTGGGGTAACGAAAAGGGAACGATCTGTTTGGTTTTCTACCAGGAAATAAAACTAAAAATTTTTCCCCTGGGGTTGGGTCCCAATTTATCGGGGGCCTCAGGAATTTTTTCCTAAAATTAATCCTGTGGGGGTTTTTCGGGGCCCCCCCCTACTTTTTTTAAATTATAAATTTTTTCCAAGTCATTACTTAAAAATTGTCACCATCAAGCCCTCACCTCCGCCTTCAGTGGGCAATAAACGGAATTTTTTGGGGGAAAATCTTACTCACTCCGGCGCCGATCCCTCATACTTGGGTTATTTTGGGGGGGTGGCCTTGGGGAAGGACGTGGGCCCGCGTCGATGTTAACACAGATCGATTGGGTTTGGGGCCTTTTTCACACAACCCCCGGGGAAACCCGACCCTAGGGGGCCGGGTCCCCCTAAGGGGGGTTACTGTCATGGGGTATCGCCACAAGGGCGTCGCGATTACACACTCTGACTTCCAAGCGATTGCTGTTTTTTTGTTTGTAAGGGGGAAAATTTAATTTTTCCTAGCCTTTGCTAAGACTATCCAGCCTCGCCCGCTGTTTTGTTTTTTCTAATTAATCCTTCATATCCTCCATCGTTTTTTAATGCCGGAAACCTTTATTATCTACAACGGATCTCTGAGAAACTTTAAACAAACCCTTATTTTTTTTTACTCTTTACTTAAGTTTACTCTAACCTTAGGTGTTTCCTACTGTGTTGAGTTTTTATGTAAACTTTTTTTCTTTAAAATTTTTTTTTCTTTTATGTCTTTCGTTCATTAACCGTTACCCTGTTTTTTTCCTTTGGTGGGAATCAGGGGCCCTTTTTAGGACTAATTACATGGGGGGGGTTGATAGGGGGCAGGGTTTACGCTGGGGCCTGACCTCTGTACCTTTAACGTACCTCCAGTAAGGGATTTTTGGGCCCCTTTTTTGGCACTAACCCCCGGGGACCCTTACCGGGGGCGCGTATAACGATTCCGATTGACCCACTGACTTTCGTCAGTAATTCTATGTTATTAATATCTATGCCATTTATATTTATGTTGCCCTTTTTTTATAGATTACTGCATCACATTTTTATTAAAAGCTAACACGTGACAGGGGGGCCCCGCTACCAGCAGGGGGAGGGCATCATACCGATGGGGGGGCCAAACATACAGGGGAGGAAAGGGGGCCCCGCATCCAGAAAATGAGGGCCATTGGGGCAACGGGGGAGGGGCCCAATTACCCCTTGGGATTAAAACAGAATTACCACATTTTTTGCTTCAGTTTTTTTTTTTCCTAATTTCTCCTTAAAACCTAGGTGCATCTTAGGTCCGGGGGGTCTTATACTGAAAAATAGGTAAATTACTCCATTAAAAACTTGAAATAATAACCATATTTTTTAAAAATTAAAAATTAAAAAAAACACCCCTATATCAAAAAAATTTCCATAAAAATTTTTATTGCCCCTTGTGTTGTTCTGATTCCATTCAGAATGATCCCCTCAGGATTTCACATGGCAGGAGATCAGTCCCACCACACCGATTCTCTTGTGCCTGGGGCTGCACAGTAATTCCTGCTATTGTACCAGCTAATTAAAAACAATAAGTGCACTAGGAGAGAACACATTACGTGGATAGGAACAGAAAGTTGAAAGAAAACTAAGGTGAGCCATAAAAAGTATGCGACAGCAATATCCAGACACATTTTGAAAATATCAATTTAAAACCTGATATACCATATTTTGTATGATCTACAGTAGAAGAAAAGTGAAATATTTAATGATATGACAAACCCTTCAATATTTCCCACATAAAAGTCATATGTAGACATTATGGCCTATCATTCTGGATCTAGAGCAAATTTGGTATTAGACTAATCATAGGCTATCTGCAGTGTGTCCGGAAAGTTTACGATTTGACAAATTCTGATTTTGATGTTTTTTTTGCTCACTGTCCATCAAAACTTGTCATAAGACGTAAGAGTACATTTGTCCCACAGAGCTCATACCTATAACTGTACTCAACAATACATAATCTTTACCTTTTTTACTTCTTCACAAGGTAAAATATAGGATAAGGAATTAGCTTGTTGAACTTGAACTTCTGACATCCACAGACCTGTCAAAAACGCAAAAATGATATTAACAATAAGACATATTTGTAATATAGACAGTTTTTATAGGAAAATCTTTTACCCTAACCCTATTTTACTACCAAGGAGTCTGCTATAATTATGTAATATTAGATTACTTCCAGTGTACTATTAAGAATCTGTGTCTTTTACTTCTGAAGCCTGTGATTACCTACAATGGTCAAGTTGGGTATATACGGAATTTTAGTGCTGCAGATACAGGAGGACTATGAGGCTATGTTCACACGGTGCGTTTTTGCTGTCTTTTTTTGCGTTTTTATTGTCTGTTGTGTATGCTGATAAAGTTTAGTGCCCCTCCCAAAAAAAAACCATGATGCAACTTCCTTAAATTTCTGCATTAGAACCGCAGCAAAACCTGATACCTGCGTTTTTGTTTTTGTTTTTTTTGCTGTGATTTTGCTGCTTTTTTGCACTTACTCATTTCTTTCTTTGGGTGAAAAACGCTGAAAGAAGAGACATGCTGCAGTTTGCAAAAACGCAGCAATTTTCCAATTGAGTAAGGAAAAAACAATGTGCTTGCATGAGATTTCTGAAATCTCATAGCTTTTGCTGATACTATTAAACGCAACTTAAAATTTGCATAAAACATGCAGCAAAAACGCAAGGTGTGAACATAGTCTAATGACGGGGATAAAATGAAGGAGAATGCATTTTTTACTTATTTTATTACTAAGGGTAGTTGTGGGAAAGTTTTGTGAAAAACCTCTTTAATAAAGATCATTTTTGAGTAATAAATATAGAGATAATATGTAGTAAGAAGACATGTAACTTACATTTGGTGCTGCCTCACAAATTCAGCAAACTGTCGGTCTTTTGCATAAAGTTCTATTATTCGTATTCGATCTTGAATTTCCTACAAAACACATTATAAAACAGTAAATGAGTCTTACGTGAGAAGGATGCAGTTAATGAAGGATAAGGTATAGTAGAGTCCGGCTGCCTCTCAGGTTTGGATAAGACACACCGGGAGTTGACTACATGTCCACCTACCGTCATTAAAATCAGTGTAAGTTATGGAAACTGTAGTCAGCGCTTCATGAAGGTCACACTAACGTGAAGATTTAGGTATACTATATTGATTATTTATAGTAACTACAGATTTTTTTTTTACTACGAATGTAAAGAGTCATCTGCAGGTTGCGAATGTAAAGAGTCATCTGCAGGTTGCGAATGTAAAGAGTCATCTGCAGGTTGGTAAACCTCATTACTCATAAAAATAGACAATAATCAGATAACATCCTATTCAATTACAGTATCTGAAGAGCAGCTATTTGATCCTATGGTGATCTATGTACCTCTATGGAGATCTACATACCTCTATGGTGATCTATGTACCTCTATGGTGATCTATGTACCTCTATGGAGATCTACATACCTCTATGGTGATTTATGTACCTCTATGGTGATCTATGTACCTCTATGGAGATCTACATACCTCTATGGCGATCTATGTACCTCTATGGTGATCTATGTACCTCTATGGAGATCTACATACCTCTATTGTGATCTATGTACCTCTATGGTGATCTATGTACCTCTATGGAGATCTACATACCTCTATGGTGATCTATGTACCTATATGTCGATCTATGTAACTCTATGGAGATCTATGTACCTCTTTAGTCAGTTCACTGTTTTCATAAATGTGCCGGATTTCTTCACTACTGAAGTCTGCTGATGTTTCAGGACTCGTTGATGTGCTGGAAGATGGGAGCTGTGGATATCTCTTATAATAGTGACTGTAGCCCGTGATGTCACTTTCATACATTGGGTTGTATTTAACAGGATTTTCAATAGAGGACAGACTGTCACTTGGTCTCCTGTGGAATGGACAACAAGAAACACTGAGAAAGTGTAGATGAACTGGTGAAAATGGAACTGCTAGATCAAACTGCAAAACCAATATTGTTCAGTTCCAGACAATCAAAAAGTATCCATGTGATTGTACACTTCAGTTCACCACTGTGTCTGCAATAATAATAATTTTATTTCTACAGCGCCAACATATTCTGCAACATTTTACATTATAGAGGGGACTTGTACATACAATAGATATTACAGCATAACAATAATCACAGATCAAAGTAGATACCAAGAGGAATGAGGGCCCTGCTCGCAAGCTTGCAATCTATGAGGAAAAAAGAGAGACACGAAAGGTGGATGGTAACAATTGCTTTCATTGTTCAGATCAGCCATAGTGTATGAATCGGGTGTTCCTGTAATGCTGCATGAACCAGTTAACAGCCAATGTATGTAACAGTACAGACACAGAGGGCTATTAAATGCATAAAACATGTGAGAATATGATGCGAGGAACCTTGTTATGGTAATAATTTCGAATGGGCCACACAGGGATAGTTAGGTTAATGCGTTGAGGCGTTAGGCCAGTCTGAACAAATGCGTTTTTAGGGCACACTTAAAACTGTGGGGATTGGGGATTAATCATATTAACCTGGGTAGAGCATTCCAAAGAATTGGCGCAGCACGTGAAAAGTCTTGGAGACGGGAGTGAGAGGTTCTGATTATTGAGGATGTTAACCTCAGGTCATTAGCAGAATGGAGGGCATGGGTAGGATGATAGGCTGAGAGGAGGGAGGAGATGTAGGGTAGTGCTGAGCCATGGAGAGCTTTGTGGGTGAGGGTAATATGTTTATACTGAATTCTGAAGTGGACAGGTAACCAGTGTAAGGACTGTCACAAGTTAGAGGCATCGGTATAACGATTGGTGAGGAATATGATCCTGGATGCAGCATTCAGGACAGATTGGAGAGGGGAGAGTTTGGTAATAGTTTGGTAAGAAGGAGACCGATTAGTAGAGAGTTACAATAGTCCAGACGAGAATGAATAAGAGAAACAGTAAGAGTTTTTGCAGAGTCAAAAGTAAGAAAAGGACAAATTCTAGAAATGTTTTTGAGGTGCAGATAACAAGAGCGAGCCAGTGATCAGATGTGGGAGGTGAATGAAAGCTCAGAATCAAGTATGACCCCAAGACAGCAGGGGGGTAATGGTGGAACCACACACGGAAATAGCAATGTCAGACATAAGTAGGTTAGTAGAGGGAGTAAACACAAGGAGTTCAGTTTTTGACAGGTTCAGTTTCAGATAGAGAGAGGACATGGTGGTAGAGACAGTGGTAAGACAATCACTGGTGTTTTCTAAAAAGGAGTTGTGATATCAGGAGAAGAAGTGTATAATTGGGTGTCATCAGCATGGAGATGGTACTGGAACCCAAATCTACTGATTGCTTGACCAATAGGGGCAGTATACAAAGAGAAGAGGAGGGGGCCCAGAACCGATCCTTGAGGAACCCCAACAGTAAGGGGAAGATGAGAGGAGGAGGAGATACAGTGAAGGAGCGGTCAGAGAGATAGGAGGAGAACTACGAGAGAACGGTGTCCTTGAGGCCGATGGAGTGGAGCATAGTGAGGAGGAGCTGATGATCCACAGTGTTGAATGCTGCAGAGAGATCCAAGAGAATTAGCATGGAGTAGTGACCATTAGATTTAGCTGTTAGAAGATCATTAGAGACTTTAGTGAGTGCAGTTTCAGTAGAGTGTAGAGAGTGGAAACCAGATTGTAGAGGGTCGAGAAGAGAGTTATCTGAGAGATAGCGGATAAGACGGGCGTGGACCAGGCATTCCAGGAGCTCGCTGGCTCAGCCAATGAACGGCGCGGGATTCAAATCCCCCGTAAAAGCTGTGCGGCACTGTTCATTGGCAGAGCCGGCAGGCGGCTCAGCCAATGAGCGGCGCGGGATTCAAATCCCCCGCCATTGGCTGAGCGGTGCCGCCCGGCTTTGGTATGTGTTGTGTGCGAGGCTGTGTGTGTGTGTGTGTGTGTGTATGCAGGCATCGTCCGATGGGATTACAAGTCCCAACCGGCTATGCCTGCTACACTGTCAGTGAGTGACACATTAGCCAATGATGGCACAGTAGTAGCCCCATCATCCGGCTAATGTGTTCAATGTAAAAATAAACATACAATACATACACAACATACAGAACATACAACATATAACACAGAACATACATACAACACAGAACATACATATAACATACAACACATAACATACAGAACATACAGTGGTGGCCAAAAGTATTGGCACCCCTGCAATTCTGTCAGATAATACTCAGTGTCTTCCTGAAAATGATTGCAATCACAAATTATTTACTATTTTTTTCTACATTTAATTTGCTTGCAAGGAAAAAAACACAAAAGAGAATGAAGAAAAAATCAAATCCTTGATCATTTCACACAAAACTCCAAAAATGGGCCAGACAAAAGTATTGGCACCCTCAGCCTAATACTTGGTTGCACAACCTATAGTCAAAATAACTGTGAACAACCGCTTCCGGTAACCATCAATGAGATTCTTACAATGCTCTGCTGGAATTGTAGACCATTCTTCTTTGGCAAACTGCTCCAGGTCCCTAATATTTGAAGCGTGCCTTCTCCAAACTGCCATTTTGAGATCTCTCCACAGGTGTTCTATGGAATTCAGGTCTGGACTCATTGCTGGCCAGCTTAGAAGTCTCCAGTGCTTTCTCTAAACAATTTTATAGTGCTTTTGGAAGTGTGTTTTGG
Organism: Oophaga sylvatica; assembly: GCA_033576555.1. Taxonomy (NCBI): domain Eukaryota; kingdom Metazoa; phylum Chordata; class Amphibia; order Anura; family Dendrobatidae; genus Oophaga; species Oophaga sylvatica. Next base: position 258,017,644 of record JARQOD010000002.1, read on the forward strand.
GTCATTGTCCTGCTGGAAGACCCATGACTAGTGTTGAGCATTCCGATACTGCAAATATCGGGTATCGGCCGATATTAGCTGTATCGGAATTCCGATTCCGAGTTCCGATATTTTCGTCTTATCGGATACCGGAATCGGGATTGTCACTGTCACTGTCAGTGTCCGTCTGTCGGGTCTGTCAGGAGTCAGCGGCACTTACCCGGCAGAAGATCTCCGGCGGTCACGTCCTGGACTGCTTCATGGCCGCCATCCTCTTCTCCCCGGCGGTCACATGCAGTTTCTCGCGATAACTGCAGTGACTGCTGGGTAATCCCGGCCGTAAAGCAGTCAGTCCGATGACGTCACCGCCGGGGAAGCAGGTAATCAGCTGTGCTGCGTTGCAATGACAGGCTCTGCCTGTCATTGCGATGTAGCAGAGCTGGATCGTCGTGGGACTATCGTTATGGACTGCGTCGGACAGGTGGTATACTGTTGGTTTGTTTTTTTTCTTTTTTTACAGGAGATCGATGGCGTCGCAGGAATGAGAGTATAATAAAGAAATGAAAACTGTGTTGTCTCTTTTATTTCATTAAAATACTTTTTTCTTGCTTTGTCTTTTTTTTACACATTTAATAACTTTGGGATTAATAATGGATCTGTGTCTTATTGACACCTCTCCATTATTAACCGGGCTTATTGTCACCGTGCAATCAACGGTGACAATAACCCCTTATTACCCCGCTTGCCACCGCTACAGGGCAAGTGGGAAGAGCCGGGTAAAGTGCCACAATTGGCACATCTTTTGATGCGCCAAATGTGGGGCTGCTGTAGCCTGGTATTATCAGGCTGTTGAGGGCCAAAATCCATGGGCCTTGACAGTCTTTTAATACCAGGCCGCAGCAGTCTGCATTTTACTTGGCTGGTTAACAAAAATAGGGGGGATCCCCACGCTGTTTTTTTTTCGAGGGGATCCCCTATTTTTGTTAACCAGCCAAGCTAAGCAGACTGCTGTGGCCTGGTATTATCAGGCTTGCAAGGTCCATGGATATTGGATCCTTACCAGCCTGAAAAACCAGGCCTCAGCGGTCTGCTTCATCTGGCTGGTTAACAAAAATAGGGGGACCCCACGCTAATTTTTTTCGAGGGGATCCCCTATTTTTGTTAATCAGCCAAGATATGCAGACTGCTGTGGCCTGGTATTATCAGGCTGGCAAGGTCCATGGATCTTGGCTCCTTAACAGCCTGAAAATCCAGGCCTCAGCGGTCTGCTTCATCTGGCTGGTTAACAAAAATAGGGGGTACCCCACGCCATTTTTTTTTCGAAGGGAACCCCTATTTTTGTTAATCAGTTCCCTCTGACGTCACTGATTGTGTCCCTGGCTGACCTGAAGTGAAAGTGGAAAGCAATCAATTAAGCTTTCCACTTAAGGGCCCGTCTCACATAGCGATATCGCTACCGAGATCGCTGCTGAGTCACTAGTTTTGTGACGCAGCAGCGAGCTCACCAGCGATATCACTGTGTGTGACATTCAGCGACGATCCGCCCCCCTGCCGGGTATCGCTGATCGTCGCTGAAATGTCAGGACCTTTGATCGCTGGTTTCCCGCCTGTCACACGCAGCGATGCGTGCCTGTCAGAGGGAAACCAGCGATCAAAAAAAGGTCCTGACATTTCTGCGACGATCAGCGATACCCGGCAGGGGGGCTGATCGTCGCTGAATGTCACACACAGCGATATCGCTGGTGAGCTCGCTGCTGCGTCACAAAACTAGTGACTCAGCAGCGATCTCGGTAGCGATATCGCTATGTGAGACGGGCCCTTAAGCGATGTTACCCGCAGTGTCGCTGTCCCAGATCGCTGCCTGAGCTGCCTGTTTGGCAGCTCAGCAGCGATCATGTAGCGATACACCAGCGATCCTGACAAGTGCATATCGTTGTCGGGATCGCTGGTGTATCGTTATGTGACACCCAGCCTTTACTCTCCTGTCAGGCAGGAGAGGAACTCATTCATTTGGGGTTTACTGTGAGGCTGCAGCATTAGCTGCGGTCCCTGCAGTAAACATTAACCCTTTCTGAAGGATTACACCGTGGGACCTGACTGTGCATGGATAGGTAAGAATAATTTTGCTTTTTTATTTTATTTTTATTACAGGAAATGGTTTTTGCAGTAAAATAAAAGATGGTCAAAAACATGTGTCTTTATTTCATTAAAATGATTTTTAATTAAAGTGTGTGTGTTTTATTTTTATTTCATGCAATAGGATTAATAATTGATAGTTGTCTAATTGACAGCTCTCAATTATTAACCTGGCTTAAGGTCACCTTTCAATAGCAAGGTGGCTTTAACACCATATTAACCCATTCGCCACCGCTACAGGGCAATGGGAATAGACGGGCAAAGTGCCAGAAAGGGCGAATCTAATTATAGATTTGTCTTTCCTGGGGTGTCTGGGGGCAGATGTTAGTAGCCGGGGGGGGGCAAAAATAATGGTCCCTCTCTGGGCTATTATTATCTGCCCCCACTCACTGGCTTTGTCTGTCTGGTTGCGAAAATAGGGCGGGAGCCCACGCATTTTTTTTCAGCAATTTTACACCTCATATATATATATACATGTCATTGAATTTGTGACACATATATATATATATTTATATTTGTAGTTCATACACTTCTACATAGTATAATAGCCGCTAATTCAATTGCCGGCTTTTGTGAAAATGCAGAACCCGACATGAAATGACACTTGGTGTACATAGGGTTAACCATGTCTTTTCATGTCCTTTGCTATCTAATTTGCACAAACAATTAAATCAGACTATGTGTGCAAAATTTCACACCTCTAGGGTTAATTAAAGGTGTAAATTCGTAGCAAAAAAGTCCGTTTTTTTTACAACAAATTTACACCTTTAATTAACCCCTAGAGGTGTGAAATTTTTCACACATAGTCTGATTTAATTGTTTGTGCAAATTAGATAGCAAAGGACATGAAAAGACATGGTTAACCCTATGTACACCAAGTGTCATTTCATGTCGGGTGACCCGACATGAAATGACACTTGGTGTACATAGGGTTAACCATGTCTTTTCATGTCCTTTGCTATCTAATTTGCACAAACAATTAAATCAGACTATGTGTGCAAAATTTCACACCTCTAGGGGTTAATTAAAGGTGTAAATTCGTAGCAAAAAAGTCCGTTTTTTTTACAACGAATTTACACCTTTAATTAACCCCTACAGGTGTGAAATTTTGCACACATAGTCTGATTTAATTGTTTGTGCAAATTAGATAGCAAAGGACATGAAAAGAAATGTTAACCCTATGTACACCAAGTGTCATTTCATGTCGGGTGCTTCTGTCTTTTCACTGAAGCCGGCTTTACCCGGCAATTGAATCAAAGGATATTTTACTATGTAGAAGTGTATAAACTATACATATATGTATATATATATGTCACAATGACATGTATATATATATATAATGTATTCTATGTGTGTATATTTAGTGTTTACAAGGAAAGAATGGGGTTTTTTTAGTTGCGATATTTTGTTCCCATAGACTTACATGGGACTTCCGGTATCGGTATCGGGTATCGCCGATATTTTAGTGATATCGGCGATACCATTCCGATTCCGATACTTTAGCATATCGGAAAGTATCGCTCAACTCTACCCATGACCTCTGAGGGAGACCCAGCTTTCTCACACTGGGCCCTACATTATGCTGCAAAATTTGTTGGTAGTCTTCAGACTTCATAATGCCATGCACACGGTCAAGCAGTCCAGTGCCAGAGGCAGCAAAGCAACCCTAAAACATCAGGGAAACTCCGCCATGTTTGACTGTAGGGACCGTGTTCTTTTCTTTGAATGCCTTTTTTTTTCCTGTACACTCTATGTTGATGGTTTTTTCCCAAAAAGCTCGACTTTTGTCTCATCTGACCAGAGAACATTCTTACAAAACGTTTTAGGCTTTCTGAGGTAAGTTTTTGCAAACTCCAGCCTGGCTTTTTTATGTCTCGGGGTAAGAAGTGGGGTCTTCCTGGGGATCCTACAATACAGTCCCTTTTCATTCAGACGCCGACGGATAGTACAGGTTGACACTGTTATATCCTCGGACTGCAGGGCAGCTTGAACTTGTTTGGATGTTAGTCGAGGTTCTTTATCCACCATCCGCACAATCTTGCGTTGAAATCTCTTGTAAATTTTTCTTTTCCTTCCACATCTAGGGAGGTTAGCCACAGTGCCATGGGCTTTAAACTTCTTGATGACACTGCGCACAGAAGACACAGGAACATTCACGTCTTTGGAGATGGACTTGTAGCCTTGAGATTGCTCATGCTTCCTCACAATTTGGTTTCTCAAGTCCTCAGACAGTTCTTTGGTCTTCTTTCTTTTCTCCATCTCAATATGGTACACACAAGGACACAGGACAGAGGATGAGTCAACTTTAATCCATGTTAACTGGCTGCAAGTGTCATTTAGTTATTGCCAACACCTGTTAGGTGCCACAGGTAAGTTACTGGTGCTGGTGATTACACGAATTAGAGAAGCATCACATGATTTTTCAAACAGTGCCAATACTTTTGTGCACCCCCTTTTTTAGGTTTGGTGTGGAATTATATCCAATTTGGCTTTAGGTCAGTTCTTTTTGTGTTTTTTCATTGAAGACAAATTAAATGAAGATAATAATACCAAAGAATTTGTGTTTGCAATCATTTTCAGGAAGAAACTGAGTATTATCTGACAGAATTGCAGGGGTGCCAATACTTTTGGCCACCACTGTACAGATAACATACAACAAATAACATACAGTACATACATATAACACATAACATACAGAACATACATATAACATACAACACATAACATACAGAACATACATATAACATACAACACATAGCATACAGAACATACATATAACATACAACACATAACATACAGAACATACATACAACACAGAACATACGGTACATACACATAACATAACATACAGAACATACATATAACATACAACACATAGCATAGAGTACATACTCACCAATCACCTAATCCCCGATGCCATCGTCTCCTGTAATAAAAATAAAATAAAGCAACTATACATCACCTTTCCGCCGTAGTCCAGTGATTAACGAGTGTCCCACGACGATCTCCGGTATAGAACGCTGACATCAGGTGATGTCAGCGCTCTACACTGCACCTGCTGTGACGCTCAGACGCCGGAAGAGAATGACATCACTACAGTTCATTCTCTCACCGGCAATGCTGGGTGAGAAAATTCCCACACATCATTGCCATAAAGTGAGAGAATGAACTCAGGTAACCTCAGATATGAAAACCGTGTGGTTTTTTTTAACCCTTTATTAATATAAGATTAATAATGGAGAGGCGTCTTATTGACGCCTCTCCATTATTAACCGGGCTTAATATCACCTTACAATAGCAAGGTGATATTAACTCCTTATTACCTATATACCTATATATAATGAACTGTAGTGATGTCATTCTCTTCCGGCGTCTGAGCGTCACAGCAGGTGCAGTGTAGAGCGCTGACATCACCCGATGTCAGCGTTCTATACCGGAGATCGTCGTGGGACACTCGTTAATCACTGGACTACGGCGGAAAAGTGATGTATAGGTTGCTTTATTATTTTATTTTTATGAAAGGAGACGATGGCATCGGGGATTAGGTGATTGGTGAGTATGTACTCTATGTTATTTGTTGTATGTTATATGTATGTTCTGTATGTTATATGTTATGTGTATGTACCGTATGTTCTGTGTTGTATGTATGTTCTGTATGTTATATGTATGTTCTGTATGTTATGTGTTGTATGTTATACGTATGTTCTGTATGTTATGTGCTGTATGTTATATGCATGTTCTATATGTTATGTGTTGTATGTTATATGTATGTTCTGTATGTTGTGTTGTATGTTATATGTATGTTCTGTATGTTATGTGTTGCATGTTGTATGTATGTTCTGTATGTTATGTGTTGTATGTTATATGTATGTTCTGTATGTTATGTGTTGTATGTTATATGTATGTTCTGTATGTTATGTGTTGTATGTTTTACGTATGTTCTGTATGTTATGTGTTGTATGTTATATGTATGTTCTGTATGTTATGTGTTGCATGTTGTATGTATGTTCTGTATGTTATGTGTTGTATGTTATATGTATGTTCTGTATGTTATGTGTTGTATGTTATATGTATGTTCTGTATGTTATGTGTTGTATGTTATATGCATGTTCTGTATGTTATGTGTTGTATGTTATATGTATGTTCTGTATGTTGTGTTGTATGTTATATGTATGTTCTGTATGTTATGTGTTGCATGTTGTATGTATGTTCTGTATGTTATGTCTTGTATGTTATATGTATGTTTTGTATGTTATGTGTCATATGTATGTTCTGTATGTTATGTGTTGTATGTTATATGTATGTTCTGTATGTTATGTGTTGTATGTTATATGTACAGGGGTTGGACAAAATAATGGAAACACCTAACGTTTTGACATCATAATCTTCGAACATGTTATAAACATGCAAACCGTGACATATGGTAATGTTTTGTAGTTGATTATTTGTGTTATGTGATATGTGTATGTAAATTAACTGTTTGTTTTGCATAATTGTAAGAACATTGATGAGAACCTGATACCAATGGCAGACCTCTCGGATTTTCAAAGAGGCCAAATTGTTGGTGCTGGTATGGCAGGTGCTAGTGTAACCGAAAGTGCCCGAATGCTTGGCGTGTCAAGAGGTACTGTCTCCAAAGTAATGACTGCATTTGAAAGAGAAGGAAAAACGTCCGCAGCAAAGCACATGTCCGGCCGAAAGTCAAAGTTGACTGAGAGAGACCGTCGGACCCTAAAGCGAATTGTGAGAGAGGATCGCAAGACCACGGCTCCGAAAATCACTGCTGAGCTCAATGAACACCTACAGAACCCAGTTTGCACGAAAACTGTTTGTCGGGAGCTGACAAATCTGGATTCCACGGAAGAGCTGCAATTCGAAAACCGCTACTCTCAATGACAAATGTTTCCAAGCTTTTAGAGTGGTGTAGAACCCTCCAGAATTGGTCCCTCGAGCAGAGGAAACGTGATATTCTCAGACGAATCATCGTTTACCCTATTTCCGACCTCCGGCCGCGTGTACGTTTGGAGACAGCCGAAAGAAGCATTCCATCCAGACTGCCTTCTCCCAACCGTAAAACATAGCGGAGATTCTGTGATGATCTGGGGTGCTATTTCGTGGAGATCCACCGGGCCAATCCCTTTATGGAGGAATTAACAGACGCGATTATTTAGGCATTTTGGGCTACCAAGTGCATCCTATGGTTCAAGCACTGTTCTCGGAGGGGAACGCCATCTTTCAGGATGATAATGCACCAATTCATACAGCTAGAATCGTTCAAGCATGGCACGAGAAACATTCTAATGAAGTTGAGCATCTCAACTGGTCCCCACAATCCCCAGACCTCAACATTATTGAGCATTTATGGTCGATTTTACAGATTCAAGTTAGACGTCGATTTCCGCCGCCATCGTCGCTCAAAGAACTGGAGGGTGTTTTAACTGAAGAATGGGCTAAAATTCCTTTGGAAACAATTCACACCTTGTATGATTCCATACCTCGGAGAATTGAGGCTGTAATCGCTGCAAAAGGTGGACCTACACCATATTAAACTAACTTTTGTTGATGTTTCCAGGTGTTTCCATTATTTTGTCCAACCCCTGTATGTTCTGTGTTGTATGTATGTTCTGTGTTATATGTTGTATGTTCTGTATGTTGTGTATGTAATGTATGGGTTTTTTTTACATTCAACACATTAGCCGGATGATGGGACTACTACTGTCCCATCATTGGCTAATGTGTCACTCACTGACAGTGTAGCAGGCATAGCCGGATGGGACTTGTAGTCCCATCGGATGATAACTGCATACACACACACAACCTTCACACACATACCAAAGACGGGCGGCACCGCTCAGCCAATGACGGGGGATTTGAATCCCGTGCCGCTCAAAGCCGCATGGCACCGCTGCACATGTCATCTCGTTGCCCACAGTGTACGTCCTTCCTCATTGGTGAAAAAAGTCGCCTGCAAGCAGTCGGGGAAATCCGACTTGGGCGCTTGGGTCGATGACCGCTCGGCCGACTTGACTCTATGTTCGGGTTTCGGCCAACGAAACCCGACTTTGGCTAAAATCTGCGACTTTTGAATCTGACCGACCTGTTTCGCTCAACTCTACTTATAATGAATTAAATCTTCGGGTAGATTGGATTTTCTCCACAGACGTTCGGCGCACCTGGAGCACCGCTGTAGGAAACGTGTTTGCAGCGTGTGCCAGGGTTGTCGCCAACTGTGTCGGCTTGTTCTATGTATAGGAGTTGCACTTTCATCCAGGGCACTTTGAAGTGTTTCATTGTAATGTTTCAGTGCAGAATCAGGACATGAGAGGGAGGAGATAGGGGACAATGATGACTGCAAGGTCTTCATAAGTTTCTGGGTGTTAATGGCCTGTATGTTTCTATAAGTGCGGAAAGTCTGCAATAAAAACTAACCTTCATGAGAAGTCAATAAAGAACGATCAACATTATTTAAGAAGATCTTTCACCAAATTTTTCATGTAACACTGGACACATGATGTACTACTGGCTGCAGAGAAGAATAAAATGTTTTAGTTTTTATTTTAATTTTACATCTTTGTTGCAGATATATTAGCAAGCAAAATATCTGGCACCTACTGAGTTAACTTTAGTGGATGTTATTGTATACTTTTCACTGGGGAAATATACTTTTTCTCCCTGTATGAGTTGGTATCTGATAGCACTCACTTGGGCTTAAAGCGAAACTGTCAGCAGGATTTTGTCAAGTAAACTACATACACTGTCAGGATGGCACTGTTATACTGATTAAAATGATACCAGGGGTGAAGAAATACGTCTTGTGGTTCTTGTGTAATCAGTGTTATCAGTTTTCAGTTAATGATATGCCCATGCTCTTTGGTGAGACTGTGGGCAAAGTCTTATTTCCTGCTCTAAGCCAGAGAAACCAAGGAAAGACCTGCCACAGGCAGCCCTGAAGCACAAACATGTTCCTCATCATAGTGACAGACTGTTTTTGCTTCGGGCAGCCTGTTGGCAGGTCTTTCCTTGGTTTCTCTGGCTTAGAGCAGGAAGATAAGACTCTGCCTACAGTCCCACCCCGGGACACGGGCATATTATAACTGAAAACTTCTAACACTGGTAGCACAAGGACCACAAGATGGATTTGTTCACCCCAGGTATAATTTTAATCAGTATAATGGCTCCAACCTGGCAATGCCTGTAGTTAAGTTAGCAAAATCATGCTGACAGGATCGCTTTAACAAAAGTTAACTGATTAAGTGCTAAATACTTTGTTATTACATCATGTGTCTAGTTTAACATGGAACATTTAGTCAAACTTCCTCAGCTCACAGAGTCTTTTTGCTGGTTTGGTCAGCCATTACCAGCTACCCTTTAATGGGGTTGTGCAACACTTGAATACATTTTTTTTCCTAGACATGAGTAATTTTAAACTAAAAGCAGATGATATACTTACCCTTCAGTATCCCTAGAGATTCTGAGCAAATGACTTTGGAGGTCTGCGACTAATCTGGAAATGAGTCTCATAAGTTGTGAAGCTACCAGGTCCATAACAACCTGCTATTGGTTGAAGCAGTCAGATGACTAGAAGATAACTTAATTGGAGAAAGTTCTGATGATGCGCTCCTAATGTCACCTGACTGCTGCTGACAATCATAGGCTGCAGCAGTCCTGTAAATTTCACAATGGAAAACACATCACTTCTGCAGCCAGCAAAGACCTGCAAATGTTAACAGCTCACCTCAGAAGGTAGATTCTCTAAGCCTTAGGTCTGAGTGAGCAGCACAAACCAGAGGTGATGATGCAGTGGAATAGGTCTTGATGGATGGCACAATAACACAGACCAGAAAAGCAATCTGTGCAGAATGGCAGATAAACAAGCAGAGCAGGTAGCAGCAGATGAAGCTGAGCCAGATATGTAGATAAATTAACTGCATGGGAAAGCGGTATCTCCCATCAGAAATACAGTTAATCACAGGAATAAATGTCTGTATTAACAATCTGGTTTCTTCCAGAAAGGAAGCAGTAAATAAGAATAAAAAATAAGTAAACTCTGTCTGGAAACTTTCAGCAGTGTAATGGCTAATGGAAGCAATGCATGCAAACTTGGACTTATGATAAAAAATGGATAACTGCAAGATAGCACTGAAGTATAGGTAAACTGGAGACTTTATTAAAGAAATGTGTTACCTTGATTGCAGAGGTTAGGTGTGAACTGCAGCAAGAACTGTTGCAGCTTGCTGAATGATAGGTCTGGACAACACCTTGTAAACTGGACTGAGCTTGAAGATAATGCAGGTAATAGCATGGGGGCCAAATTTAGCAGAAGAGATGACAGATAGACCTGGCTGGAGCTGAGCCAAGTGAATTAGAAGAAATTGTGAGACTACCATAAACAATGCTACCTAATAGCCAAGTACTTAGCCCATGCATTAACTGGCCCTAAAAGGACAAGGATGATGATACTAGAGGAGGTTGCCAGGTTACCTAAGAAACTCGGTGTGAACCACTGTAAAGGGAGGCGGCCATAGGAGTAGGGAGCAAAACTCAGTGCTGGAGCCAGGATAGGTGAGTGACATGACAGCCGCATGTGCTGAATACACAGCATTTATTAAATCAATTTCAAAATTAAAAAAATGTATTTAAGTGTTGGACATCCCCTTTATGGTTAAAAACTCTCATCTACATTATTTTATGAAATATCACTGTTATTTGCCATAATTATTTTTTTATTTTTCACAGTCAGTTGCTGACTCACAGGTCTAGCCTGTGAATATGTTATACTAATATGAGTAACAGAAGAAACATAGAAGACTGATGGTAGAAAAAGAACACATGGTCCAAATAGTCTACCCTTTGATTTTATTTTTATGTTATGTATGTACAGTATATGTATGCTTATTCCAGACATGTTTAATGTCACTGACTGTTGATTTTCCAGCCACATATGTTAAAAGTTTTTACTAGGCATCTACTACTATGGGGGGGGACAACGGTTCGTAACCTCTCATCTGCCTGCTCGGCCACCGGCGTCGCCGGGAGTCCTCGGCAGAGAGTCCGTTGCGGATCATATTTGCCCCTCCCTCCTTATAATTTACGCCCACCGGCGTCGCCGGGGGTCCTCGGCAGAGAGTCCGTTGCAGATCATATTTGCCCCTCCTTCCTTATAATTTACGCCCACCGGCGGCGCCGTGGGTCCTCGGCAGAGGGGCTGTTGCAGATTGTATTTGCCCCTCTCTGCTTATAATTTAATAAACTGTGACCGACCTGTTCAACCCATCCAGGCCTGCTGTTGTTTGTGATTATGGGGATTGGCGGGAGGCGGGAAGCACCGCTATACGCCACGAGGGTCTCTTCAGTCTGGTAAGCACGGCACCGAATAGGGATCGAGCTTCTGACTGAAAAGCCCATATAGACTCTTTAGTTAGAAGGAACTGTGGGCTGTGCTTCCCTCCTCCCGTCACTCCCCCTCCCCAGGTGATGCCATATAACGGACTCCACTGAACAACGGGAGAAAGAGGAAGTGGAGTCCGGCCGCACCCTCATGGGTTAAATGCTCATGTATGGGCCGGATTCTTCCTCTTTCTCCCTCGTCTGACCATCTGCAAGGAGTTTGTATGTTCTCCCCGTGTTTGCGTGGGTTTCCTCCGGGCACTCCGGTTTTCTCCCACACTCCAAAAACATACAGATAGGGAATCTACAGTAGATTGTGAGCCCCATCAGGGACAGTGACGATAATGTGTGCAAACTGTAAAGCGCTGCGGAATATGTTAGCGCTATATAAAAATAAAGATTATTTATTATTTATTTATTACTACTGTTTCAGTAAAATAATATTTTAGAAGACTGTTTCTCATCTTCCCCCCAAACTAACTTCATATTGTGCTCTTTCCATGAATATACATGTTTCTTACTGTGGTTTTAAGAATTGTGGCCAAGAATAGGGAATGCTATAACATAAATAAAAAAAAATATTATTTACCAGCTGAATTTACTTCACATCTAGCTCTGCCATAATTATTTCATTGATGTATAGAATTTCCTACTTTTTCCCACATTTCTTGAACTCCTAGAAAACTATTTTGAGGATAGCATGGGGCACTGGCTGTTTAATAAATGCTGCTCACTTTTTGTAATAGAAATATATAAAGATGATCTCCTGAATTCAGTTCAATAGACTTACATATGGGCACAGTCCACTATATATATACTTTAACTACATACTGTATATACTTATAAATGATTTACACACACATTAAATTTATAAAATTCTCTATGTACATAGCCAGTGTCATGCATTGACACTATAAATATACAGTACAGACCAAAAGTTTGGACACACCTTCTCATTCAATGATTTTTCTGTATTTTCATGACTATGAAAATTGTAGAATCACACTGAAGGCATCAAAACTATGAATTAACACATGTGAAATTATACATTACACTTTACAAAAAAGTGTGAAACAACTGAAAATATGTCTTATATTCTAGATTCTTCAAAGTAGCCACCTTTTTCTTTGATTACTGCTTTGCACGCAGAAAAGGTGAACGGATGGACTCTACATGTCTGGTTCCCACCGTGAAGCATGGAGGAGGAGGTGTAATGGTGTGGGGGTGCTTTGCTGGTGACACTGTTGGGGATTTATTCAAAATTGAAGGCATGCTGAACCAGCATGGCTACCACAGCATCTTGCAGCAGCATGCTATTCCATCCGGTTTGCGTTTAGTTGGACCATCATTTATTTTTCAACAGGACAATGACCCCAAACACACCTCCAGGCTGTGTAAGGGCTATTTGACCAAGAAGGAGAGTGTTGGGGTGCTACGCCAGATGACCTGGCCTCCACAGTCACCAGACCTGAACCCAATCGAGATGGTTTGGGGTGAGCTGGACCGCTCACCGCTTCAATTTTGAATAAATCCCCAACAGTGTCACCAGCAAAGCACCCCCACACCATCACACCACCTCCTCCATGCTTCATGGTGGGAACCAAGCATGTAGAGTCCATCCGCTCACCTTTTCTGCGTGCAAAGCAGTAATCAAAGCAAAAGGTGGCTACTTTGAAGAACCTAGAATATAAGACATATTTTCATTTGTTTCACACTTTTTGTAAAGTGTAATGTATAATTCCACATGTGTTAATTCATAGTTTTGATGCCTTCAGTGTGATTCTACAATTTTCATAGTCATGAAAATACAGAAATATCTTTGAATGAGAAGGTGTGTCCAAACTTTTGGTCTGTACTGTATTTATATACAGTACAGACCAAAAATTTGGACACACCTTCTCATTCAAAGATTTTTCTGTATTTTCATGACTATGAAAATTGTAAATTCACACTGAAGGCATCAAAACTATGAATTAACACATGTGGAATTATATACTTAACAAAAAAGTGGGTAACAACTGAAATTATGTCTTATATTCTAGGTTCTTCAAAATAGCCACCTTTTGCTTTGATGACTGCTTTGTACACTCTTGGCATTCTCTTGATGAGCTTCAAAAGGTAGTCACCGGAAATGGTTTTCACTTCACAGGTGTGCCCTGTCAGGTTTAATAAGTGAGATTTCTGGCCTTATAAATGGGGTTGGGACCATCAGTTGTGTTGTGCAGAAGTCTAATGGATACACAGTTGATAGTCCTACTGAATAGACTGTTAGAATTTGTATTATGGCAAGAAAAAAGCAGCTAAGTAAAGAAAAACGAGTGGCCATCATTACTTTAAGAAATGAAAGTCAGTCAGTCCGAAAAATTGGGAAAACTTTGAAAGTGTCACCAAGTGCAGTTGCAAAAACAATCAAGCGCTACAAAGAAACTGGCTCACATGAGGACCACCACAGGAAAGGAAGACCAAGAGTCACCTCTGCTTCTGAGGATAAGTTTATTCGAGTCACCAGCCTCAGAAATCGCAGGTTTACAGCAGCTCAGATTAGAGACCAGGTCAATGCCACACAGAGTTCTAGCAGCAGACACATCTCTACAACAACTGTTAAGAGTAGACTTTGTGAAGCAGGCCTTCATGGTAAAATAGCTGCTAGTAAACCACTGCTAAGGGCAGGCAACAAGCCTGTTTGGGACTTGTTTGGGCCAAAGAACACAAGGAATGGACATTAGACCAGTTGAAATCTGTGCTTTGGTCTGATGATTCAAAATTTGAGATCTTTGGTTCCAACCACCATGTCTTTGTGCGATGCAGAAAAGGTGAACGGATGGACTCTACATGTCTGGTTCCCACCGTGAAGCATGGATTTATTCAAAATTGAAGGCATACTGAACTAGCATGGCTACCACAGCATCTTGCAGCGGCATGCTATTCCATCCGGTTTGCGTTTAATTGGACCAGCATTTATTTTTCAACAGGACAATGACCCCAAACACACCTCCAGGCTGTGTAACGGCTATTTGACCAAGAAGGAGAGTGATGGGGTGCTACGCCAGATGACCTGGCCTCCACAATCACCAGACCTGAACTCAATTGAGATGGTTTGGGGTGAGCTGGACCGCAGAATGAAGGCAAAATGGCCAACAAGTGCTAAGCATCTCTGGGAACTCCTTCAAGATTGTTGGAAGACCATTTCTGGTGACTACCTCTTGAAGCTCATCAAGAGAATGCCAAGAGTGTGCAAAGCAGTCATCAAATCAAAAGGTGGCTACTTTAAGAACCTAGAATATAAGACATATTTTCAGTTGTTTCACACTTTTTTGTTAAGTATATAATTCCACATGAGTTAATTCATAATTTTAATGCCTTCAGTGTGAATGTACAATTTTCATAGTCATGAAAATACAGAAAAATCTTTAAATGAGAAGGTGTGTCCAAACTTTTGGTCTGTACTGTATATATATATATATATATATATATATATATATTGTGGTGTAGTGACCCCTGATGCAGCTAGGGGGCACTGTGTATGCTCCTCAGGATATGCATGGAGGCATGTGATGGATGGACGGTATGTATTGCAGAGGTGGGTGGCCCTGTGATGGAAGCTTGGGCATGTTTTGGCTCAGCAGATATATTGCTGAGAGTTGTGCTATACATTGGGAGGCTTCCAGGTGACTTGGAGAGCTGGGCGGGTCCAGTCACCTACAAACCCACCCAAGGGGTATGTGTCTAAATACCTAGGATAAAACCTGTATGTAATGGTGTGTAACAAAAGGACCTGTGGTGAGGTCATGACCATGTGATCTAACCATGTGATCCTGATTCCTGACCTCACCTGTGGGTGGAGTTACACCTATGTAATGGAGTGTGTTTGGCACCTGGAAGAGAGTGTTGTGGGAGTCTACCAGTGTGGACAGACTTCCATGTGTCCAGGCAGGACGTTACAGAGAGGACTCTGTGTCTGAGGAGTGAGGCTCCAGGCTGGAGCTTAAGCATTGAAGATTTGTATTGTATGTTACTATGAGGTTTATGATGAACCTGATGAATTTTTGATATAAAAGTGCGTCCTGATTTACCTCTGAAGCAGCCGAGTGAGTGAAACCTTACAATATATATGTATATAAATATATATATATATATAGTGTCAATGCACACTTACTAAATACACAATATATACACATGCTGACTACTGACATACATGCATTATTATAAGCATGTTCAGAAGAAAAGCAGAGCATGCACTTATTCCATTGCCAGCTAGGAATTTTCATAGCAACTAATCAGACTGTCATACATGCATATGTAAATTTATATTGATATGTTAATTATTCATAATACTATGAGAATGAAAAGATGACACCCAAAAACTGCAAGGGGGAAAGGTACATAAGGTGCTTGACAGCACTTCCGCTCTATTCTCCCTGAAAAGAATGAGGTGCAACAACTCTACATTTAGATTTTTGGACAACAGTATTTTGTGCATTTTATAAAGTGTAATGGTGAACATTCTATTTTAAAGCCATACATGGTGTACTATATTTGATGTGTGGAGTCTAAGGTTTCATTTTTTTTACCTGGACATGGGATTTAAATCCAGTACTGCCTACATATTTACAGAACCTGTGTTGGAAATTAAGCAAAATAAAATAATCTTACCCTCCAGACTCTTCTGAATCACCCTTAGAATTCTGTACTCTAAGCGTCCTTGCTAGGAAAAATATTATAGCTGATGCCACAAGAAGAAATCCAGCAACAGATGCAATGGCAATACCAACCACTAAGGGTTCTGAGACATATTCTTCACAGTGTTCTCCACGATACCACCAGTTTTCACCTACTCGACACCTAAAGAAATACAAAAAAGAAAATGCTGAATAGATGCATTCTCTGTGTGCACAATTATTATGCAATTTGTATGTTTGATGATTAATTTTATTACTGAACAACTACTGTGCTGTTGGTCAATCCGAAATATTAATAAACTGAAAATCTGAATATTTAGGAAAGTGAAAGTGAGATTTTGTCTTTCTTAGGAGAATATCTATGAGTGCAGAATTATTGGCCAACTATTTGTGTGCAGAATTATTATGCAACTAAATGAGAAATGTAAATCTTCCCATCTCAAATGTTTACTTTCATCTGTTAAACTGAGAGTAATAATCAAACAACTCAAAATGTACAAAAATACATTTCTGACATTTAAAAAATATATCAATGTAGCCACCCTTCTTTTCAATAACCCTCATGAGTCTTCCATCCATGGAGTCTATCAATTTTTTAATTTGTTTCTAACCAACTTTTTGTGAAGCACCAACTACAGCCTCCGAGACAATGTTCAGAGAGGTTTACTGTTTCCTGTTTTACTGTTTTTTTCATTCACTGTAAATCTCCACTTTAAGAAGGGCTGAGAAGTTCTCAATAGGGCTTAGGTCAGATGAGGAAGGGGCAATGTCATTATTCTTTCATCTTTAAGGCCTTTAGTGGCTTGCCAAGCAGTGGAGTACTTCGATGCATGTAATGGAGAATTGTCCATAACAAAAAATCAAGGTTTTCTTGAAAGATGTAGACTTTTTCCTGTACCGCTGCTTGAAGAAAGTGTCTGTAATTCTGCATATCTTAATAAAAACACATCACCTGATCTGCTTCAACCAATAAGCATTCAAGATTAGCAAATCTGCATAAAAATGATACGGGTAAAATACTCACTTGCCTAATAATTGCTCACACAGCATACAGACTATGTATACATCTAACTTCAACAAAGATAATGTGATACTACGTACAAAAAAAATAAAAATAAATATAATGTGTTCAATAGAAGTACGTACCTGCATATTGCTCCTTGTCCAGGAATAATGTCACATTTACCATCGTTCATACAGAAATCTATTTCCAGATCGCACATGCTTTGGCATGGCAAACCATCAACGCTGACATATCCAGGGTTACAGACACATTCTCCTTCACCGCTCCACTTATTTATAAGACATTCAGAATACTCATTGCATGCTTGAAATTTACAAGGGTCAGCTACATCTCCTGATTGTGAAGAGGGAAAGAAATCATGCATGTGTTATAATAGGAAAACATATTGATCAGATTACATCTAAACTGTCATGATTATAGTATTCTGATAAAGAAGAGTCTGCTAAACAAAAGTTACATCAAGCAACATTGTGTAAAGGGGTTAGCAGTCTTATATCAATGATGCTTGAATAAATCAATCAATTCTTCCTTATGGCTAGAACATCGCTATAGACCAAATACATCTCACAAGGAATGGATAGAAAGGAACCAGTGTAGACAATCCTCTGCAGGTTAAATGTATATCAATCTAGAGTCCAGACTCATTATCCCACAGAGGATTGCCTAGACGGGATTTAACAGTATTCCTATATCAGCCAAGAAATTTGTTCTATATAAGAATGCAAAAAAAATGTGTTTCCACTTGCTGACACCAAACCGATAGTCTGAAAATTGTGGGAAATTGCATTGCACGAAATATGAAAAGTTTGCAGGACTTTAAATTTTACAATTTTAATGGATTTTTCTGGTTTCAATGTGTTTATTGTAACTGATTTTCTATATTTTTGTTTAATTTCCAACATTAATATCTCAGAGATTACAAAGATACATGTATCCATTTTTGCTATTTGGCAAAATATAAGACAAAGCCTTTATTTTCGTACCTGATTCAACATCCAAGGAATACTTATCAATTGCCAGGTTCATGGTTTGGTAAGCAGTGTTACAGAAGTCTTCAAGAATGATGTACACGGCATTTGTTACATTTCTTGGAACAGGTTTTGCAAATTTCATTCTGCTATTTACAATGATGCTGCCATTCCGAAAATTCAATATTTCAAGGTTTTGAAAGCCAGTCAAATTGGACTGCAGATAGGGAACCAACTGAAAGAAAATGGGATGACAAAGGTAATCTGTGCAAAGTGTACTTGTATGGTTCCAGACAATAGTTTTGTTCATTTATTGTTCTAGTAATGAAATATAATAAGTATGTTATTTCAGATACAGTTATATTATAGTCAATAATTTCTAATCTTGACTTTTATACTTTCACATATAATAAAAGAACAAAATTTCAAAGAGTTGTGGTGTTATATAATTTACCAAACATCTAATAATAATCATTCATTTTCAGAAACTAGGAGATTTCTAAACTTTTGATCATTGTGTTTGTTTCACTTAGAATTAGCCTATTCTATTCAGCTACAGAAATCATTATTGCTCTCTGACATCTTTGAATTAGATTTTCACTAAAATTTTCCTTTGATTTCGTTTAAACAGTCTCAGTTTCTGCAAAGATAATGTAAAGGTGAATGACAACCAATACGGCCAGTATACTGCACGGATATGTATGTCACAACAACACAGTTAGATAGGCATCCAGATACTTTCAAAATCCAAATCTACAAACCGTAGGTTAAAAACTTTCACTTTATTGCATCACTAAAATGATAGTGTTAAAAGAGTCAGAAGAGGAATTATCAAACCTACGCGTTTCGGCATTAAGTCTTATTCATTGTAACGCTTAACACCAAAATGCGAAAAAACCCACGGGTTGTACAGCAGGATGTGGAAAGTATTTAGAATACTTACTATTGTTTTAAAAAATAAACCTTTTTGCTGAATTTTGTGATTGAATGGAGGGCAGGACCAGTGATCGTTCAGTCTTATTTAACTGTACTTTATTTCCTCCTTTCTTTGTCAGACTGAGGCTCATTAGATCCACCCAAAAGAAAAATTCTCAGGTTTTGCCCTCCATATTTATCATTAATAAAAGGGTTTTCTTGTTTCAGAAAAACCCAGTCTCCATCACAGTTTAAAAAAAGGGTTTATCTCACCCTCAACGGGCCCAGCCCTAAGTCTTCCGACATCTTTTATTGACAGCTGTACTGATGTCAGCTAGTCAGTGGGCTCAATGACTCTGAGTGGTTTGTGCTGTCTGCTTGGGCCTAGCCTCTGAGATTACTGCTGAGATTACTGATTGGTTGTAGCAGTGTTGATGTGATGTCAGCACTGCAAACAAGAAAACACACAGGAAATAGCAGCAGAGACTCAGCCCTTGACCTATCTAGAGTGAGTGAAGCACAGTTTTCTTTGTTTTTAAAACAAACTTTGCCTGGGGACAGACATTTTCTGAACTGGAAAACCCATTTCAAGGGGTGTTCTCAAGTTTAAAATATATCTCTTATCCACTTGCTTGGGGTTAACTTTACGATTGGTGGAGGTTTAACCACCATGACCTCCACCCATCCCAAGAGCCTCAGCTGAATGTAGCGGAGATTGGTCATGCACAGTGCCTCTCCATTTGTTCTAATAGGCGCACTTAAGATCAGAATATCTGGTGTGCCCTTTTTTTTCCTTGGGATCAGTGAAGAGCTATAGTGGTCAGAACCCCAGCAATCGGAAAGTTATCCTCATCCTGTTTATCAGTGATTACTTTTAAACTTGAGAACCCCCCTTTAAGGTCATAAAGCTTATTTGTGAGTCAAACTATAAACAAGACCAAATGATTTTCTTAATTTATAAATTTAGTTGTCTGCTGCTGGAATACTTCTTTTAGATCCTGATCACACTAATAGAGCCACTGTTAATCCGGTAAGCCATCCCAGTCCTTGCTACTTTCTTATCCTTATAACCTCTGCTGCTTTCTGTGCCCATGCTTTATTTAAAACATGGAATTGAGGGATGAAAATCCTAAGGCCTCTTTCACACTTCAGTCGTGCGACGTCAGTCAAAATCCGCCGCTTTTTTCCCATTGACTTGCATTAGTGACGGATTTTGATGGATGGTCATCCATTTGATCCGTTTTTTGACGGATCCGCCATAAATTTGGCGTCTGCCTTTTTATGAAAACGTTCAATGCAACGCTTTTTGTGTGCGTCAAAATGGCAGACTATGACGGATCCGCCGTGTCCGCCATATTGTATAATGGCCGCCTATGGGTGGCGGATCCGCTGCCATCCGTTTTTGACGGAATCCGCCAGCGGATCCGCTCCCTCCATACAAAATGCTGAGAACACTGTCCGGGGTCTCTCTCTCTCTCTCTCTTTCTCTCTCTCCTCCATGCCAGACATTCGTACCATGCATTTTCCGGGTTGAAAAGTTCATGACGGATCCGTCTGAAAACGGATCCGCTTCCATCCGTTTTTGCACTTTTCTGGCGGATCCACTATTTTCACACTTTGGCGGATTTTAACTGACATCGCACGACTGAAGTGTGAAAGAGGCCTAATCTGTACATGTAGGAATGACAGAATTGTATGTAATTGTACTCAATTTCCTGTAATTCATTTTACTACATATTTTCTAAGTTATCTATTCTCACACTCGTAATTAGGACATGAAAAAACATAAAACTAAAATCTGTAAGTTTGACTTACACAGAATCTGTCACCAGATTTTACAATAGAAGGTGCATAAATTATTAAAAAGATCTCTTTGACCTGATAAGGTTGGTAAACTTTAAAAAAAAATAATTTTAGCTGTATAATCCTTTTAAAAATTAGTATGCTGTGAGTCCAGATAACAACCGAGTTCACAAGCTCATGAGTTCAGAGTATTAACGAGCTATACTCAATCTCTGCCAGCCTAGCCTGATTGACAGCTGCACAACGCCCTCCTCCCTCCTACTGTTGACATCTTACACTGCTTAGTACAACCTAGTGCTGTCAGCTAGGCCGGGTGGGTAAAGATTTAGTTTACTTGATTATTACACTCGGACTCAAAAACGCTTTAACTGTCTTGCTAGATTCACAACTTCATCTTAAAACACCACTCCAGCATTTCTCAGGTTTTGCCCTCCATATTTATCATTAATAAAAGGGTTTTCTTGTTTCAGAAAAACCCAGTCTCCATCACAGTTTAAAAAAAGGGTTTATCTCACCCTCAACGGGCCCAGCCCTAAGTCTTCCGACATCTTTTATTGACAGCTGTACTGATGTCAGCTAGTCAGTGGGCTCAATGACTCTGAGTGGTTTGTGCTGTCTGCTTGGGCCTAGCCTCTGAGATTACTGCTGAGATTACTGATTGGTTGTAGCAGTGTTGATGTGATGTCAGCACTGCAAACAAGAAAACACACAGGAAATAGCAGCAGAGACTCAGCCCTTGACCTATCTAGAGTGAGTGAAGCACAGTTTTCTTTGTTTTTAAAACAAACTTTGCCTGGGGACAGACATTTTCTGAACTGGAAAACCCATTTCAAGGGGTGTTCTCAAGTTTAAAATATATCTCTTATCCACTTGCTTGGGGTTAACTTTACGATTGGTGGAGGTTTAACCACCATGACCTCCACCCATCCCAAGAGCCTCAGCTGAATGTAGCGGAGATTGGTCATGCACAGTGCCTCTCCATTTGTTCTAATAGGCGCACTTAAGATCAGAATATCTGGTGTGCCCTTTTTTTTCCTTGGGATCAGTGAAGAGCTATAGTGGTCAGAACCCCAGCAATCGGAAAGTTATCCTCATCCTGTTTATCAGTGATTACTTTTAAACTTGAGAACCCCCCTTTAAGGTCATAAAGCTTATTTGTGAGTCAAACTATAAACAAGACCAAATGATTTTCTTAATTTATAAATTTAGTTGTCTGCTGCTGGAATACTTCTTTTAGATCCTGATCACACTAATAGAGCCACTGTTAATCCGGTAAGCCATCCCAGTCCTTGCTACTTTCTTATCCTTATAACCTCTGCTGCTTTCTGTGCCCATGCTTTATTTAAAACATGGAATTGAGGGATGAAAATCCTAAGGCCTCTTTCACACTTCAGTCGTGCGACGTCAGTCAAAATCCGCCGCTTTTTTCCCATTGACTTGCATTAGTGACGGATTTTGATGGATGGTCATCCATTTGATCCGTTTTTTGACGGATCCGCCATAAATTTGGCGTCTGCCTTTTTATGAAAACGTTCAATGCAACGCTTTTTGTGTGCGTCAAAATGGCAGACTATGACGGATCCGCCGCGTCCGCCATATTGTATAATGGCCGCCTATGGGTGGCGGATCCGCTGCCATCCGTTTTTGACGGAATCCGCCAGCGGATCCGCTCCCTCCATACAAAATGCTGAGAACACTGTCCGGGGTCTCTCTCTCTCTCTCTCTTTCTCTCTCTCCTCCATGCCAGACATTCGTACCATGCATTTTCCGGGTTGAAAAGTTCATGACGGATCCGTCTGAAAACGGATCCGCTTCCATCCGTTTTTGCACTTTTCTGGCGGATCCACTATTTTCACACTTTGGCGGATTTTAACTGACATCGCACGACTGAAGTGTGAAAGAGGCCTAATCTGTACATGTAGGAATGACAGAATTGTATGTAATTGTACTCAATTTCCTGTAATTCATTTTACTACATATTTTCTAAGTTATCTATTCTCACACTCGTAATTAGGACATGAAAAAACATAAAACTAAAATCTGTAAGTTTGACTTACACAGAATCTGTCACCAGATTTTACAATAGAAGGTGCATAAATTATTAAAAAGATCTCTTTGACCTGATAAGGTTGGTAAACTTTAAAAAAAAATAATTTTAGCTGTATAATCCTTTTAAAAATTAGTATGCTGTGAGTCCAGATAACAACCGAGTTCACAAGCTCATGAGTTCAGAGTATTAACGAGCTATACTCAATCTCTGCCAGCCTAGCCTGATTGACAGCTGCACAACGCCCTCCTCCCTCCTACTGTTGACATCTTACACTGCTTAGTACAACCTAGTGCTGTCAGCTAGGCCGGGTGGGTAAAGATTTAGTTTACTTGATTATTACACTCGGACTCAAAAACGCTTTAACTGTCTTGCTAGATTCACAACTTCATCTTAAAACACCACTCCAGCATTTTTTTATTGTAGCACTAGAGTGGTGCTTCATATCTAAGTTCTATGTCCCTAGTCTTATACTTATCCACTACTGTCTTCGCATTTTATTGCCACCGCTCTCATTAGTCTCCAGTAGTTTGTGACCTGACGGATCGCTCCAGTGTTTGCTGGAGTGAGCCGAAGTTCACTTTTCACTGCAAGTCTATGAGAGCTTTATTCTGGTTCTTATAGACTTACACTGAGATCTTGTGACGCAACTTCTTACTTCCGGCCACTTAGACATTGCCTCACAAGTGGGCGCCGCGTGACCGGAGAGGCACCAATAAAAGGTGAAGGTGGCGACGGCAGGGACTTTAGATTAGAAGCACCACTCCAGAGCTGAAAAAATTCACTGGACTGGTGCTTTAATATCAAACAGGAAAAATGGCAGAATTAAACACCCACATTATGGGATGTATTTTCAAAGTCTGTATATCAATCTCATCTGGTCTAAGATCTGTTTACTATTGCACACCATTTGTTTTGTGAAATCTAGAGACAGATCTTCTTTAAAATAAGGGCATCTATCAGTCCCAAAACGCAATTTTTTGTAATCAGATTGTCATATAGGGGACTAAACATTATGCCTGTTTAGTGTTCTCAACTATGGTTATTAAGAAAATTACCTTTATTTATTATGCAAACTAGGGCGCTTGCTGCACCCACCTTGTGGCCAAGCTCTTAGTGCAACGCTCAGCTCCATTATATCTTTGTTAGTTGACATGGTTGACAGCACTCACTTCCTAGATCAAATGCTGCCTTAACGGAAAACTCAGCCCTGTGTACACCCACTGACATTGCTGGAAAAGAGTACACATAGGATCAGTACTGGAGCAGACAAGCACACATCCTTCTCTCCATTGTGCTGTGCCCACTCACTCCAATAATCTATGGAGTTCTACCAAGTGTGAATCTGCTGTGAACACGAGGGGGGATGTGTGCACCCGCTTGGATCCTGCAGCATCAGTGTGTGCGCGCTCAGCCAACAAATTCCATTCTAGAAGCGCTTGCTCTGGGTGAGAGAGCATTGTCACTCAACAAAGAAGAGGGGTGGAACAGTGCACTGAGAGTTTGGCCAAGGGTGCACCCTCATTAGCATAATTACAAATTATTTTCTGAATAATCATTGCTGAGAACACTAAACAATGGGATGATTTTTATAGGGGCTAAGTCCACAATATCACAAGCTGATTAGTTGCTTCCAAGTAGATATCTACAGTCATGGCCAAAAGTTTTGAGAATGACACAAATATTAATTTTTACAAAGTCTACTGCTTCACTTTTTCTAATGGCAATTTGCATATACTCCAGAATGTTATAAAGAGTGATCAGCTTAACAGCAATTACTTGCAAAGTCAATATTTGGCTAGAAAATGAACTTTATCCCCCAAAACACATTTCAACATCATTGCAGCCCTGCCTTAAAAGGACCAGCTAACCTCTTTTCAGTGATTGCTCCATTAACACAGGTGTGGGTGTTGATGAGGACATGGCTGGAGATCAATCTGTCATGATTAAGTAAGAATGACACCACTGGACACTTTAAAAGGAGGCCGGTGCTTGGCATCATTGTTTCTCTTCTGTTAACCATGATTATCTCTAAAGAAACACGTGCAGTCATCATTGCAATGCACAAAAATGGCCTAACAGGGAAGAGTATCGCAGCTAGAAAGATTGCACCTCAGTTAACAATCTATCGCATCATCAAGAACTTCAAGGAGAGAGGTTCCATTGTTGCCAAAAAGGCTCCAGGGTGCCCAAGAAAGACCAGCAAGCGCCAGGACCGTCTCTTAAAAGTGTTTCAGCTGCGGGATCGGGCTACCAGCAGTGCAGAGCTTGCTCAGGAATGGCAGCAGGCAGGTGTGAGTGCATCTGCACGCACTGTGAGGCGGAGACTCTTGGAGCAAGGCCTGGTCTCAAGGAGGGCAGCAAAGAAGCCACTTCTCTCCAGAAAAAACATCATAGACAGACTGATATTCTGCAAAAGGTACAGGCAGTGGACTGCTGAGGACTGGGGTAAAGTTATTTTCTCTGATGAATCCCCTTTTTGATTGTTTGGGACATCAGGAAAACGCCTCATTCGGAGAAGACAAGGTGAGCGCTACCACCAGTCTTGTCTCATGCCAACTGTTAAGCATCCTGAAACCATTCATGTGTGGGGTTGCTTCTCAGCCAAGGGAATCGGCTCTTTCACAGTCTTGCCTAAAAACACAGCCATGAATAAAGAATGGTACCAGAATGTCCTCCAAGAGCAACTTCTCCCAACCCTCCAAGAGCAGATTGGCGATCAACTGCCTTTTCCAGCATGATGGAGCACCTTGCCATAAAGCAAAGGTGATAACTAAATGGCTCAGGGAACAAAACATAGAGATTTTGGGTCCATGGCCTGGAAACTCCCCAGATCTTAATCCCATTGAGAACTTGTGGTCAATCATCAAGAGACGGGTGGACAAACAAAAACCTAAAAATTCTGACAAAATGAAAGCATTGATTGTGCAAGAATGGACTGCTATCAGTCAGGATTTGGTCCAGAAGTTGATTGAGAGCATGCCAGGGAGAATTGCAGAGGTCCTGAAGAAGAAGGGTCAACACTGCAAATATTGACTTGCTGCATTAACTCATTCTAACTGTCAATATAAGCTTTTGTTACTCATATGTTTGCAATTATTATATTTCTGTCTGTGATAAAAACATCTGTCAAACACACATAAAAACCAGAGGGCAGCAGATCATGTGAAAATATAATATTTGTGTCATTCTAAAAACTTTTGGCCATGACTGTACACATTCTGCCCAGATGGTGAGGTTCATCCTGAGAGTCTTTTTTGTAGTTGGCCCAAGGCACATGTCTAGTCCAGTCACTACATTCAATTTCTCATTTATGGTATGTATTATTATGCTTGATTTGAGGAAGCAAAAAAAAAACCTTGTTTAATAACTATTTAATAACTACTAACACAGCAAAAATAAATTTAAAGGGAACATCCACAGGCAGACATGAGACTAGTGCGTTGTCGCAAACGGCCTGCTTTATGCAGCACAGGGTGGACTCACCGGGTCTTTAAAATACATTTTTTGGGAAACTTTGAAATGCCAGAGCATTTCTAAGAAAAATATGCACACTACAGTTATGTAGCCAGGATCTGATTTATGCTGCCCACGATTTGGGCTGTGTGAATCAGGTGACAGGTTCCCTTTAAATAAATTACATATCAGAACTTCTGGGAATTATCAATGCACACTTAGGATTTATGCTATGTATAGCAACACAAATGAAACAAAGTCACAGACAATAATGCCTCTACAATAACGAAATATCTGCTAAGCAGTTTTCTATAGATGTCTAATGGTTTTACCTAGAGATTGCCATTATCTAAACATAAACATGATATGTTAATATTTACCAGCTCGAGAAATCTTTGTTCCAAAGCCTTATATTCAGGGGAGCGTTTATTAAATAAGTCTTCTGAGAATATCATATTAGTGACACGCAGGCTGAAGAACACCACAAGAGCCCGTGCCTTTGCCGAAGTATTGACACTGTTCTCGTGAGTAGAAAACACAACACTTGTTAAATCCGTAGAATCTATATTTTTTGCTATCATGCTTCTGTCTTCCTGACTCATGTCGGGATGAAAATATACCGTGCTCATGTGATCAAGTTCCAGAGATATATCCTGAACATCAACCGTTACTTCTATATCTTGGGTCTGAAAACTTGTTGGACCTACAGAAGAACCGCTGGGAAGTTGTTCATACTGTATAGGATCTGTAATGGCCTCTCCTTTCTGTATATTAGGGATTATATTAGGTATGTTGTTTTCTCCTGTTGAATCAATGGCACTGTGTGATTGAGTGGTGTTGGCATCTATGATGGGTATGATATTTAACATTTCCTCATGCGATTTAGATGATGGCAGTGGCACCAATACACTTTCTTCCGTTTGACATCATTACTCAATGACGTTACAAAATCATTTGTGTCAGAGATGGATGTAAGTGTGGGAGGATGTTCACTGGTTGTTGGAACTGTGTGTGTAGTTAAACTATCAGCTACAACATGTGACTCAATTTCATTAGATATTGAAGTCTCTGTAGTCTCAACATCATGTTCCACATTGAGGCTTGTTATTGATGGAGATTCTGGTAAATGTGTAGACCACAATGTGTCTTTTGCTAAAGTTGGTGAAAAATCCATTGTGCTTCCATGTAACACATCTGGTTCACTAGTGACAAACTGTCCTTCTATCTCAGATGATTCTGGTGTTTGCACTGACAACTCAATATTCCAGTATTCTTGTGTCCACAACAATGGAGGTGACTTAGATGAGGATTCATGTATAATCTGCTGTTTTACTAGACTGTCAGTGGAAACAGGGTTTTGAGGGTGTGAGGCATCAGATTCCTGGTCTGAAATCGAGCTGGCTTGAGTGCTACTCAATACAATGTTCTCAAGAGATTTATCAGTAAAATGTTCTTCTATTAAGTATTCAATGTTTTCAGTTGTGTCCATAAAATCAATATCTATTAGCTGTCCTTTAAAAGTAGAAAGTGGATCCACTGTTGATTTTATCCAAGACCATGTAGCAATGCCATCTTCTGCCTTATGTTCAAATCCTGAGCCAGACCCCTCGTCCAAAGGTTTAATACTTTCTGCTGTTGGCAGTAAGTTATCTTCTACGAGTATTTCAGCTGTTTCTTGCATGTTTTCCGAAGTAACTTGCAAAATCACTGTATCCCAATCTGCATTTGTTTGTTCTGTGTTTATTAATACACTCTCCAAAGAGGATTCACTTAGTGCAGGTTCTTCAGCTGCTATAGCAGAAGTCACAATGTCTGAATTGTGTTCTCCAGCTGATAAAGTAATTGGGGTTGGAGGTAGATTGGTGGTAAATAACTGGATTTCATTAGGATTTACCTCAATAGTATCAAGGTTCTGATCAGTTCTTACAGTCGGATTTTGGAACAATGAAATGCCATTGTCCCCTGATTCTTCTTCAATTTCTAAAATATTGGCGATTGTGGTAGATTCAAGTGCACTTAAGGTTGTGTTCAGCTGGAAGGTTAGGTCATCTGCTGGAGAGGTAAAGCTGTTTTCCAAGGCTGATGTGGAATGAACATTAAAATTAATGTCTTCTGTAACAACAGGGCTTTCTGCTTCCAGGGCTATCTGACTTCTTGATGTAAGTTCTTCACTTGTTTCTTCATAGGAATAGATGTTTTTAATAGTTGAAAAATCAGTTGGAAGCCATTCAGCTTGTAATGCATTATCCTAAAATATAAAGTTAGATAAAATATGTTGCTATAGCTCCAAATGATAAAAGAGACATATAAAGACACCGAGTAGGAATAAGAGATAGATGCGGAGCTTCACTGAAAGAACTTACAAAATAAAAGTTGAAATCTGCTCTGATAATTATTCTCTTTTCTCATTGGCAAATTTAGTGATCTTTATTACTCATTGGTGAAGTAATACAATCGGACCGAAAGAATATACTTTGCTAATACATATTCATCTAATATTTTGTTTGTTCTAACATGAGTCAAATGTTTGTCAAAAAATTCAAGCATAATTAAGAATAATGTAGTGCAACATGAATAAGTTAACTCTACTTTTAAACGTTGAAATATGAAATCGATGTAATCTGGTACTTACAACATCAGCTGTGGAAGGAAAGGGAAATGCTGGTTTCTCAGTTACAAATTCATTATAAAGATGTAATGGAACAATCTTGACTAAAAAATAGAACGAAAAAATGATCAATGAGATTAAAACATATTTTAATAAGTTTTAAATAATTATTATACACAATATTAAGGTAATATTTTATTAAACTTAAGCCCCCCTCAAAACACATTAGACTAATGTTGACTGAACCATTGATATCGATGACCGTCTAATGTATATAAAGACTCCAGACAATTGATTGTCAGGAAAGTTGAGTAACTAACATGTCCAAATTTGAACTGCCAATCCTTTTGCTCTCCCAGAGATAAGCTGCCAACAGCCATGTCTTAAGTTACTGTCACCCTAAGCGAGATCGCTAGCGATATCGCTTAAGCGACACCGATTTTAAGACGCAGCAGCGACATTGTTAGCGACGTCGCTGTGTGTAACATGTAGCAGCGATGTGGCCCCTGCTGCGATGTCGCTGATCGTGCACGAACGTTCTGGACCGTTGTTTGATCGTTGGCATCCCGCTGGTGAGCCTGAATCGCTGAGTTTGACACCCTTTATGAACGACGAGCGACCTCGTTGGCGACTCATGTCAGCGGCGCAGGCGGGACTAGGTTTTAACGCCCCTCAGCTCCGATTGGTGGCCACAACATCTAGTCCTTTGTGCGTTGTTGCGAAGATACTATCGTGTGTGGGGTTTTGCGATCCTGTCAGAGTCGCTACAGCGCTTCATCTTTGCCATTTATGCAAGACGTTTTTGGGATTCTGAAATAATGAATCCAGGGCAAATGCAATAGCGGCACAGACTGGATCGCAGTAGCTGCAAAGCAGAAGGCTAGCAGGACACAGTATGGAACGATGCTGGAAATTCGTATGAACCACTTGCGTCATCTTTTATGACGCGGACGTCCAATCGCTAAGCGAGAGCTGTGACTTTTGACATACAGTGACCACCAATCTGTGCTGAGGGGCGTGGAAAAGGTTGCGCTCAATCTTTAACAATACATGCTGTGTGACAGGACCCAACGACCGCCGAGGTCGTTGTACAGATCGCTGATCGCTGATGTGTCATTTATGAGATCTTCCTGTTTGGAAGCTACGAGCGACCATATAGCGATCACACCAACGATCTCGCCAGGTCGTGTCGTTGTCGTGATCGCTGGTGCGATCGCTTAGTGTGACAGTACCTTTAGAGAGAACATAGGAGCACTTGGCAGAATATGTCCTTCAGTGTATGGGAGAGACAGCCAAGATAGCTTCCAAGGTGAACGATTGGCCAAACCATCTAACATGTATGGCAGGGTCAAGACTAGAAGGTAATGATTGGGTGAACGAACACTGTAACCTGTAGGGTATATTCTAGTATAATTAGACAATTAGCATTATGGTTAGTTATCCATTTCTCATTATAAGGGCTTGTCTCAGAAAATCTGCTTAGACTCCAAATAACAAACTGTAAAATGTGGAAGAACCTGACATCAAGTATTTCATTACCCTATAGTGCCACCACAGGAGAAGTTATGCATTACTCAGATTTCATTACAATCGTTAACAGTATGAATATGGTGGGTCCTCCAGCGATACACAGCTTTGTAGCTGCACTTCACTAAGACTAATGGATGAAGATTGTGGATTTTCTCAGATTTTCTTAATTGGCTATTTGAAAAAAAATGCTAACCTTTCTAGTAAGAAAACAATTTCTTCATACAAAACAATCTTTTTTTTATTCTAGGCTATAATGTGAAAAATAAATATAGGTTCAGGTTTTTTTTTTTTTCATAGTGTAGAATACTAACTTTTCTCTCTATGAAAACTCTTATCATACTGATCTTTAAGGTGTTTTCATCACAGGAGAACTGATAAAAGTTTGATCACAGTGGGCCAATCTTTGAAACTACCATTCATCTTTAGAACCATGGTCCTAAAAGCAGTAGTGCATGTGTGACCAATGATTCTTTCACTTCTATGGGCCCCTGTTGTTGGAAACAATGGATGTCCCAGCAGTTGGACCTCAAGAGATCACTTTTCCTATGGATAGGTGATAATTACATTAATTGTGAAATCTTTTTTCAATGCTTACCATTAACAAGCTGCAGGGAGTCGGCATCAATATCCAGTGCACCGTCTCCTAATAATATCTGCTTGCTTAGAGCATCTACTATATAATTCCTGAAGCTGCTGCCTGTATAAACCACTGTGGGATTATCTTCAACATCATTCAATGAAATATCTTCAATTATATTGGAATGGAGATTCATGAGGTCTAAAGTTGCACTGTTAATGGCATCTGCATCCCCTTCAAAAATAACTGCATAGTGTACTTGTAAGACAACTCTGCATCAGAAAGAAGGTGAAACAAATATTAAAATGAGAATAAAATAAAAAAAAACAAAGTTCTAATATTTGTAAAAGAAATGAACAGTTCCATTGATTAAGTCTAACTTTCACCATTTCTTATTTCTACTTCTATAACTTGTCAAAAAAGTGTCAGATTTTTAGAGTTGCTACAAAATCTACAGTAATGTTGGAGAAATTTGCTATAAGAAAAAACTAAAGGCCAAAGAAAATTAAAAAATAGAATAGAAAGTCAAAAATTTACGTGAGCTATCAATAATTTAATTGTACATTTTTACTGTACCTGTCATCCATAATGGGAGGACTGAAAATAAAGAAAATGGTACATTAGAAATGAAACTTCATTGGTTAAAGATTTGGTTCTACTACCAGCAAAACTATGAGCAATACCTGATTTTTTGCACTATGATTCTTTTATATCCAGGCAAAACTTGAAATACAGGTTCAATCTGAAAGTGAAGCAAACCAAGTTAGATAAGTTGAGTTCCCTCTTAATGCCAACAGGTCATTAGTAAGACAGAATGACTATGTCCATGATAATTAGTGGGTTCATTGTCATAATCAACTCAGTAAAGCAGTTTTGGGTAATCAGTGCCAAAGAGATTGAGCTCACCCAGATCTTACCTCATCAACAAACCTTTCAGTTAACTCTTTGTACAAATCACTAGACTTGTCGGCTAGCTCCATTTCGTATGGCTCATTTAGAATCAGGATACTAAATTCAACCATTTTGTCTGCTTGTTTTTTTGTATTCTCCGTCACCTTTAATATTTCATTGTCCATCTAGAGATAATGATAGAAATAGTTTGATCATCTTTGTGATTGCCATACACAATTTTCACAAAAAATCTATAGCAGTAATCTGAAAAAATGCAAAATAATAAATTTTTGAAAATATTCAATATCAAAGCTAAAGGTTTCCTTATAAAGAAAATCCTTTGTCAACAAGAA
The DNA here is from genome assembly GCA_033576555.1 of Oophaga sylvatica. NCBI lineage: Eukaryota > Metazoa > Chordata > Amphibia > Anura > Dendrobatidae > Oophaga > Oophaga sylvatica. The sequence continues at coordinate 258,049,997 of JARQOD010000002.1, forward strand.
AGAAGTGCTGGATTGTATAAAATCAGCTGATCAACATGGGATAGACTGTTATGACAGGGGTATTCCACAGGCAGCCACATATTGCAGCAGCTACACGGATATACAGCATTACATGCCAGACAGGCCAGACAGACTGGCTGCTCATTTAATGCATAAATGCTTTGAGTCTACCAGAGCAAAAGATATTTTTAGGCTGTCCATACACATTAGATGCTTCGACCGACAGCCATCTCAGCATTCACTTCCATACATAGAAGTGTTCCTGTGTTCTCTATGAGAAAGCCGCCAGCTGACACATCGGTTGGTGGCTTACCTCAAGGGAAACAATGCGTTTGGCAGTCCAAAATCAGACATGTCCGAACGACATATTGTCACGGGTGTGTCGCGGCGGAGATCGTCGCGATTGCACACCCTGACTTCGCACAGCTGAGTTTCTGGTGCTGGGTTTTTTCGGCACTGAGGGAGTTAATTCTTTCTCTCTCGGTGCTGGACTGACCAGCCTCGCCCAGCTGCGATTGATGTTTTGTTAATTAGCTTCCTTCATATACCTGCTGGTCAGCTGGGGAAGTTGCCGGTGAAAGCATTCATTCAGACCAGCAGAGCGGATCTTTTCTGAGAAGACTTAAGCTAAGAGTGCCTGTTGTGGTTTTTCCTCTCCTCGCTTATTGTTTATCTCCTTAACCTTTTGTCTTCCTCTGTAGTGGAAGTTTTGTATGCAAGGCAGTGTTTTCTTTACCCCTTGTCTGTCTCGTTTGTCTTAGACTGTGTGTAAGCTGTGACTTGCCCATTCCCTGTGGTGGTAATCAGGGTCCTTCTCAGGACTAGATTACAGTGGTCAGGGATCTACAGGAGACAGGGTTACGCTGGCGGCCTGGACCTCTGTACCATTAACAGTACCTCCAGGTAGAGGGACTAGTCAGGACCCCAGTTCAGGGTCAGCATAGACCCCGGTCCACCTCTATCCTGAGACAGCGTGACACGTACACAGTATAGACCCACAATACATAGGATATTATGTCAGGTAAGACATTGCTGGCAGATACTATGTATACATATTGATATTTTCTATTATATGAAATATTGAATGTTGTCACATTAGATATATGTTACTATCATAGAATATATCTGTTATACGTCGTGACATTTTCACCGGCCACTTTAAAAGATTCTCCCCAGCTACCATGGATCCAGTAGCCCAGTTAGCTCAGCAGTTGCAGAGTTTGTCCATGGAGCTGACGGACGTTAAGTCCAAGGTTTTGTACCCCGGGAGCAAACCAGATCTGAACCTAAAGTAGCTCTCCCGGACAGGTTCACTGGTGGGCGGGACAAATTTTTTACCTTCCGGGAGGCATGTAAATTATATTTTCAGCTACGGCCTCGGTCTTCGGGGAGTGAAGATCAGAGGGTGGGAATTGTCATCTCGCTCTTACAAGAGGACCCTCAATCCTGGGCGTTCTCTCTTCCTCCGGACTCCCCGGCTCTCCAGTCAGTAGATCGATTTTTTACAGCCCTGGGTCTGGTATATGATGACCCGGATCGGGTCTCCCTTGCTGAAATGAAGTTACGTAAGATACAGCAGGGAGATCGTCCGGCGGAGGAATTTTCTTCTGAGTTCCGTAGATGGGCCACAGATACTCAGTGGAATGACCCAGCTCTTAGGAGCCAGTTTTGTCAAGGATTATCTGACAAATTAAAAGATGTGTTTGCTCAGTATGATTCTCCCCCGTCACTGGAGGCCACTATGGCCCTTGCTATTCGCATTGATAGACGGCTTCGGGAGAGGTGCGAGGTAACTCCGCCCCCTGTGAGGACTCCACCTTCTACTATAGTCCCTTATATTGAGGTTCCCCTGGTTTGTTCTGAGGAGCCTATGCAGTTAGGAGGGACATCGTTTCGAGGGAGGGGATCGGCGGTGCGCCGCAAGACAGGAAAGTGTTACTTCTGCGGGAGAAAGGGACATTTTGTTGGAGGGTGTCCATCCCGTACTTTGCTGAGCAAGGAGTCGCCGGAAAACTGTTGATCCCAGGTTGTGTGGTGGACGACAATCTGGGAGTATGTATTTCGTCCCCAAGTCCGTCTCAGTTTCTCGTACCAGCGGAGGTGGTGGTAGGTACGAGAACTGAGAGGATTTCTGTTCTTCTGGATAGTGGGGCCACGGCTAATCTGGTGGACGCTCGGTTTGCCCAAGTGCAAGGTATGCAACTGAGTGTATTGGCCAAACCTATCCCTATATTCTCTATTGACGCCAGGCCTCTCGGTCAAGGTAGCTTTGTGCAAGCCGTGCATAACATAGACCTTCGAGTGGGGGCAATACATAAAGAACTATTGTCTTGTTATGTGTTGGAGGGCCTTCCCACTCCTATTGTGTTGGGACTTCCTTGGTTCACTAAACATAACCCAGTTATTAATTGGCAATCCAGAGAGATAAGCCAGTGGGGTGAATTTTGCAATAGTAACTGCATGAACACGGTCATCGGTGCGGTCGTGCCTAGATCCTTACCTCCTTTTCTGGAGGACTTTGAGGATGTGTTTTCAGAGGAAGGGTGTCAAGAATTACCTCCTCATCGCGCGTATGACTGTGCTATAAAATTGCTTCCTGATGCTAAGTTACCAAAATCTAGGTTATATAACCTTTCTGGTCCTGAGAGGCAAGCTATGAAGGATTATATTTCGGAAAGTCTGGCCAAGGGGCATATTAGACCTTCATCTTCCCCAGTGGCCACGGGGTTCTTCTTTGTGAAGAAAAAAGATGGAGGCCTACGCCCTTGCCTGGATTTCCGTGAGCTTAATCGGATTACGGTCCGAGATCCGTATCCGCTCCCACTTATTCCTGATCTCTTCAATCAGATTGTGGGCGCCAAATGGTTCTCTAAGTTGGATCTCAGGGGGCGTATAATCTGATTAGGATAAAGGAGGGAGATGAGTGGAAGACGGCGTTTAACACTCCGGAGGGACATTATGAGAACCTTGTCATGCCTTTCGGTCTGACTACTGCCCCGGCGGTGTTTCAACATTTTGTTAATGACATCTTTCGCCACCTAGTGGGACAGTTTGTTGTCATTTATCTAGATGACATCTTAATTTACTCGCCGGATCTTGTGTCTCATCAGGAGCATGTGAGACAGGTGTTGCAGATCTTGCGAGACAATAAACTGTACGCCAAATGGGAGAAGTGTGTATTCGCCGTACAAGAACTTCAGTTTTTAGGATTCCTGGTGTCAGCTTCCGGTTTCCGTATGGACCCTGGGAAAGTGAAGGCTGTGCTTGAATGGGATCGGCCAGAGGATCTTAAAGCACTGCAGCGTTTCCTGGGGTTTGCTAACTACTACCGGAAATTTATTCGTAATTTCTCATCCGTTGTCAAACCTCTCACTGACATGACAAAAAAAGGGACGGATTTTTCTAGGTGGTCTGACAAAGCTTGTCAAGCATTTTCCTCCTTGAAAAAATGTTTTGCTTCAGCACCCATACTCATCCAACCTGATGCATCACAACCGTTCATTGTGGAGGTAGACGCATCTGACGTAGGAGTGGGTGCGGTATTATCTCAAGGTCCGTCCCCTGGTAAATGGCATCCGTGCGCTTTCTTCTCTAAAAAATTGTCGTCCGCCGAGAGGAATTATGATGTCGGCAATAGGGAACTCTTGGCCATTAAGTTGGCTTTTGAAGAATGGCGTCACTTTTTGGAGGGGGCAGTCCACCCGGTCACCGTCATTACTGATCACAAGAACCTGCTGTATTTAGAGTCTGCAAAACGTCTGAATTCCAGACAAGCTAGATGGTCGTTGTTTTTTACCAGGTTTAATTTTGTCGTCACATATCGTCCTGGGTCAAAAAATGTAAAGGCTGATGCCTTATCTCGTAGTTTCCCGGGGCCGGGAAGACGGATGACCCGGTTCCTATTCTTCAGGAGGGAGTTGTGGTGTTGGCTGTATGCTCTGAGCTTGAGGAGGAGGTATTGGAGGCTCAGGGGGACGCCCCTGTAGGACCTCCAGGGAGACTGTTTGTTCCAGATCAGTTAAGACAAAAGGTTATCGAGGCACATCATAATTCTGCTTTGGCAGGACACCCATGGAGTAAAGCAACTGTAGATCTCGTTTCTCGCCGGTTTTGGTGGCCTAACTTAAATAAAGAGGTGGTAACTTTTGTTGCGTCCTGTGGGGTATGTGCGCGCTCTAAGACCCCACATACCCGTCCGTCTGGGGCCCTTTTACCGTTGAAAATCCCGGAGCGTCCATGGACCCATCTGTCTATGGACTTCATTACGGACCTCCCTCCGTCTTCAGGTAAAACTGTCATACTAGTTGTAGTTGACAGGTTCAGCAAAATGGCACATTTTATTGCTCTTCCTGCTCTTCCTAATGCTAAAACTCTGGCGCAGGTGTTCATTGGGGAGATTGTGAGACTTCACGGGTTGCCTTCCGATGTGGTGTCGGATCGGGGGTCTCAGTTTGTGTCCAAATTCTGGAAGGCATTTTGTTCACGGCGGGGGATGCAGTTGTCATTTTCTTCGGCTTTTCATCCGCAGACTAATGGTCAGACAGAGCGTCTGAATCAGAGCTTAGAGACATATCTCCGGTGTTTTGTCTCAGAGAACCAAGAGGACTGGTCTTCTTTCTTGCCTCTGGCAGAGTTTGCTCTTAACAATAGGCGGAGCGAGTCCACTGGTAAGTCCCCGTTTTTTGGGGCATATGGTTTTCACCCCCAGTTTTGTACTTTCAATGGGGGGGCTCTTCTGGGGTTCCTGAGGAGGAACGATTTTCGTCGTCACTTGCTTCAGTGTGGAGAGGAGTGCTTAATAATCTGAGCACTATGAGGAACCGATACAAACGTATGGCTGATAGGAGGAGAGTGTCTGGTCCGGACCTAAGTGTGAACGATCTAGTATGGTTGTCTACCAAGAATATAAAACTTAAGGTTCCCTCCTGGAAACTCGGTCCCAGATTCATCGGGCCATACAGGATCAGTTCAATAATTAATCCGGTGGCTTTCCATCTTGACCTCCCTCCTACGTTTAAAATCCACAATGTGTTCCACAAATCGTTGCTTAAGAGGTACGTGGCACCAGTTATACCATCACCTCTACCTCCTCCTCCAGTGGTGGTCAATGGTAATTTGGAGTTTCAGGTATCGAAGATCATTGACTCACGTCTGAATCGCCGGTCCCTTCAGTACCTTGTTCATTGGAGGGGGTATGGTCCTGAGGAGAGGATGTGGGTTTCTGCGTCGGATATTAACGCAGACCGATTGGTTCGAGCCTTCCACACTACTCACCCAGATAGACCAGGCCCTGAGGGTCCAGAGGCCCCTCGTAGAAGGGGGGGTACTGTCACGGGTGTGTCGCGGCGGAGATCGTCGCGATTGCACACCCTGACTTCGCACAGCTGAGTTTCTGGTGCTGGTGTGTTTTTCGGCACTGAGGGAGTTAATTCTTTCTCTCTCGGTGCTGGACTGACCAGCCTCGCCCAGCTGCGATTGATGTTTTGTTAATTAGCTTCCTTCATATACCTGCTGGTCAGCTGGGGAAGTTGCCGGTGAAAGCATTCATTCAGACCAGCAGAGCGGATCTTTTCTGAGAAGACTTAAGCTAAGAGTGCCTGTTGTAGTTTTTTCCTCTCCTCGCTTATTGTTTATCTCCTTAACCTTTTGTGTTCCTCTGTAGTGGAAGTTTTGTATGCAAGGCAGTGTTTTCTTTACCCCTTGTCTGTCTCGTTTGTCTTAGACTGTGTGTAAGCTGTGACTTGCCCATTCCCTGTGGTGGTAATCAGGGTCCTTCTCAGGACTAGATTACAGTGGTCAGGGATCTACAGGAGACAGGGTTACGCTGGCGGCCTGGACCTCTGTACCATTAACAGTACCTCCAGGTAGAGGGACTAGTCAGGACCCCAGTTCAGGGTCAGCATAGACCCCGGTCCACCTCTATCCTGAGACAGCGTGACACGTACACAGTATAGACCCACAATACATAGGATATTATGTCAGGTAAGACATTGCTGGCAGATACTATGTATACATATCGATATTTTCTATTATATGAAATATTGAATGTTGTCACATTAGATATATGTTACTATCATAGAATATATCTGTTATACGTCGTGACACATATCTCCTGATCAGTGTCGGACTGGAGTACCTTGGGCCCACCAGAGAAAATCATTCTTGGGGCCCACTATGTAGCTATGCAGAAATAAATACAAGACCACCAACTGTGCGGTAAACCCGCTAATATCATGGTATAGTATAAGGTAGGACACTTAATCATATAGCAGGGGTTGGCGCCCACATTTTAGTGCAAATTCAATGCTAAATGTATAAATGTCCCCTGGTGTTTATTAACCACTAAGCCAATGTGTTATAGCACCAGTGTAGTGGATGAGATTTTATGACATCTCATCTATACGCTGAGAAAATCCATGACGTGAATTGACCGATGATGCAGATTTTACAAGAACAATGTGTCAATTTACAGTGGGTTCAGAAAGTATTCAGATCCCTTTAAATTTTTCACTCTTTGTTTCATTGCAGCCATTTGGTAAATTATTATTATTATTTTATTATTATTATACATTTTTATAGCGCCATTTATTCCATGGCGCTTTACATGTGAAAAGGGGCAAATATAGACAAGTACAGTAAACGTGAGCAATACAAGGCACACACAAGTACAGAAGGAGAGAGGACCCTGCCCGCAAGGGCTCACAGTCTACAGGGATGGGTGAGGATACACTAGGAGAGGATAGAGCTGGTCGTGCGGTGGTTCAGTAGACTGATGATCACTGCAGGTTGTAGGCTTGTCGGAAGAGGTGGGTCTTCAGGTTCTTTTTGAAGGTTTCCATGGTAGGCGCAAGTCTGATGTGTTGGGGTAGAGAGTTCCAGAGTATGGGAGAGGAACGGGAGAAGTTTTGTATGTGGTTGTGGGAAGAAGAGATAAGAGGGGAGTAGAGGAGGAGATCTTGAGAGGATCGAAGGTTGCGTGTGGGTATGTACCGGGAGACCATGTCACAGATGTATGGAGGAGACAGATTGTGGATGGCTTTGTAGGTCATGGTTAGAGTTTTGAACTGGAGCCTCTGGACGATAGGAAGCCAATGAAGGGCTTGGCAGAGAGGAGAGGCTGGGGAATAACGGGGAGACAGGTGTATTAGTCGGGCAGCAGAGTGCAGGATGGATTGGAGTGGTGCCAGAGTGCTAGAGGGAAGGCCAGAGAGTAGGAGGTTGCAGTAGTCGAGGCGGGAGATGATGAGGGCATGCACTAGTGTTTTTGTAGTTTCATGGTCGAGGAATGCACGGATCCGGGAAATATTTTTGAGTTTGAGACGGCAGGAGGAGGCAAGGGTTTGGACATGTGGCTTGAAGGAGAGGGCAGAGTCGAGGATCACCCCGAGGCACTGAGCATGCGGGACTGGGGAAAGTGAGCAGCCTTTGACGTTGATGGACAGGTCTGGTGGGGGGGTAGAATGAGGTTGGGGAAAGATGATGAATTCTGTTTTGTCCATGTTCAGTTTTAGAAATCAAGCAGAGAAGAAAGCAGAAATAGCAGACAGACATTGTGGGATTTTGGTCAGTAAGGAGGTGAGGTCAGGTCCAGATAGGTAGATCTGCGTGTCGTCGGCGTAGAGATGATACTGCAAACCATGGGATTCTATGAGCTGTCCCAGGCCAAGGGTGTAGATGGAGAAGAGTAGGGGTCCTAGAACTGAGCCTTGAGGAACACCAACAGACAGGGGGCGAGGTGAGGAGGTAGTGTGGGAGAAGGAGACACTGAATGTTCGGTTTGTTAGATATGATGAGATCCAGGATAGGGCCAAGCCTGTGATGCCAAGAGATGAGAGAATGTGTAGCAGGAGGGAATGGTCCACAGTGTCGAAGGCAGAAGACAGGTCCAGGAGAAGGAGGACAGAGTAGTGTCGCTTGCTCTTGGCGGTTAGTAGGTCGTTGGTGACTTTAGTTAGGGCAGTTTCAGTTGAGTGATGCAGTCGGAAGCCTGATTGTAAGCGGTCAAAGAGAGAGCAGGAGGAGAGGTGGGAGGACAGTTCAAGATGGACATGCTGTTCCAGTAGTTTTGAGGCATAAGGGAGAAGAGATATCGGGCGATAGCTAGACACACAGGATGGGTCAAGGGGGGTCTCTTTGAGAATGGGTGTGATTGAGGCATGTTTGAAGGATGAGGGGAAGACACCATTTGTAAGTGAGAGGTTGAAGAGGTGTGTTAGAGTAGGGTGAAGACGGTGGCGAGGCTAGGGATGAGGTGGGACGTGAGCGGGTCAAGCATGCAAGTGGTGAGGTATGATCTTGATAGGCGGGTGGAAAGCTGATCTTCTGTTATGGTGGAGAAGTTGGTTTTGGAGGAAGAGGGCTGAGCAGCTAAGAGGGGCAATGGGGTCTGTGGGCCAAAGCTTTCTCTGATCGTATCGATCTTCTGCTTAAAGAAAGAGGCAAAGTCTTCAATATGCAAAAAAGTTTTAATTTTTTTCTCATTAATGTACACTAAGCACCCCATTTTGACTGATAAAAACCCTAGAAATGTAGAAATTTTTGCAAATTTATTAAAAAAGAAAAACTGAAATATCACATAAATATTCAGACCCTTCATTCAAACACTCATATTTAAGTCACATCCTGTCCATTTCCTTGTGATCCTCCTTCATTGGAGTCCAGCTGTGTTTAATTAAACTGATTGGACTTGATTTGTAAAGGCACACACCTGTCTATATAAGGCCTCACAGCTCACAGTGCATGTCAGACCAAATGAGAATCATGAGGTCAAAGGGACTGGCCAAGGAGCTCAGAGACAGAATTGTGGCAAGGCACAGATCTGGCCAAGGTTACAAAAGAAGTTCTGCAGTACTCAATGTTCCTAAGAGCACAGTGGCCTCCATAATCCTTAAATGGAAGAAGTTTGGGACCACCAGAAGTCTTCCTAGACCTTGCCATCCAGCCATTCTGAGCAATCGTGGGAGAAGAGCCTTGGTGAGAGAGGTAAAGAAAAACCCCAAGATCACTGTGGCTGAGCTCCACAGATGCAGTAGGGAGATGGGAGAAAGTTCCACAAAGTCAACAATTACTGCAGCACTCCACCAGTCAGGCCTTTATGTCAGAGTGGGGCAAGACATATGAAAGCCCACATAGAGTTTGCTAAAAAAAACTCATGAAGGACTCTCAGACAATGAGAAATAAGATTCTCTGGTTTGATGAGACGAAGATAGAACTTTTTGGTGATAATTCTAGGTGGTGTTTGTGGAGAAAACCAGGCACTGCTCATCACCTGCCCAATACAATCCCAACAGTGAAACATGGTGGTGGCAGCATCATGATATGCGGGTGTTTTTTCAGCTACAGGGACAGGAAGACTGGTTGCAATTGAAGTTAACATGAATGCGGCCAAGTACAGAGATATCTTGGATGAAAACCTCTTACAGAGTGCTCTGGACCTCAGACTTGGCCGAAAATTCACCTTCCAACAAGACAATGACCCTAAGCACATAGCTAAAATGACAAAGGAGTGGCTTCAGAACAACTCTGTGACCATTCTTGACTGGCCCAGTCAAAGCCCTGACCCAAACCCAATTGAGCATCTCTGGAGAGACCTGAAAATGGCTGTTCACCAATGTTCACCATCCAACCTGACAGAACTGGAGAGGATCTGCAAGGAAGAATGGCAGAGGATCCCCAAATCCAGGTGTGAAAAACTTGTTGCATCATTCCCAAGAAGACTCATGACTGTACTAGCTCAAAAGGATGCTTCTACTCAATACTGAGCAAAGGGTCTGAATACTTATGACCGTATATTTCAGTTTTTCTTTTTTAATAAATTTGCAAAAATTTCTACATTTCTGTTTTTTTTCAGTAAAGATGTGGTGCAGAGTCTATCTTAATGAGAAAAAAAATGAACTTTTTTGAATTTACCAAATGGCTGCAATGAAACAAAGAGTGAACAATTTAAAGGGGTCTGAATACTTTCCATACCCACTGTATGACATTGGAGTGATGTCAAAAGAGCTTTACCCTATGATCCACCCATACACTTTTATCGGAAATATCTCTGCCATCTATGAGGCCATAACTTTTTATGAAGGGGCTCATTTTGTAGTAGTGCAGGAAGAAAACTTTTAGTCAGTGGAGATACAGGGTGAGGGGCTCAGTCAGCGGTGATACAGGAGAAGGGGGCTCAGTCAGGGGTGATACAGGGAGAGATGGCACAGTTAGGGATGATACAGGGGCAGGGTCTCAGTGAGGGGTGATATAAGGGAAGGGTTAGCAGTTAATCAGAGGTGATACAAGGAGAGGGAGCTCAGTCATTGTGATACAGCTGGCGGTGGCACAGTCAGGAGTGATACAGGGGCAGAGGACTCAGTCAGGGATGACATAGGAGGGCAGGGGCTCCATCAGAGGTGATACAGGGAGAGGGGGCTCAGTCATTGTGATACAGGGGGAGGGAGGCAGTCATTGTGATAAAAAGGTGGAGAGAGCGGCTCAGTCAGGGGTGATACAGGGGGAGGAGGTGCAGTTATGGGTGATACAGGGAGCGGGGGCTGAGTCAGGGTGATACAGGGGGAGGTGGCGCAGTCAGGGTGATACAGGGGGAGGGAGCACAGTCAGGGGTGATATAGGGAGAGAGGCTCAATCAGGGTGATACAGAGGGAGGTGGCAGAGTCAGGGGTGATATAGGGGGAGAGGGCTCAGTCAGGGTGATACAGGGGAAAGGGCGAAGTCAGGGATGTTACAGGGGAAGGGTGCACAGTCAGGGGTGATACAGGGGGGGCACAGTCTGGGGTGATACAGGGGGAGAGGGGCTCAGTCAGGGGTGATGCAGTGGAATGGGTACAGTGAGGGGTGATACAGGGAGAGGCGCAGTCAGGGGTGATGCAATGGAATGGGGTACAGTGAGGGGTGATACAGGGAGAAGCGCAGTCAGGGTGATACAGGGGAGAGGGGCTCAGTCAGGGTGATAGAGGGGGAGGTGGCGCAGTCAGGGGTGATACACCCCAGACTGTTACTCTGTTACTTACAAATAGTGAGCCGCAGTCTTCAGCAATCGAGTGTGTGGGTTGTGCTATCAGTGACGCGCACAGTGCAAACTGTCTTACTCCAGGAGGACCCGTAAGAAGTAGTGACGTACATGCTGGGAGGACATCCTAATCTCTGTGTAAGTTACATCATTACATTGGTTGAAAAAAGACCTAGGTCCAGTAACGGAGCGTTCTTGACCCTGATGACTGCACGGTCGGTATGTGCATTGCTGGTACACGTGACTCATGTTCACTGTACCAGCAGATGTCAGTACCTGGGCCCACTAGAGAATCCCCCGGTTCTCTGGTGGGCCAATCCGACCCTGCTCCTGACCATCAGTCAGTTGGCATCTCATCTCCATACATATTAGACCACCGGCCAAACCTGTTAATATCGGCCATCATTAGTCTAATGTGTATGGGGCCTTTATTCTTAGATTCTAACACATTGAAGGAAATACCAAAGAGTGAACCCCACCAACCCAATATGATGTCTATATTTCATAATAAAGTATATGGGCAGCAGTTGGTCTTATGGGACAGCTCCTATACTACTGTATTGAGGGATATCTTAGACATCAGAAAAAAATCTTTATTATTTTCTACATATCGGTGACATATACAGTACAGACCAAAAGTTTGGACACACCTTCTCATTCAAAGATTTTTCTGTATTTTTATGACTATAAAAATTGTATATTCACACTGAAGGCATCAAAACTATGAATTAACACATGTGGAATTATACATTACACTTTACAAAAAAGTGTGAAACAACTGAAAATATGTCTTATATTCTAGGTTCTTCAAAGTAGCCACCTTTTGCTTTGATTACTGCTTTGCACGCAGAAAAGGTGAACGGATGGACTCTACATGCCTAGTTCCCACCGTGAAGCATGGAGGATATGGTGTGATGGTGTGGGGGTGCTTTGCTGGTGACACTGTTGGGGATTTATTCAAAATTGAAGCGGTGAGCGGTCCAGCTCACCCCAAACCATCTCAATTGGGTTCAGGTCTGGTGACTGTGGAGGCCAGGTCATCTGGTGTAGCACCCCAACACTCTCCTTCTTGGTCAAATAGCCCTTACACAGCCTGGAGGTGTGTTTGGGGTCATTGTCCTGTTGAAAAATAAATGATGGTCCAACTAAACGCAAACCGGATGGAATAGCATGCTGTTGCAAGATTCTGTGGAAGCCATGCTGGTTCAGTATGCCTTAAATTTTGAATAAATCCCCAACAGTGTCACCAGCAAAGCACCCCCACATCATCACTGACTGTCATGTGTGCATTGCCACGAAGATCGTCGCGGTTGCACATTTTGACTTCTCACAGCTGAGCTGCTGTTTCTTTGTGTTTGGCAGCTAGGGAGTTAATTCTGTCTGTGCTCGGTGCTGGGACTGGGTGCAGTTTCTCCCGGCTGCAATTGATTATTTGTTGATTGGTTTCCTTTAAATTCCTGGTTGTCTGCTTGGGGAGTTGCCAGTGAAACCTTCATGCAGACCACAGATAGGAATGAATCTGTATAGACTTTAGTTGTGAGCTCCTTAGTTGTTCTAAGCTCAACTTGGTTAGAGTTTATTTCCCAGACCATTTATGTTCCTTTGGTGTTTGAGTGTGTATGCAAGCGAGTGTTATCCTGTCTGTCTTATATGTCTAATCTGTGTATTTAGCTAAGATCAGCCCATATCCCTTTGGTGGTAGTCAGGATCCTTCTTAGGACTGATTACAGGGTTCAGGGTCTGATAGGAGACAGGGTTAGGTTGGTGACTTGGACCTCTGAACCATTATCAGTACCTCCAAGGTGAGGGATTAGTTAGGACCCCAGTTTAGGGTCAGGTTAGATCCCGGTCCACCTCTTTCCTGTTTCAGCTCATCAAGTCCTCAAGATTAACCCTGAGTTCAGCAGATATCGTGTCAGGTAAATCTATTCTATACTTACATGCTGATGTTGCTATACTAGTTGTTGTATAGAGTGTTGTTCCTGTTTTAATAGTTTACTGACATTGTATACATATCATTAGACAGCGTGACACTGACTTAGTTTATTGGCTAAGCGGGTCCCCTTATTTGCCTCTGAATCAGCCTTGAAAGAGGTTAGATTAGCTAATGAACTAATCCAGACAGACAGCTTCCTTCATGCCGAAACATGGGGTAGGGAAAGAAGCTCTCAGCAACCAGATCCTGTACAGTTATGTCACAGCTTACATAAGTAGATCAGAATTTACAGTTAAAGAAATTTGGCATCCATGGCATTTTTGAAGTTTTTCATTTACAAAACAATAAAGAGCTTCTTCTGGCTCCACAAAACATCACTAATATTTAATTTATTTATTTATATAGCAGCTTTAATTCCACAGCGCTTCACAGACATTATCAACACTGTCCTCACAATCTAGATTCCCTATCATTATTTCTTTGGAGTGTGGGAGCAAACCAGAGCACCCAGAGGAAACCCACACAAACATGTGGAGAACATGGAAATATTGTCCTTGGTTGTGTTTGAACCAAGGGACCCAGCGCTGAAAGGCTGCAGTGCTAACCACTGAGCCACCGTAATTGAATATAAGTAATAAATTACTTAAAATAGATATATAGTATAATTATGTTAATCTAGTACCATAGTAATACAGAAATTTTGCTGCTGACCCTACACTGTAGGACGCTGTTGGATTTATGTCAGATTTATGGTCTCAGTTTACATTTGTATGCCCTTTTAAATATAAATATTAATTGCATTTCTTCACATTTATGATCCAGAATACTAGAATTTATTTGTACTATACATGTGTTCACTTACATCTTCTTCAGTTTGCTTTTCTTCCAGAAAGGTTGCAGATGATGAGTTCTCAATAGATATTTCTTGTGAAGTTACTTTGGCTGCTGCATTGAACAAGACAAGACAAGCAAATTTAATTTCAGACTTTGCATGGAATCATGATAAAAGCATTCTTCCTTAAGTTTACAATGCGTTCTAGAAAATATCAAGTAATTTGGGCTGTGCTACCAAACTTAGAACTATGAAAATATCCTGTATAGATGAATTAATACCTTGAGCTGTTGTGCTGTCCACGGTTTCAGGTGCTGATGTGACATCTGATCTGTAAGGTATAAAAAAAAAATCATAAGAATAAAAAAGGAGAAAAGAAAAAGTATAAAAAAAAAGAAAAGAAAATGTATCACAATTTTATATGACAGCATATTTTTTTCTTTTAAATTAATTATTTCCTATATAAATGTCAATGAGGTAGACTCGCGCTCATGAGGTAGACCTCATTTGCATATTCAATTTATGATAGACTCCATGTGGTTGGTTTCATGACTTGCTGCACTTGATAACCATCGTGTCTTAGCGCCATTGTACACTTTATCTCACTATATAAATGTCAGCCTGAAAGAAGAAATCCAAATAGAAAGTCAAAAGATGTAATTTGCCTGTAATACACTCAAAAAAGCAAAAAACATTGCCTTCAAAAAAAACATTTTTGAAAGCAAAAGCTAGAAAAAAAACAGAGCCGTAGTAAATCCATTATTAAGCAAGTCCACCTTTAAGTCCAGTAAGTCTATTTTAGGTACAAAATGAACTTACTGTCAAGGTATACAAATGGCCACATAACAGTAAATCAAAAGTTAAAATGAGCCAAAGTTTTATTCAACTTACATTTTTCTGGGTTACTTTTTTTTCCCTTCTAAAAATGACATCGGTGTTAATAAAACTGGCAACAAGAAGTGGACCTATGCTGGTATATACTCGTGTATAAGCCGACTCGAGTATAAGCCAAGCCACTTAATTTTGCCACAACAAACTGTGAAAACTTATTGACTCGAGTATAAGCCGGGTATGCATTGTTCCCTCATCCCTATCCTGGTATGCATGGTTCATCATTCCCATCCTTGTATGCATGGCTCCTCATCCCCATCCTTGTCTGCATGGCTCATTATCCCCATCATTGTCTGTATAGCTCCTTATGACCTTCCTTCTCTGCATGGCTCCTTATCCCATCATTGTCTGCATGGCTCCTTATCCCCATCCTTGTATGCATGGCTCCTTATCCTCATCCTTGCTGTATGGCTCCTTATCCCCATCCTTGTCTGTATGGCTCCTTATCCCCATCCTTGCAAGCATGGCTCCTTATTCCCATCCTTGCATGCATGGCTCCTTATCCCCATCCTTGTATGCATGGCTCCTCATCCCTATCCTTGCATGCATGGTTCCTCTTCCTTATCCTTGTATGTATGGCTCCTCATCCCTATCCTTGTATGCATGGCCTCCATGAGAAAAGCATTAAAAAAATCCTACTTACCTCCCCTGCGAGCTCTCGCATCATCTTGTTCCAGTGCCAGCAGCTCCAGCGGCTGAGCGATCACGCGTCCCCGCTCGTTAATGGAATGAATATTCACCTCTCTCCACACCTATGGGAGTGGAGAGAGGTGAATATTCATTACTTTAATGAGTGAGCACCCGTGCTAGCCCGGCAGCTGCTGGAAGCCGGCGGCTGTGGCTGACACTGTGCGCGCTATAAGAAAAATGAATATTCACTGCCAGTGCAGTGAATATTCATTTCTCTTTAGCAGTGGGCACAGGCTTTAGCTGCAGCAGCCGGATCCTGCCTCCTGTGACCCCCTGCTCTGCCGCTCCCCCTCCTTCGCCGTCTTCTGGGCAACGACTCGTGTATAAGCCGAGAGGAGTTTTTTCAGCATAAAAAAAGTGCTGAAAACTCGGCTTATGCATGAGTATAAACAGTATAAATGAGCTGTTGTGCATTAGAATCTCCCTGCAAAGTTAATTTTAAATGTGGGTGCTACCAGTGTAATGGCCACTCTCTGTGCTCCTGATCTCACTGCAGAGCTGTGTGTGATTATACCTGACACATCTGCAAGTTCCTCTCATTTTCAGATTCCATCTCACAGACATACACCGTTGCAATATACCCTCTCTGACCTTAGACGTACTATCCCGTCCATGTGACCTGAGCCTTATTGACCCAGGACGGAATAGTACATCATATGCGATCAGCCGCGCTCACGGTGGGAGCGTGGCCGGGTGTCAGCTCATTCTCACAGTTGACACCTGACACTTTAACCCCCGAAACTCTGTGATCAAACATGACATAGAGAAGCATCGCCAGGGAGAGGGCTCCCTGCGTTCTTCCCTGAGACCCTCAGAATAACATGATGTGTTCGCATTGTTCCCAGGGCCTCCTCCCGGCAGGCTCCAGTATCCAAGATGGCCGCATGGTCCTTCCTGGTCCTACAGGGAGGTGGCTTGTCAGTGCCTGCTGAGAGCAGGCTCCGGCAAACCTCCTGCACTGCCTATCAGATCGCTGATCTGACACAGTGCTCTGCAAACTGTCAGATCAGTGATCTGACACTATATAGTGATGTCCCACCCTGGGACAATGTAAAAATGAAAAAAAAAATAAACATGTGTAAAAATATTTTTAAAAAAATCCCTAAATAAATTAGAAAAATATATATTTTTTCCCAATAAACACATTATTTTTATGTAAATAAAAAACAATAAAATTACACATATTTAGTATCACCACGTCCGTAACGACCCGCCCTATAAAACTGTCCCACTAGTTAACACCTTTAGTGAACCCCTTAAAGAAAAAAACAAGGCAAAAAAACAATGCTTTATCATCATACTGCCGAACAAAATGTGTAAAAACACGCTATCAAAATGACGGATACAAATAATCATGGTACTGCTGAAAACATCATCTTGTCCTGCAAAAAACGAGCCACCATACAGCATCAGTGAAAAAATAAAAAAGTTATAGCTCGCAGAATAAAGCGATGCAAAAATAATTATTTTTTATAGAAAATAGTTTTTATTTTATAAAAGCACCAAAAAAAATTATACAAATGAGGTATCACTGTAATCATACTGACCCGAAGAATAAAACTGCTTTATCAATTTCACCACACGCAAAATGGTATAAAGGCCCCCCTGAAAAGAAATTCAGGAATCGCTTGTTTTTGTTCATTCTGCCTCCCAAAAATCATAATAAAAAGCGATCAAAAAATGTAGTGTGCCCAAAAATGGTACCAATAAAAACGTAAACTCATCCCGCAAAAAATAAGACCTCACATGACCCTATGGGCCAAAATATGGAAAAATTATAGCTCTCAAAATGTGGTGATGCAAAAACTATTTTTTGCAATAAAAAGCGTCTTTTAGCCTGTGACAGCTGCCAATAATAAAAACCCGATATAAAAACCCACTATAAATAGTAAATCAAACCCGCTTATCATCCCCTTAGTTAGGGAAAAATAATAAAATTAAAAAATGTATGTATTTCCATTTTCCCGTTAGGGTTAGGATTAGGGTTGGGATTAGGGTTAGGAGTGTGTTAGGGTTAAGTTTATGGTTAGGGTTATGGTTAGGGTTGGGATTAGGGTTAGGGGTGTGTTGGTGTTAGGGTTGGAGTTAGAATTGGGGGTTTCCACTGTTTAGGCACATCAGGGGCTCTCCAAACATGACATGGCGTCAGATCTCAATTCCAGCCAATTCTGCGCTGAAAAAGTCAAACGGTGCTCTTTCCCATCCAAGATCTGCCATGCGCCCAAACAGTGGTTTACCCCGACATATAGGGTATCAGCGTACTCAGGAAAAATTGCACAATAACTCTTGGGGTCCAATTTCTTCTGTTACCCTTGGGAAAATAAAAAATTGGGGACAAAAATATCAATTTGGTGAAAAAAATATGACTTTTTATTTTTATGGCTCTACGTTATAAACTTCTGTGAAGTACTTGGGGGTTCAAAATGATCACCACACATCTAGATAAGTTCCTTGGGGGTCTAGTTTCCAAAATTGGGTCACTTGTTGGGGTTTCCACTGTTTAGGCACATCAGGGGCTCTCCAAACGCGACATGATGCCCACAGACCATTCCATCAAAGTCTGCATTCCAAAACGTCACTATTTCCCTTCCGAGCCCCGACGTGTGCCCATACAGTAGTTTTCTCCCACATATGGGGTATCAGCGTACTCAGGACAAATTGGACAACAACTTTTGTGGTCCAATTTCTCCTGTTACTCTTGCAAAAATAAAAAATTTGGGACTAAAATATCATGTTTGTGGAAAAAATATGATTTTTTTTATTTTCACTCTCGGCGTTATAAACTTTAGTGAAACACCTGGGGTTTCAAAGTTCTTACCACACATCTAGACAAATTCCTTGGGGGGGTCTAATATCCAAAATGTGTACACTTGTGGGGGATTTCCAATGTTCAGGCACATCAGGGGCTCTCCAAATGCGACATGGCGTCCGATCTCAATTCCAGCCAATTTTGCGTTGAAAAAGTCAAATGGTGCTCCTTCCCCTCCATGCTCTGCCATGCGCCCAAACAGTGGTTTACCCCCACATATGGGGTATGAGCGTACTCAGGACAAATTGCACAATAACTTTTTGGTCTTGTTACCCTTGGGAAAATAAAAATTAGGGGTGAAAAGATCATTTTTGTGGAAAAAATATGATTTTTTAATTTTATGGCTCTATGTTATAAACTTCTGTGAAGCCCTTGGGGGTTCAAAGTGCTTACCACACATCTAGATAAGTTCCTTGAGGGTATAGTTTCCTAAATGATGTAATTTGTGTGGGGTTTCCACTGTTTAGGCACACCAGGGGCTCTCCAAATGCAACATGGCGTCCATCCAATTCTGCATTGAAAAAGTCAAACAGCGCTCCTTCCCTTCCGAGCTCTACCATGCACTTAAATAGTGGTTTACTCCCACATATAGGGTATCAGCGTACTCAGGACAAATTGCACAACAACTTTTGGGGTCCAATTTCTCCTATTACCCTTGATAAAATAAAAATAATTTCATCTGAAGTAAATTTTTTGTGAAAAAAGTTAAATGTTTATTTTTTTTTAAACATTTCAAAAATTCCTGTGAAGCACCTGAAGGGTTAATAAACTTCTTGAATGTGGTTTTGAGCACCTTCAGGGTGCAGTTTTTAGAATGGTGTCACTTTTGGGTATTTTCTATCATATAGACCCCTCAAAGTGATTTCAAATGTGATGTGGTCCCAAAAAAAATGGTGTTGTAAAAGTGAGAAATCGCTGGCCAACTTTTAACCCTTATAACTTCCTAACAAAAAAAATTTGTTTCCAAAATTGTGCTGATGTAAAGTATACATGCGGGAAATGTTATTTAGCAACTATTTTGTGTGACATATTTCTCTATTTTAAGGGCATAAAAATTCAAAGTTTGAAAATTTCAAAATTTTCACCATATTTCGTTTTTTTCATAAATAAACGCAAGTTATATCGAAGAAATTTTACCACTAACATGAAGTACAATATGTCACGAGAAAACACTTTCAGAATCGCCAAGATCCGTTGAAGCATTCCAGAGTCTTAACCTCATAAAGGGACAGTGGTCAGAATTGTAAAAATTAGCCTGGTCATTAACGTGCAAACCACCCTTGGGGTAAAGGGGTTAGCAGTGTAATGGCCACTCTTTGCACTCCTGATCTCACTGCAGAGCTGTGTGTGATTATACCTGACACATCTGCAGGTTCCTCTCAGTTTCAGATTCCATCTCACAGGAATACAGGGTTGCAATACAGCAGAGCTATGAGAGCTGCAGCTGCCTACTTGCTTCTTAGGAGACAAAATTCAGTTCTGTGTTAGTTACATGTCTGACACAGGTAACATCCCTTTTTATTAAGAATAATCTCTGGGGCCAGATTCTCATGCAGATCAGTGTCTGACCCATAGCCTGGAACAGCTCATTTACATATAAGGAAAACGTGGACTTTTCTGTAATAAAACATCGGGTCGCAGCTATCAAGATATCTTTTTATTCAGCTTCTTATGACCTGCGTGCCCATCTGTTCCTACAGACAGATTCCCTTTAAATAACCTAATAGTAAGTGGTTGTTCTGTCAGCATTAATAACAAAGTATCTGTGAAGATAATTCAAAAATGTTAAGACACTATGTAAATGTAAGATAATTAATATTACAACTAATATTGTTGTCCATCCTGTTGTCACTATAGCAAAAACAGAAAACAATCTGCAGTAGTGCATGTTATCAAAAAAAGATTAGTCTTTGGCTACTTATTTAGCGTGTGAATAATCACAGAAGCTGGACATGTGTGCTTGATAATGCTTAAGACTGAATAGCTTAGACTTTACCTTTTAGGCTAAGGATATAAATTGTAGAGTACGTAGTACTTGACTTGTATAAAACTAATAAAATAATTGATAAATCAGTGCACCAAACAATACAATACATAAGGAGAAAAAAAATTGTGCAGGGTATAGCTTATGCAAATAATGGATAAGGAGCCATATCTATTAGCAAAAGTATTAGGAAGCTAATCTTACTATGTGAGGGCACGATAGCACTTAGCAATTCTACTCCAGTTAGTATGGATAAATATATTCTATTCCACCACAATCAGTGGAATACATTGAGCTTCGATAATGGTTCTCACCCTAAAAAGAACAGTTGTATCTGGCACTCTGAAGAGAAGGTTTGATTTATACTTCTTATGTGAGTACTGTGAACCCAATATACCATTAGCAACCATAGTTACTAAAAGAACTGTTGGTGAGAAACATAGAGCATAGACAATGCCTGCTACAACCATCCTGCCAATGATGGTTGATTAAGGTGCCTCTGTGGCAGACAATTGGTCATCTCATACCATAAGGGTACCATCAACCCTATGTCCCAATTAGGACCAAAGGAATATATAGTTTCTCCCAAATTAGTGTAACACAAGGAATATGAACAGTGATTAGTTACCCATGAGGGTCAGTTGTTTTACCCTCATCTGGCATAAACAATACATTGTAAGGTTTTACCTTTTATTTTGCTTATGTATTTGTTTTGTTGGTGTACTGATTTACCAATCTTAAAAGTGTATCATGTATTATGTGCTGTACAATTGTTGAGCTTTATCTAGCATCTGATTTACCGACACTTGGCCAACTCTAAAATTCAAGAAAATAACAGCGGGTTCATCAAATTATTTGTGATGAAGATTGAAGGAAAAACAAATTTGATGTGGACCTAAAAAATGCTGTACAAAGCAATTTTCAATGCTTTAAATAAAAAAAGACCCTAGCACAATATATAGGCAAATTGATATCACAATGGATAGCTCGAACTGTTACCTACAGCACCGGAATCTTGAGTTTCAATCCATCTATGACAATATATAAATTGAGTTTTTCTGTGTTTGTATGGGCATCCTCTGATACCATGGGCGTACCCACCGTGGGGCAGGGGGGGGCAGTTGCCCCCCCCTAGGAGCAGGGGCGCGCCGTGCCAAGATGAGGGCATCAGCATCAGCCGCCCCTTTAAAAGGTGGTTCTGGGCTGGCTGCGACGCACATGCCACATACTAGACTGTATGGGCTCTTTCAAGGTGTGACATCGTTCCCGGGGCGTGTTCTGCAAAGCCAGGAAGAGAATCAGACATTAGACACTGGTTTCTGCAGTCTGATGCCGGCGTCTGTGGCTGCAGGAGGGAAATCTGAGGTCAGAGTCCTCAGTGACACATAGGAGGATTTATTAATTAATGGGTTAATGTCTCCTTAGATTTTTGGTTGACTGGGTCTAATACTTGGGGCTGTGTAGTGGGGTTTGAGGGGGTGAATGCACGCTTGTGCGGTCTGATTGTGCTCCGAGGGGTTAATGCACACTTGTGGGGTCTGTGTGTGCTCCTATGGGGTTTAATGCACACTTGTGGGGTCTGTGTGTGCTCCTAGAGGGTTAATGCACAGCTGTGGGTCTGTGTGTGCTCCTATGGGTTATGCATGGAGCCCATACAGTATATATACCTGACAGCGGCCCATACAGTCTATACCTACAGTAATGTATACCTGACAGGAGCCCGTACAGTCTATATATACAGTAATATATACCTGACAGGAGCCCGTACAGTCTATATCTACAGTAATATATACCTGACAGGAGCCCATACAGTCTATATCTACAATAATATATACCTGACAGGACCCCGTACAGTCTATATCTACAGTAATATATACCTGACAGGAGCCCATACAGTCTATACAGTAATATATACCTGACAGGAGCCCATACAGTCTATATCTACAGTAATATATACCTGACAGGAGCCCGTACAGTCTATATCTACAGTAATATATACCTGACAGGAGCCCGTACAGTCTATATCTACAGTAATATATACCTGACAGGAGCCCGTACATTCTATATCTTCAGTAATATATATCTGACATACAGGTGCTGGGCTGGGGCTGATGTATATACAGGGGCTGGGCTGGGCCTGGTGACGTATACAGGGGCTGGGACTGATGTATATACAGTGGCTGGCCTGGTGGTGATGTATATACAGGGGCTGGGCCGGTGATGTATATACAGGTCCGACCGTCCTGGTCTGGGCCTGGTGACGTATACAGGGGCTGGGCTGGGGCTGATGTATATACAGGTCCTGGGCTGGTGTCGGTGACATATACAGGGGCTGGCCTGGTGGTGATGTATATACAGGTGCTGGGGCTGATGTATATACAGGTGCTGGTCTGGGGCACATTATTAAAAGAAGGAGACAATGATGGGGCATATAACTACAAGAAGGAGACAATGATGGGACATATTACTACAAGAAGGAGACAATGATTGGGCATATTACTACAAGAAGGGGACAATGATGGGGCATATTTCAGGGTGGAATCTGCTTGCATTCCATGCTTAAATCTATCTATCTATCTATCTAAAAAGAAGAAAATTAGAGCAGCACAAAGAAAGAGTCCGGGTGCAGAGCCCCCCAGGCAAATACCAAACATCAATTATAGAAATCTAGACAAATTGAAGGCAGCACACCGTCTGTAGTGAAAAAAAAAGCTATTTAATAAGGCCAAAAGGCGACGTTTTGGTCCAAACAAACAGGAACCTTTCTCAAGGCTTGAGAAAGGTTCCTGTTGTTTGGACCGAAATGTCGCCTTTTGACCTTATTAAATAGCTTTTTTTTCCACTACAAACTATGTGCTGCCTCCAATTTGTCTGGATTTCTATCTATCTATCTATTTATCTATCTAATATTCATTTTTTTCCCATAAAGATCAATCCAATTGCTGTGTTTAGAAAGGGCAGTGTGAATGGCTCAGTGTCAGTGTGTGATAAACACGCATGAGCTTGAAGTCCCCCTGCTGAACAGAAGAGAAGACTGCAAAGGTAAGCCTAAAATCAATTAATTGTTTACATAATAGGATTGATCATGGTGGTATTTCTCCTTGTATGTGATATTATTGGTCTTGGTATAAGGAATTATGTTGTGTATGGCGGTCATTTGTTTTCGTTTCGTTTTATTCACATTTTTCGTTCCAAAATTTTACAACCTGAACGACCATGGCTTGCTCCCCCCTAGTTTTGATCCTGGGTACGCCCATGTCTGATACTCCTCTTTGCTCCCACATTCTCTAAATATACTGAAAGGTTAATTTGCCTTCTATTATAAGGAACCTGTCAGTGGATTCATACAGTACTTCCCAAACAAGGGCAGCATAAATCAGAATTGGCTGCACAATTGCCTCCAGGTATGTTTCTCTGAAACAATTCAGCGTCTTTCCCATGAGAACTGTGAATCAAATAGAGGGTGCATAAATAGATGGATGCCCGGGGGTGGCACCGGACTAGTCTTGCCTCTCCTGATAGTCCCCAGTTGGCTTTTCAAACTATGTTTTCTCTGAATTGCTGCAGTGTTTCAGAGAAAAAAATACTTGCCTCCAATCGTGCAGCCATGCTCTGATTCTTGCGGTTTAAATGCAGATTTATTGGTACAGAATGTATTATCCATATTCAAGTACTCTTTAAACTGTTTTAATACTTTCCCCGCATGCAATTTCTAAGAAATCATCTGCATATAATTTGGTAGGAACAAATTTATGACAACACTCAATACTAGTAAGAAAGAGTAAGCCAAAGATGGTTGGAGCCAGCAATATTTTGGACAATGGCATGGGAAATATCCCATGGAATTGATCCACAAATACTAATGAGAGAGGAAGGTTAACTTACTTATCCCATGAACACAATACCATTTTAAGATCAGAATAACAACTAATTCCCAGTTCTGTACTAAATAGAAGGATGAACATTGGAATTAACATTTATTCACAATTGTTTATTTTGGGTCATCATCCTTGCTACACAGCGGCCATCTAATGTCACTAAATATTTTACTAGGAAACATTTGCTTTAGTAGATTTAATCAAGGAATCAATGGATCCATCCTATTTTGTAGGATATCATTGATTGACCCTGCTACTCAATCTGAGAATTGTGCTGGTCAAAATAATTTGCCTTTTTCTTGTCAAGTCAATGATCTCTAAAGCTGGCAAATTTATGTAAGAAAAATGACCTGCTATATCTTCGCTATAGGCACATGTGTCTTAGTGATTGTTCATGTTATTTCCATGATGTGGATTGTCCCATGAAGGAAACCCCAGTCCAAATATATAAATCTACTAGATGGAGTCCCGATGCTATCACATCGGGAGGGCAGTAATGTCACGATGGGGGCAGGCTTTGCAGCATTGAGAATCTCTCCCCCCATGTGCTCACCCACCTATCCACTCTCTCTTTCCCCATGTGCTGACTTCTCCCATCTGTGCTCTCTTCCTTAACCTGTCTACCCCATGAGCTATCCCCTTTGTCTGCTGTCTCTCTTCTTCCTGTGCTGTGTTCTCCCCACATGTGCTGTCTCTTTTGAGCTGTCTCCCCCCCGTGCACAGCAGGCGATCGCAGAGGATACATTTTGTGAGTTAAAATATTGTTTAAAAACAGTTAGTGAAATATTTTACCTCACAAAATGAATCCTCTGTGATCCTCTGCTGTAATGTCAGTTTTGTCTTTTCCTTCCTCCCCTGCTTAGGAGATGTGGTATGCTCCGTACACGGTCAGACACAGATAATTTGTAAAATTAACTTTTGTTCGTGGGAAAACCCCTTTAATGTGACCGGCTTTCTCTGCCTGTAGACACGTCGCGTATCTGTATACAGTGTGTGTGTGGTGTGTATGGCATATACAGTGTGTGTGTGTGTGTGTGTGTGTGTGCGTGTGTGTGTGGTGCATATGGCATATACAGTGTGTGTGTGTGGTGCCTACAGCGTATAGAGTGTGTGTGTGTGTCATGCGTACGGTGTATACAGTGTGTGTGTGTGTGTGTGTGTGTGGTGCGACGGTGTTCCGCTGGTGGTACCGCGCAAGAGGCTGGTACCAGCAGCAGTTTCTATATTGAGACACCCATCACTTGGGTATCCCAATATGCGGTCAATGAACTTCCTCCGCTTGGAATTCTGGGATACGGTGACATCTGGACAGAACAGGAAATGAAAACATTACAAGGCAATAGATGTATTTCACAGGAACAAGAATACTCACATCAAGCCAGCAAACTCGCTCATAATCAAGCAGGAACAACTGATGAGCATTAGACATATGCTAATGTTTTCCTTTATTATTTAACTATGCAGCTACTACCTGTAGGTTCTGTATAGATAGGTATTACGTATTTCTGTCTTCAACTTACATTCACCATTGGGCATTCCAAATAATTCCTTATGCACAAAACACATTGGAGTGTAACCAAGGTAATCAGGTTCTAGCACCCAGGGAGTCTTTTAGCTTTTCTTGACAACGCAATCACGGTGAGCAAAATGTACTACAGTACCTATAGGAGTGCACTGTCATAAGCCCCAATGGTAGGGAAAATGATGCATGGTGATAAGCTCATTTTCCAATAGTCAGCACAACACGCAGTTTTTTTCTCACAGACACCATGCCCAGTGTCGGACTGGCCAAGCAGAGCATCGGAGATCCTCCGATGAGCCCTCCTCCTTGCTTCTGTATATTTGGAGTAGATTCACTTTGGCTGACACCTGGAGCATCATTTAAGGTCATACCGTCATCTACACTGAGTTCGGCAATGCTACCTTAATAAATCTCCCTGTGCCACTTCCTTCCCTCTCACACGTAAAGTGTTTTCAATCTGCTATTCATGTGGAAAACAGCACACTGACCCAATGTTAGCCTACGTGCTAGATCACCAGACGTCTGTATGAAAAAAACGCAACAGACCAGACTAGTGCATGTGAATAGCAGACACCTCCTGCACATGTCCGTTACTCGAATGGAAACACAACGCTGCAGACGTAGCTACTCAAACCTGCAACTAGAAGACATAACTGGCTCGAGAAATTCTACAGCCTGTGTGAATGTAGCCTATCATGTGTTGCTTCCCACTGGTAAGGGTTGTGCTGGTAGCTAAAGAATATCTCTCCTAAAAGCAAATAGGATTTCGCTGTAATATTTCTTATATCTGCTAAGAATATGAGCTGCTAAACTATATCTTCTTCTTACCTGCACAGATGAAGCCATAGAGCAATGTCTTTTCTGCATGGTATTCAAAGTAAAATAAAAACGTCTAAACTTCAAAAGGCAGCAAAAACTTGACATTCATTCATTGCTAGCAAACTGTAAGCGACCACCTATGCCACATGTATCTCTAAATATTCTCTACATATGGAAACATCCACCAAACTGATCAATTCATATCTAATAAATGCAAAGTTTACTGTGAATCTATCATGATGACCATGAAAAAATGATTTGATGAAAGTCTAACAGCTGCAATCTAAGAAATCATACTGGTTGACCAATCAAATTAGTGGGTTTATGACTTATGATCAGACCGGGTTTATTGCATGAACATCAAAAGGGGCAAAGTTTTAGAAAAGAGCACAGATGGGATTGATGATTTTGGAGCCTTATATGGCCCCCCTAGAAGCAGTTCTGTCAAACGAAAATTATATCTTATATTGGTTCCTAAACTGTAGCTCAATCTGTTAAAAAAAACATAGCTTTTATATAGTTTTGGGATCATACTTAATATTTGCAATTATAGTTGAGGATGATGTGAGAAAATATAACCCAAAAGAGTGTTTTTATGTGACAGTAGAAGAGATAAGTGGATTTTTCTAAATTCAAATTTGCCAAAAATTTGATTTGTAGCAAATAAATTTTTGCAAATCTCATCACTGGAAAGCTTGCAATTGCTTGGAAAATACACGTGGGGGAGAGGAGAGAGAGGACCCCGCTGACCATAAGAGCTTTCACTCTATCGGCAAGAGAAAGAAAGAGGGCCATGCAGATCATAAGAGCTTACACTCTACACGAGAGAAGAGATCTCGCTGTCCATAGGAACCTATACTCTATAGGAGAGAAAGACTTACTCAGTGACTCTGGAGATGGAAAATGACTCTTCCATACAAATTATACTCCACTAGGATATGTCATAGCTGCAGGTCATTATGGCAAAACCCGTATGGACATACAAAATTATGTAAGCGCACTCCCTGATGCTTTAAGCAGTGTGGAAAATGGTGTCAGGCAAGGTTTTTTTTTGTGAACCACAAATCAAATCAAAGATTATTTGAATTTGCTTGAAACCGCACATTTCAGGAAATGTAACTCAAACTCAACCCCCCATGCATCAATCCGTTGATCTCTAACTTTAGACTCTCTTAAAGATTACTATTACCAATCATTTACTGAATCAGAGAACATATTGCAGTTACATCATAGCTGTGACTATAATTCTGCTGTCAGCTGATAAGCGTGGCTGACACATCTTACTTCAAAGCTGCTCATATGAATGAGATGTCAGCTGCCAAACATCTCTCCTGACTTCCCCTTACACATGAGCGCTCAGCAGCAGATTAGCTAGTCTGAAAATAAAAGGATTGGTTATTAGAATTAAAACTGACCAATGTGTCCCTCCTCAGACATCATTTGTCATGATAAACATCAGGTAGTCTGTCATTCCTGCTGAAAGTGATAGATTCATCCAACTTTCATTTAATGTGTCCGGGGAACTCTAGAGAGGTTTAACTCTAGAGAGGCGGGGAGTTGCGGAAATGCTGCGGATAAATCCGCAGCATTTCTGCAACATGGGCACATAGCCTCACACTTCTAGCAAGAAAGAGAAGCTTGTACCTCCTATCCCTTTTAGATCCACTTCTGGCTTTGGCTTAAAAAACTGTCAACAATTGGCACGGAAACTATAACATAAATGTACAGCGATTGTCTTTGTGACAACATGGCATAGTCCGGATGCCTTTTATTTTGTTGGTGTCCAGCAGACTTATTCAAGATGCATAAATTGTGCAGCTTACAATCACGTTGTCGAAGTACTTTCATCAAGTCAGTTCTGAAAAATATTTTTCTACTTTCATTACAATTAATGTACAGTAAGCAAACTTCCTAAAGATTTAGATGAATTATCTATTTTTCTAAATCTATAACTACTACCATTGACAACAATACTCATAACTATAATTGTAATACCAACATAGTATTAGCACTTCAAATCAGCTTTTTGAAATTGCACATATCCTGGACTTTTCACCACTTCACCTTCACCCTTGTCCTGACAAAGTCCCTCTAAATAAACATTTAACGTCTGTTCTCAAAGACATTTTTAGGACAAGATCTAGTAACCTAATTACATAATGATTATGCAACAAAAAACAAAATGCTATATTATAAGAAAATGTCTGCTAATGAGCAGCAACATAGTTTTGTTAGCTGATTAAGACGACCTGTCATTTGACGATAATACGCAGTTGTTTTATCTGGTCTACATGCCACTGATCTCTCGAATCTGATATTTTGTGTTTTTTGTTCCTGCACCTTTCCACTTCTGAAGTATAGCCATCCCCTTCTAGCAGGTACATTTTGTCTTGTTGGCCAAGTGGGAATGATGCTTAACTCTTCTCTGTGTGCAACTTCATAAGGATCATGTCCTCTTGCATAAAAAAAAGAAATTTACATATGTAAAAGAAGAGGTCATATTTCAGGAATTATATGTGTTATATGTGTGAGTATATTTGTAAGATTGGCATTTTTCGTTAGCCCTGTTCATATTACCTTGCTAGTCTGGTTGGTGTACTATGGTACACTACTACGCCCCTCTTCCCTGGGTGGGAGAAGGGTACAGACTAAAGGCAGATTAAGGAGCTAAGGCAAAGTACGTGGCCCCAGCGTCTTTACCATCAGACGTAATCTGGGGAGCAGGGTGAGCTAGGGTGCCCCTAGCATTAGGGACAGGGAAGGATCCCCTGGTCCCAGGACACCTGACAACAGAGTCATGACAGGTCTGCTATAAAACAACAGCTCAAAATGGCTAAATATACATTAAAGGGGTTGTCCCATGAACAACACATTACATCACACTACTTATGCACAAGATAGATGATAAATATTTGATCACTGGAATTACAAATGTTTGGACTTCCACTGATCATGACAAGGAACACAATAGTCTCTTTGTGAAGAGAAGTAGTGAAGATGTGAGACCACTTGTCTATACGAGTGGTGGTTGCACATGCTCTGTATCTCTGTAATCATACATTTATCATCCATCCTGCGGATAATACCTCCTCATGTCATTTATATGCCTTTTAATCATCCATATATCCGTTCCAATAAATCAACTTAAAAATCCCCCTTTATGCTGGCTGAGTACATCGGTCTTTGTGAGTCAATGGACTATGCATTTTATCATTCTTCCAAGTAAAATCTGGAGTCCTTAGTAGAAAAAATGAAAAACTTCTTTAGAGAACTATCCTTTATTTCCATTTCTTAGGATGTTGGCTAATACGGTCATTATTTCCAGTAATCTTCAGGAATCTAGGATCTATACATTCTTATCCTAATCTCTCCAAATCTCCCGCTCTGCTGTGGCAACTATAGAACAGACGGGACCCCACAATACAAAAAAATACCACCTCCCTGCTGTTGCTAAATGTCATCATACATCTACGTCTTAAAGCAAGACAGACTTGTGTCATTTGCTCATCCTCACCATCTGCTAATAACTTGTGGAGGAAAAGGGGTGGCATATAAAGGATTTTAGAATAATGTTTTACTAGAGTAAAATGTAGTATCTGACATAATACCATCCTGCTCCTTGGTTCTGCTGATCGAGGGAGGTGGGACCCTCACAATTCACACAGTGATGGCTTTTACTAGGACCATCAATATGATAACTTGGAAAACCACTACAATTGTAGCTTGTTCACAAAGCATGTGGGATAATGTCAGAGAAGTTTAACCCTCTCTCTTTCCATAGGGTCCATATATGTCGCATGGAATTACTCCATGGTATTTAGTATACTTGGTAGTTTTCAACTATTTTAGTTAAATAGTATGATCAGTTTGGAATGTATTATTTCTGGATACCAGTAATGTTATCAGACAGTATAGCTACTGGGGGCTAATGGATTGCTCCCTGACACTCCAAGGGTTAAATCCTTTTGATGTTCATGTATGTGATAAATGGATGATACCCTGTTATGTTTTGGTAGCTGAGGAGAATAAGCAAAAACGGCAATACACCAGAGAGGCTGGAACCTATTGGATTGCAGTAACCTGAACTAACCACACAACTAGAGGTAGCCGTGGAGCGTTCCTACGTTGATCCTAGACGCCTCGTCGCAGCCTGAGAGATAACTACACCTAAAGGCAGAAAGATGAAAGCTATCTGCCCTGGAGCAGATCCCCAAAGAAAATAGGAAGCCCCCAAACATGTAATGGCGGTTAGACAAGAAGAAGCACGGACACAGACAGAAAATAGAATGAGCAAACGCTGGGGCCCAATCTGTCTAGACAGAAAAGTACAGGAAAGGATACTCACTGCAATCCAAAAAAACCCCTAAAAAATACCAACTCTTCTGATTGCAAAAACGCCTGAGATCACACGATCTATACCACCTAAATCAGTTCTCTGGTGTAACAAAACTAAGCCGCAGTCACTGAAAAAACAGGAAAAAGCAAATGAACAAACAACAGTGGCTCCAGATAAACTGAGAGGAGCACAAGCCCCCGGAGGGGACCTGGCTGACCTCCACAGAAGTGCAGGGAACAATGCAAAAAGCAAGCACAAAAATAAAAGCAGAAAATATCTTATCTGTTAGCAGAAGATGCAGGCAAGACTCAGCAAACTTCCAAATGAACTAGGAACCACAATTGAGACAAGAACAATTGATCACCGGCAACCATCATGGGAGGTAA
Source organism: Oophaga sylvatica (assembly GCA_033576555.1). Classification (NCBI taxonomy): domain Eukaryota; kingdom Metazoa; phylum Chordata; class Amphibia; order Anura; family Dendrobatidae; genus Oophaga; species Oophaga sylvatica. The sequence goes on from JARQOD010000002.1 coordinate 258,081,091, forward strand.
CCTCCCTTATATCAGACCAGTCCGCAATCCCAGATTGCCATTCCTCGCTGAAAGGTTCAGTACTGTCTGTAACCACCAGAGGGAGCCTCTGCTCAGAAACCATCTCTAGCACATTCATAACAGTACCCCCCCTTGAGGAGGGGTCACCGAACCCTCACTTGTGCAACCAGGTCGATCAGGATGAGCTCGGTGATAGGCACGGATCAGTCTCCTAGCATGGATGTCCGAAGCAAACACCCAAGAATTGTCCTCCTGACCATAACCTCTCCACTTAACCAAATACTGGAGTTTCTGTCTAGAAAAACGAGAATCCAATATTTTCTCAACCACATACTCCAGATTGCCCTCAACCAAAACAGGGTCAGGAGGCGCAGCCATAGGAACCACTGGCTCGACAAACCTCTTCAATAAGGACTTGTGGAACACGTTATGGATCTTAAATGTCCCTGGAAATATCAATATCTGTTACCCTTGATTTCTGACCTGTTTTCCAGGGTGCAAAGTGCTACTTGGTTTACCAAGCTTGACCTCAGGGGGGCGTATAACCTTATTCGCATTAAGCACGGGGATGAATGGAAGACGGCGTTTAATACCCCAGAGGGGCATTTTTTGAGTACCTAGTGATGCCCTTTGGGCTCACTAATGCTCCTTCCGTCTTCCAGTCCTTCATGAATGACATTTTCAGGGATTTTGTGGATACATTTCTGATTGTTTATTTGGATGATATCTTGATTTTTTCCAATGACTGGGACTCTCATGTGAAACATGTTCGGACTGTGTTCCAGATTTTGAGAGAGAATGCTCTGTATGTGAAGGGATCAAAGTGTCTTTTTGCCGTACAGAGGATCTCATTTCTGGGATTCATTTTGTCCCCATCTGTTATTGAAATGGACCCGGTCAAGGTTCAGGCCATCTGTGATTGGGTCCAACCTACTTCATTAAAGGCTCTTCAGAGATCCTTGGGTTTTGCCAATTTTTAACGTAAATTTATTGGTAATTTCTCTGTTATTGTTAAACAATTGACTGATTTGACCAAAAAGGGTTCTGATGTGGTGAATTGGCCTCCTGAGGCAGTCTCTGCGTTTCAGGAACTTAAGCAGAGATTCACTTCTGCTCCTGTTCTACGGCAGCCTGATGTTTCTCTCCCATTTCAGGTGGAGGTTGATGCCTCTGAAATTGGGGCAGGTGCCGTTTTGTCCCAAAGAGATCCAGAGACCTCTAAAAGTAACCCTTGTGCCTTTTTCTCTCAAAAATTTTCTCCAACTGAACGTAATTATGACGTGGGTAATCGGGAGTTATTGGCCATGAAGTGGGCTTTTGAAGAGTGGAGACATTGGCTGGAGGGAGCCAAACATCAGGTGGTGGTCCTCACGGACCATAAGAATCTGGTTTATCTGGAATCAGCCAAGCGACTTAATCCTAGACAGGCCAGGTGGGCCTTGTTTTTCACACGTTTTAATTTTGTGGTTTCCTTTCTTCCTGGCACTAAGAATGTTATGGCGGATGCCCTCTCGAGGAGTTTCCTTGCGGACTCTCCTGAGTTATCTGATCCTGCTGTTATTTTGAAAGAGGGTGTAGTTCTTTCCGCCATCTCGCCCAATTTGAGACTGGCTCTGGAAGGGTGTCAGGAGGATAAACCGAGCGCTGCCCTATTGGGAAATTGTTTGTCCCAGACCGATGGAAAAAGAGTGTGATGTCTGAGATTCATTGTTCCGCGTTGGCAGGTGATACTGTTATGATTTGGTAGCTGAGGAGAGCAGGCAAAAACGGCAATACACCAGAGAGGTTGGAATCTACTGGATTGCAGTACCCTGACTAACCAACACAACTAAAGGCAGCCGTGGAGCGTACCTACGTTGGTCCTAGACGCCTCGTCACAGCCTGAGAGGCTAACTACACCTAAAGATAGAAAGAGGAAAGCTATCTGCCCCGGAGCAGATCCCCAAAGAACATAGGAAGCCCCCAAACATGTAATGGCGGTTAGACAAGAGGAAATACAGACACAGACAGAAAATAGTATGAGCAAACGTTGGGGCCCAATCTTCCTAGAAAGAAAAGGATAGGAAGGACACTTACTGCAATCCAAAAAACCCTAAAAAATACCAACTCTACTAATTGCAAAAACACCTGAGATCACACAACCTCTACCACCTAAATTAGTTCTCTGGTGTAACAAAACTAAGCCGCAGCCACTGAAAAAACTGGAAAAGGCAAATGAACAAATAACAGTGGCTCAGATAAACTGAGAGGAGCGCAAGCCCCCGGAGGGGACCTGGCTGACCTCCACAGTAGTGCAGGGAACAATGCAAAAAGCAAGCACAAAAATAAAAGCAGAAAATATCTTATCTGTTAGCAGAAGATGCAGGCAAGACTCAGCAAGCTTCCAAGAGAACCAGGAACCAAAGTTGAGACAAGAACAATTGATCACCGGCAACCCTGATGGGAGGGAACCTCCCTTATATAAGGCCAGTCTGTAACTCCTGATTGCCAATCTTCACAATCTTCATTGAATGGTTCAGTACTGTTTGTAACCACCAGAGGGAGCTTCTGCTCAGAATTCATTTCTAACACATTCACAACATTCCTCGCTGAAAGGTTCAGTACTGTCTGTAACCACCAGAGGGAGCCTCTGCTCAGAAACCATCTCTAGAACATTCATAACAATACCCACTGTGGCTGCAGTTAGCTGAGACAGGGTTAACTGTAGTGACCGACTCAGTTTGGGAGGTGGAACTGAGAGTTAGTAGCAGGTCCAGGAAGTGACAGGGCTAGTCAGTGTGTGTAACAGCAGTGAGTGAAATAAAGGACCTAGAACAAAAGGCTGTTAGGGACAGTGTGGGCTTAATAGTCGTGGCAGTCGATTGCTGAAAATACCCTGCAGTGTGATTCCGTCTAATGGCCCGGGGCAACCTCAAGATGGACGTTGTGGGCCTGGGCAAACTCAGCTTGTGAAGTTGCAGGGAAAGCTGGACTCAGACTACATGGGGTGGAAGGTATTGCAATATGGATGTACTGCTAGTGGTGGAGAAGATTCCCTAGTGCAAGGAAAGTCAATGAGAGGGACATACCACCTATACCGAGAACCAGCGATGAAGTTGTATCCAGTACCTGTGCGAAAGAGGACAACCCATTGGGCCTTATCTTCTACATCTGCCTGTAAATACTGTACATACTGCTTTTCACCAAGAAAAAGTTTGGCTGTTTTTATGAACCTACACAGCAGTACATCGGAACTAGGACACGAAACGTCTGTAGGAAGCCAAGCAAGGGGGGACTGAAGCTTGTCTACGACTACCTCACTTGGGCATTTTACATAGCTACCAACATTCTAAAGTATAATAAAGTATATAAGACCAGAAACTTACCCGCATGTCCAATCACTGCAAGAACTTAAGGCAAAATAAAATAAAACCAGCAAGTATTAATTACCAATAATGATGGCATCATGTCAATAAGATGGAATTGAAAATGTTTATAGTGTACCTACTAAAATGGTTACAGTGCACATACTATACTGGTTATAGCGTATCTACCATACTGATTATAGCGTACCTACTATACTGGTTATAGTGTACCTACTATACTGGTTATAATGTACCTACTATACTGGTTATAGCGTATCTACTATATTGGTTATAGCATATCTACTATACTGTTTATAGCGTAACTACTATACTGGTTGTAGTGTACCTACTATACTGGTTGCAGTGTACCTACTATACCTTTTGTAATGTAACTACTATAAATGTGATAGTGTACATACACTTACAAGTTTTTGTGGATGCTGAACAGATTTTTCATTGAGGGTAGAGATTGACATTAATGTTAATCTATAAAGTGTGGCATCTAAGAATGATTAGTAATAAAGTATTTTATAGAAATTATAAGGTAAACTCCATTGTTATAGAAGTTGTTAGAGAAGAGCAGTAACCAGGTCACAATTGGCCAAAATTTGCTGATGCTCACTGCTCCCATTTTATGGTCTTTATCAAGGGTGTGTTTCTCATAGGAGGCTCTTGAGGCATATGTTTAGGCTGCACTGCATAATTGCCCTGTGATCAACATCCCCTTGTTAAAGACCATAAAAGTTAGCATATTAGGCATACTAAATAAAAAGGCCCATATCTCTAGAACCATATGGCTTTTCATGCTTGCCAGTGGCGCACGTGGTTCATGGACCCATTATGCCACGTGGTCTGGCTTAGGAGGGGGTGTAGCTAAACGGATACCAGGTGTTCACTGGAGCTACTGAAGGTGGAGTCAGCAGAAGGTAGCCGCCAGGTACCACACGGAGGCAGTGCCCAGTACCACAGCTACCAATCAAAAGGGTCAGGTTCGCTAGTGAGGGACACGGGAGCAGAGTCACAGACAGGAAGGATTCGGAGACAAACAGACAGTACAGACAATGTGAACTTTGAGGATAGGCTCTTGTTCAGACCTACAGGTCTCGGGAAACGGTTCAGATTCTAATGACGCAGCTACAGGGTTCAGGTACTGCTGGAGCAGCTTCAGGGTCATTCATGTATAAACTACAGAGGACTACAGGGACAGTACAGGATAGGGAAATAACTAATTTGGACTAAGGACATGGGGCCTGGCAACATACTGTTGCACACACAAACTATCATTAACAAACTATAGGGGTTGCTCAGGCATTTCCCTATTGGGGAGGATGCCTTTACTATTGGCCGGGGGGGTTATTTTGCAGGGGAGCGTGCACGCCAAATGTCAGTGCAGCTTGCACAGGTGAAGGAGAGAGAGGAGTGCAAGGATGCTGCCATGGCATTGGGTGTTATATGACTCAAAAAATATTAAATAAGAGAAAACATTATCTACTTCTGACCCAGTGACAGATTCTATTTAACAGGGCACAACAATAGTAATAATTACATTAGTATTAATGCCGTCATATATTTCCGGTGTTGTGTCATTTGTCTCAGAACTGATACAGGAAAGATGTGTATCTTTGTACCGTGTTAGCCAGTAGATAGAAAAATATTTAGAATTGAGAGTCCTCAGTGGTTGATATCATTTAATGGCTAACTGAAAAGATGGTAACAAATTGCAAGCTTTCGAGACTACTCAGGTCTCTTCATCAGGCATTAACTATACAAAATCTGAAGAATCACATATTTATACACAACACAGCACAGAAACAATACAATAGATAAGACAAGTGACGTGAAGCAGAACTGTCATTATGGGAGATAGAGATGAACATAAATATTGGAACAGTTCATAGACCTTCTGGAGGCATAACAACACAATACCAGACCCCAATCAGAGGACAATAAAACTTTCACACTCCTTATCTATGAACTGTTCCAATATTTATGTTCATCTCTATCTCCCATAATGACAGTTCTGCTTCACGTCACTTGTCTTATCTATTGCATTGTTTCTGTGCTGTGTGGTATATAAATATGTGATTCTTCAGATTTTGTGTTAGTCTTCGCCTGATGAAGAGACCTGAGTAGTCTCGAAAGCTTGCAATTTGTTACCATCTTTTCAGTTAGCCATTAAAGGGAATCAACCACTGAGGACTCTCAATTCTAAATATTTTTTTGTATCAGAACTGTAATACATGGATTGAGTAAAGCTTAAAGCAAGGTGTAGCATCCTTATACTGAGTGGATAAATGTGTTAAAATGATTGATAACCACTAAAGAAAAAATATAACAGAAATTTCCCAGTCAAAGATATTTGGTGAGATAGAGAACATATTGTGACCTACCTGACTGCTGCATGTTTAGTCATGGCCAATTTCTGTAAGAGAGTATTATAGTTATGAAATTTGGCAGTATGATGTAAAATTGGTTTTGGTACGCAGTTATAAAAAATGCTCTGTGTCAGCTTCATGGGATATACAGTATTCCTGAACTACTTTATTGACATTTACATGGTCCTCCTAAATTTACTTAAATGTGATCTTGTTTATCAACTTAAAGGGAATCTGTCAGCAGGTTTTTGCTATCTCTTCTGAGAACAGCATAATGTAGGCAAAGAGAACCAGAATCTGACGATGTATCACTTATTTTTCTGGGTGCAGAAGTTCTCACACAATCAGAGTTTTTAGATTTAGAGTGAAGCAGAGCTGAGAAAGCTAACCACACCCACACCACAGTTCACCTCACCCACACCAGGCTCCCTGTGTACAAATTGGATGTACGCCAAATAATCACATTTAGGTGCCTTTTGTATGCAGCATTTACCCATTTGCAAGATGGATGCAGGGACGCTGAGCGCCATACTGCGCATGCGCCCGCCCTTCCGTGATTTCTGGGTTCTGATAGGTCCATTGCAGACGGCGTCATTTGATGCACTAGGTGATGTACTTCCGGTTCCCGGATCCCGCGGCGGTGGGGGCGGCATGCCCAGTGAATGGCGCCACATAGGTTTGGCGTCCTTGATTTATTTATGTCACACAGCTGCGATTCACCTATAAATAGGCACCTATGCCCAGCCACATCACTCCCTGACGAAGCAACCGCGAAACGTGCGTTGGAATGGTGTGTGCTGGGGCATTAGTGTGTCATCACTGGTTGGTATTTTCCCCTTTTACCATATATTAATTGTGCACTATTGGTGTGACTTTCTGGTATATAATTGAGAGTGTTTGACTCTCCACTTTATTGGCACTTTATTTATCATTGATCTTGTCATTATATTTCTATGCTTATTTATTTTGCACTAATATATATGAATTTTTTTGTTAGTATTTTTTGCATTGAACACTGTGTCACTTTTGAATATAGGGGTGTTAAAACATTTATTTTTTGCACTGATATTCATGAATTTTCTATTATAAATTAATTACATTATTTTCATATATATTTTTTGTTTTTGGTCACTTTAGCACTTTAGGGGTGGTTATATATTGAATTTATTTATTTACATCAATTTTTTATATTTTTTATTATTTTGTACCAGTCAGTCTGACACATGAAGCTAATAATGATTTTATTATGTAATGTTTGTCTATTTTGTCTTCAATAAAAATAAAAATATATATTTTTACAATTGAATTGGTTGTGTTCATCTAATCTTAATAAAAAGTATGGTTATTAATTTATATATATATATATATATATATATATATATATATATATATACTTTTGTTTAAAAAAATTTTAAAAAAAATTTTTCATATCTTTTCTGAATATTTTTTTGGGATTGTGTCCCTGTGTACAAAGTCCATAGACAGTGAGGTGCTTAGTTGATTGACTAGTCCAACAAATGTTAATCTTTTAGTGATAAATCCTTCACAGATAGTAAACAACAGTACACACTCTGATAAGTGACACATCCCTGAATTCTGTGTTTCAACCTCTATCTCCTGCTGTCTTCAGATTACATATCAAAAACCGGCTGACATATTCCCTTTAAGGCAAATTAATTCATAAATTTTGATCACAGAAATTGTATTTCCATAAATCAACCATGAATTCCTAACAGAAGTCTATAAATATGCAGTTATCAGATCAATTATGCAGTGTCTAACCCCAAACATGAATATTCAAATATTGGACAAGTTATTACAATACGATTCCCCTCTTTGCAGCATTTGACAGCTACTATGTCAGCAATTCTACATATTTATTGTCCCCCAAATCTGATGTTGCCACATTTCCCAATTTTTCCATCTCCTGTGTGTTATTCAACATCAAAATATAATTTTTGCATTTAAATGTTTCTGGACTCATTTGATGTTGTGGATAGAATTAGATACAATTATTAGAAAATAAATTTAATAGCTGTACATTACACATAGTGTAACTGTCGGCCCCTTTCTTTCCAATAGTTTTTTTTTTCTAAGAATTCTCATAAACATGCACGCTCGGCTTGGCCATGTTGGGAGAAGGGAATAAGTTGATGCCAGATTCCTCTGCACATCCACGCCCTAGCCAACTAACTATAGAAAGGTGGGGAGTAGCTCGGCAATGGCAGCGGATGAAACACACTCCATATCCATGTGTAATAAGAGGGGAGCAGGGCTTAATCTGTAGATAGCGGTCTATACTGGGCACTATTGACATCCACCCTAAAGATGCACGATGTGTTTATGGCAAAGGAGAGATGGAAATGGGAAATTGTGAATAGTTATCTCCATTTTCAAACCTTACACGCTCATCTCTTCTTGCCACAGTGTCTGTCATCGCCGCACTGAAGTGTTGCCATATACACATAGTATTTTTAGCTGATACCAGATAAGGTTCAATTTAATAATAATAATAATAATAATAATGCAATACCCTGTACATTACTGGAAAGGAGTAAAAGGAATAAAAGATTGTAGGACATTCTCATTCAGAGAAAATTAAACCTATGATTTAGGAGTCTCCTTTATACAGTAAATAATAGTGTAATCATTTACCTCCATGACCATCTTGTGATGATCATCCGATTGACTGAAACTCTCGCCGATCTCAAATACTGGCATTGTGCCCTCCTGACACAGATACATCCAGTGCTGATATTCTGCTTGGTCTGGAAGTCGGTCCCAAAATATCTTGAAAACTTCCCAAACTGTTTCTTGGCAAACTGTACAAATACACAATCACAAAGAAATGCTTGTCATAGCTGAACACAAAAGAAATGTCAGTGAACGACCTAGGAGACGGAGTTAACGGACCTCCATTTGTGTGTTAGAATATTAGGGTCAGCACTGAGGGACTATTTCATCAGATCGACTACATCTGAACAAAACAAACCATGGGAAATATAGATTCATAATAGGCAGAGGTCTCATAGAATCCCACTGTTTGCAGTATCATCTCTATGCCGATGACATGCAGATCTACCTATCTGGACCTGACCTCACCTCCTTACTGACAAAAATCCCACAATACCTGTCTGCTATTTCATCTTTCTTCTCTGCTCGCTTTCTAAAACTGAACATGGACAAAACAGAATTCATAATCTTTCCCCATCTTACTCTACCCCTCCACCAGACCTATCAATCAATGTCAATGGCTGCTCACTTTCCCCAGTCCCGCATGCTCGGTGCCTCGGGGTGATCCTCGACTCTGCCCTCTCTTTCAAGCCACATATCCAAACCCTAGCCTCCTCCTGCCGTCTCAAATTCAAAAATATTTCCCGGATTCGTGCATTCCTTGACCATGACACCACAAAAACACTAGTGCATGCCCTTATTATCTCCCGCCTTGACTACTGCAACCTCCTACTCTCTGGCCTGTAGCACTCTGGCACCACTCCAATCCATCCTACATTCTGCTGCCCGACTAATCCACCTGTTTCCCCGTTATTCCCCAGCCTCTCCCCTATGCCAAAGCCCTTCATTGGCTCCCTATCATCCAGAGGCTCCAGTTCAAAACCCTAACTATGACATACAAGCCATCCACAACCTGTCTCCTCCGTACATCTGTGACATGGTCTCCCGGTACTTACCCACACGCAAACTTCGATCCTCTCAAGATCTCCTTCTCTACTCTCCTCTTATCTCTTCTTCCCACAACCGCATACAAGACTTCTCCCGTGCTTCCTCCATACTCTGGAATTCTCTACCCCAACACATCAGACTCTCGCCTACCATGGAAACCTTCAAAAAGAACCTAAAGACCCACCTCTTCCGACAAGCCTATAACCTGCAGTGATCCTCAGTCTACTGAACCGCCGCACGACCAGCTCTAACCTCTCCTAGTGTATCCTCTCCCATCCCCTGTAGACTGTGAGCCCTTGCGGCAGGGTCCTCTCTCACTCTGTACTTATGTGTGTCTTGTATTGCTCATGTTTATTGTACTTGTCTATATTTACCCCTTCTCACATGTAAAGCGCCATGGAATAAATGGCGCTATAAAAATGTATAATAATAATGTGATCCTCCATCTAAATTAACTGATTTGCAAACCTGAGCTAAAAAATGACAAGGCATGATTGCTGCCAAGTGATCTAAGCTGCCAGCAGTCCAATAGAGACCTACATGCAAAAAATATTGGAGGCCCTTCTAGGAACATTGTCATATAATGCAAGACTAACTATTACCATATGTGTGGTCAGTACAAAGGACTGGCACATGACTTATTCATTCCAAGGACCATAATAAGAACCAGGGTGCACTCATGGCAGGTGGAAGAAAGGCGATTCCAGCATCTAAATAGGAAAGGGTTCTTTACAGTTAGAGCAGTCAGACTGTGGAATGCCGACCACAAGAGGTAATAATAGCAGACACTATAACAGCTTTAAAAAAAGGGCTGGATGATTTCCTCAATACACATAACATTGTGGGTTATAGTTGAATTAGTGACAAAATGTACAATTGTTGGAGAAAGGTTGAACTTGATGGACCTAGGTCTTTTTTCAATCTACCCACATTTGATGGGGTTGTATATAAAACTGCCCATATGCCACATCACTTCATACACCTGAGGAAGGCTCATTCAGAGCAGAAATGCATTTTTTTTTGAAGTTTTTAAAAAGTTTTTTATGTTGTTAATGCATGAGCATGTAAAAAATATTTTTGGAATAAATTTAATTTTAAACACGCAAGTGTAATATTGTTACTCTGGAACACCACCCAGAGGTTGTTCCAGAATCAAGGTCTTCTTGGGATTACACCTACTAGAGGGAAGCGCCTCGGAAAAAGCTTTTTCAACTTTTTTTCAACCTATGTAACTATGTAACCTAAAATAGTATATCCATTTAAGCATAGATGAATTGATACATAAAGCTGATAAAAAGCAAAAGTTTATCAAGATCAACTTTTGTTAATCAATTATACAATACTAGCCATGAACCCATTCCACGCCCGGGTGGTAAGCATTTTTATTGGTATATGGTCTCCCATCCTGGTATGTGCTGCCCCCCTTCTATCCTGGTATGCATGGTTCCCTCACACCCACCCAATCCTGGCATGCATGGCACCCCATTCCTCATCCTGGTATGCATGGTCCCCTCACCCCCCAATCCTGGTATGCATGGTACCCCTCATCCCTATCCTGGTATGCATGGTACCTGCTCATCCATATCCTGGTATTCATGGTTCCCTCATCCCCCCATCCTGGTATGCATGGTCCCCTCCCCCCAATCCTGGAAGACATGGTCCCCTCACCCCCCAATCCTGGAATGCATGGACCCCTCACGTCCGAATCATAGTATGCATGGTCCCCTCCCCCCAATCCAGGAATGCATGGTCCCTCACCTCCCAATCCCGGTATGCATGGTGCCCTCACCCCACAATCCTGGTATGCATAGTCCCCTCATCTCCCAATCCTGGTATGCATGGTCCCCCCTCATTCCTATTGTAGGATGTATTGTACCCCCACACACCCCAATTCTGGTATGCATGGTCCCCTCATCCCCTATCCTGGTATGCATGGTACCCCTCCACCCCCCTATCCTGGTATGCATGGTCCACTCATCCCCAATCCTAGTATGCTTGGTCCCCTCACCCCCCAATCCTGGTATGCATGGTCCCCACATCCCCCTATCCTGGTATGCATGGTCCCCTCACCCCTCTATCCTGATATGCATGGTCCCCTCACCCCTCAATCCTGGTATGCATGGTCCTCTCACCCCCATCCTGGTATGCATGGTCCCCTTACCCCCCAATCCTGGTATGCATGGTCCTCTCACCCTCTTATCCTGGTATGCATGGTCCTCTCACCCCCAATCCTGATATTTATGGTCCCCTCACCCCCAATCCTGATATGCATGGTTCCCTCACCCCCTATCCTGGAATGCATGTTCCTCTCACCCCCCAATCCTGGAATGCATGGTCCCCTCACCCCCAATCCTGTTATGCACGGTTCTCTCACCCGCCTATCCTGGTATGCATGGTCCTCTCACCCCCCAATCCTGGAATGCATGGTCCACTCACCCCCCAATCCTGGTGTGCATGGTCCCCTCACCCCCAATCCTGGAATGCAATGTCCACTCACCCAATCCTGGTATGCATGGTCCCCTCATCCCCCTAATTCTGGAATGCATGGTCCCCTCACCCCCCAATCCTGGTGTGCATGGTCCCCTCACACCCCAATCCTGGAATGCATGGTCCCTCTCACGCCCCAATCCTGGTATGCATGATCCCTTCACCCCCAATCCTGGAATGCATGGTCCTCTCACCCCCCAATCCTGATATGCATGCTACCCCTCACCCCCCAATCCTGGAATGCATGGTTCCCTCACCCCCCAATCCTGATATGCATGCTACCCCTCACCACCCTATCCTGATATGCATGGTCCCCTCACCCCCTATCCTCATATGCATGCTACCTTTCAACCCCTATCCTGATATGTATGGCCCCCTCACCCCTATTAAACTACACACATACAAAAAAAATAAACATTTATACTCACCTTTCTCCCTGTGCTCCAGCGCTGTCCCGTTCTGCCGGAGGCTGGGGCAGGAGTGTAAATGTCAGAGCAATGCAATTTATAAATAACACAACCATACAGAGCTAGAAAAGTGTTGTACAGTATGTAAATTATAGAACTTAAAAGGTTTGTATCAAACACAAAGTGTATACATACTTGAAAACACTTAAACACCTTGACAGACAGAAGAAGACCCTCGTGCTTGCCATTATGGAGCGCCTTTGAAACCTTGCCTGTGGCTGGGCTTTAAAGAGACCGTGGCTTTTACTATGTGCAGCAATGATGTGGCACTGCTGTATACAGAACAAGCGATCGTACAATTGCAGCTTCAAGTCCCCTAAGGGAACCAACAAGAATAGTGAAAAAGTAAAAGAAAAGAAAAAAAGTTTTCAAACATAGGAAAAAATAAAAAAACATAAAAGTTCAAATCATCCCCCGTTTTTACCCCATTAAAAATAGAGATATTAAAAAAAAACACATACCGTATATACCCATGTATAAGCCGAGATTTTCAGCCCATTTTTTAGGGCTAAAAGTCCCCCTCTCGGCTTATACGCGGGTCATATACGGGGGTCGGCGGGGGAGGGGGAGCGGGGGTGTCGGATCATACTCACCCCTCCGCCGGCGTGGTCTCTGCAGCCCCCCTGCTTCTCCCACGATCTCCGGCTCCTTCCTGCAGCGGTCACATGGCACCGCTCATTAAAGTCATGAATATGCACATATTCATGACTTTAATGAGCGGTATCACGTAACCGCTGCAGGACTGAAGCGCTGCGGAGAGCGTCGGGAGAAGAGGAGAGGCTGCAGAGACGCGCAGGTGGAGGGGTGAGTATAGCGATATTTACCTGTCCCTCGGTCCACCGCTGTGCTGCTCCCTCGGTCTGACTCCTCTGGCTGTGAATGATCAGGCAGAGGGCACGATGACGTCGTTAGTGCGCGCCCCGCCCCCTGCCAGATCATTCACAGCCAGAGGAGTCAGACCGAGGGAGCAGCACAGCGGTGCAGAGAGGACAGGTAAATATCTCAGGTTCCGGGGTCCTGAGCGAGCCGTGACACCGGCACCTGTCCCCCATAGCGTTCCGGTGTCACCGCCTGCTCAGGACACCGGCACCTGGCCCCCAGCGACGAGAGGTGAATATGTCATTTTTTTGCAGCAGCAGCATATGAGGCCTATACTATGGAGCATATGGGGCATAATTGTGCAGCATATGGGGGCATAATCTGGAGCATATGGGGGCATAAGCTGTGGAACATATGGGGCATAATCTGGAGCATATTGGGCATAATCTGTGGAACATATGGGGGCATAATATGGAGCATATGGGGGCATAATCTGTGTAACATATGGGGGCATAATATGGAGCATATGGGGGCATAATATGGAGCATATGGGGGCATAAGCTGTGGAACATATGGGCATAATCTGGAGCATATGGGGCATAAGCTGTGGAACATATGGGGCATAATCTGGAGCATATGGGGGCATAATATGGAGCATATGGGGGCATAAGCTGTGGAACATATGGGGCATAATATGGAGCATATGGGGGCATAAGCTGTGGAACATATGGGGCATAATCTGGAGCATATGGGGCATAATCTGTGGAACATATGGGGCATAATCTGGAGCATATGGGGCATAATCTGTGGATCATACGGGGGCATAATCTGTGGAATATATTTGGGGCATAATCTGGAGCATATGGAGGCATAATCTGTGGAGCATATTGGGCATAATCTGTGCAGCATATGGGGCATAATCTGTGGAGCATCATATGGGGGCATAATCATTTTTCACCCTAGGCTTATACGCGAGTCAATACGTTTTCCCAGTTTTTTGTGGCAAAATTAGGGGGGGGTCGGCTTATACACGGGTCGGCTTATACATAAGTATATACGGTATGTGGTAATGCCAGATTCACAAAAGTCCGACCTATCAAAATGTAAAAATAAGAAACCCAATCGGTAAACACTGTAAGGGAGAAAAATCAAGGTCAAAAATAAAGGTTTCTTCCTGGTAGCTGAAATTCCACCAAAAATGATGTAACAAGCAACCAAAACGTCACATCCATCACAAAGCTCCATCGACCGAAAAACAAAAATGTTACAGGTCTCGTAAAATGGCGACAGAATCAAAAATGTTTTTTTGCAAACTCGTGATTTTTTTTTTACCACTAAAATTTTAAAAACTGGACATGTTTGGTATTGCCATAATCGTACTGATGAGCACTTGGACTTTTTTTCCTGTTTTCCAATACACTGTGTGGTAAAATGAATGGCGTAATTAAAAAGCACAACTTGTCCTGCAAAAAACAAGCCCTCATATGTCTATGTGGACAGAAAAATAAAAGTTATGGCTTTGGAAAGAAGAGAATGAAAAAATGAAAACACAAAAATGGAATTTGCCTCGCTGTTAAGGAATAAAAAGGAACGGGTAACTCTATGCTGCCAAACCGTGGGCAACATGTATCAGAACCTGGCTGCCCGGTTTTACCCAGGTATATTTTGTTCTGTAGCACTTCAGAAGAAGATATGAAGTTATAGTTCAAAGATGTGTACTTAGTGAGAGAATAAACAATGAAGGATGATCCAGGCATTTCTTGTATTAAAATGTTTCAAAAACTTTATTTATTGTTACATCCAAGCAATATGCAATTTGATCCATAATCCATGATTAAGGATTTAACATTTTCTAAAACGCGTAAGAAAAGACAAATTGCATATTGCTTGGATGCACCGATATTGCCAATTTTACCCAAAGTTTTTTTAAATAAAGTTTTTGATACATTGTAATACAAGAAATGGCGGGATCATCCTTCCATGATGAATCTACTTAGAATCTTCAGTTTGGGTGAGTGGAACTACGTCTGCACCTTACTTAGTGTGAGACCCGTCAGTGACCTGGATCGGAACCCTATACGAGCAGGGTCGGACTGGGCCACTGGAGAACCGGATGATTATCCATTGGGCCCAGGCACTGACACCTGCTGGCATAGTCTATAATATCGGCACACCACGCAGCTGCTATGGGGACCCCGGTGCCTGCGGAGCAGCAGCAGGTGACAGGAAGCCAAAGCATGTTCCCACTGCTAAAGAGAAATGAATATTCAAGCTTCCCCACACCCTCATGGGCGTGGAGAGGAGTGAATGTTCATTTCACTTTAATAGCGGGCAGTGTAACATTGCCCGCTATCAGGGCCTGCTCCCCTGGGGGCCACAACACACATGGCCGCTTTGGGGCCAAAAGTCAGGGAGACCCCCCATCAGATGCCGATACAGATTATTGAAAGCAATAATGGAAGAGAGAGTGTCAGATGACGCGCCCTTTCCCATCATTCACCTCTGCCTGTGACACACAGCGGGTGCACGATAACATCACTTCACCTCGTCCCCGCTGTGGCGGGCCGACTGCAGCTCAGCTCCTTACACCGGAGCAGAGCCGCTGCCAGAATCAGCATGGGTGTGAGGAGGAGAGGTGAGTATTGTGGGGTTTTTTATGTGTATAGTGAGTCCTGGTTGCATGATTCCCCATATGAGGGGGGCAGCATGATACTCCATATGAGGGGGGAGCATGATACCCTATGAGGGGGGCTGCATTAAACTGTGAGGGAGCTACATTATATTCTGTGGGGGGCTGTATTATACTATATGAAGGGGGCTGCATTATACCCTATGAGGTGGCTACATTATATCTTATGAGGGGGTTGCATTATACTCTATGGGGGCTACAATACATTATACCCTATGGGGGGCTGCATTATATTCTATGATGCTGGCTGCATTATATTCTATGAGGGGGCTGCATTATACTATATGAGGTCTGTATTATATTCTGTGAGGGGGCTACATTATACTATATGATGGGCTACTTTATAAACTATGAGGGGGCTGCATTGTACCTTATGAGGGGACTATATTATAGTCTGTGGGTTGACTACTTTAGATTCTATGAGGGGGCTACTTTATATTCTAAGAGAGGGGCTTCACCAAACCCTGCTACATAATTAAGATGTGTACTACCTTATGTTAACCCTGATATTAGCGCGTTTTACCGCACAATTGGTGGTCTTGTATTTATTTCTATGTAGCTACATAGTGGGCCCCAAGAATGATTTTCTCTGGTGGGTCCAAGGTGCTCCAGTCTGACGCTGTACACAAGAGTTTATCTGAAACACTAGAGCTTTGCAGACAAAATTATGCCTGAATGCATAACTCATGCTGTCTGCGAGTTGGGCAGCGTAAATCAGAGGATAGGTTCTGTTTAATCAGACAGACATTGAGATTTAGGCCAGGGTCACATTTGCGAGTGTAATGCGAGAAACTCGCGCGAGTCTCTCGCATCAATACCCGGCACTCGGGACCGGAGTGTGCGGCTACATGTATTTCTATGCAGCTGAATGCTCCGG
Organism: Oophaga sylvatica; assembly: GCA_033576555.1. Classification (NCBI taxonomy): domain Eukaryota; kingdom Metazoa; phylum Chordata; class Amphibia; order Anura; family Dendrobatidae; genus Oophaga; species Oophaga sylvatica. Next base: position 258,097,830 of record JARQOD010000002.1, read on the forward strand.
TCCGAGTGCCGGCGGCAGTGTCGGGTATTGATGCGATAGACTCGTGCCAGTTTCTCGCTTTGCACTCGCATGTGTGACCTCAGCCTTATGCCCACTAACTGAAACAATTACCCAACATAGCAATAACAGACTGTGGACAAATAGTCAAGCTGTCTGTGGGCTATAATGGTGAGGAGCTGGGCTACTTACATAATGTATAGTGTATCTATCTCACTTATTTATCTAAATTACTATGCTTTTTTATCTATTACCATGTATAATATGTACTGTTCAGGTTAGTGCTTGGGTTATGGATGGAGATGACGAATAGTAGGAGACCACCTTTGTCTGGTACGTCTGATATACAGCAGGCTGACTTTTTATTACTTTTTATTACTGATATACCAAGAAATGCCATACAAATACCTTTGCTGTTTCTGCACTCTTCATTCTTGAATCACCAGATTGTGGCAAATTTAATGTATATAGATGTGAAATGTGAACCTACCTACAGCTTTATGGGTCCAGAGTGTGTAAATTATCAACAGAGAAACGGTCAAATGGACTAATAAATTTGTAAGGATGTGGCAGAGACTGTCATGTTCCTGCCCCTGAAGACAATTACCTAGTGTGAACAGGTTCATGAGTTTTATACATGTATTGTGAAATGTGAATAGTGCCATGCGTTTTAGTAGTGTAACATAAACAATGCATAGTGTTTTAGGTTCTGATGCTGCTGTGTGGGTACTGTAAAGGTAGTGCCCATGGTAACCTGGTACGCTCAGCTTCGGTGTAGGGAAAGCATAGTTAAGAAATTAAGTTAGTACATAAGGAAGAAAATAGTTAATACTTGGTACTAGCACAAAATTTCATGGGAGCTAGTTGGACTAAAAGGGAATGACTTCCTGGTTTAGTCAGAGTCAGTTAGTGAGAGTTAGTGAATGTGTTTGTTTGAAGCAAGGTCAAGTTCAAGTGGCAGTGGGCTGAAAGCATGATGGTGGAAAATCGTTCTGGCACTATCAGGTCATACAAAACTCCCAGCGGACAATCCTGCAATGTCCAGAGGTCAAGGCTCAAGTCAGGGGTTATGGAGAGCTCCAACAACTCTTCCGTACAGTGCAAGATGGACGTGGAACTGCTTGAGGGTAATGTAGCGGATCTCAGAAATACTGCGGTGCTGGACAGGGAATCCCTAGGGCTAACAGGGCCTGCTAAAGTAGGGATAGTCTGAGCTGAAGGTAAGAAAATGATTAAAATGTACTGCGTTGATGGAACAATAGCCAGAGGTTGCTGTGCCCAATACTGCGTGTTAAAGCCTAATGTATTTGAATTGCCCAGTAAAGTTGAACTTGTTAAAATGAACCTGGTCTCCACTGAAGTGTGTGGCTGGTGCTAGAACAGAGGACGTGGAGACAGCGAAGACCTCTGGTCTACAAGTGAGTGTAATGCAATGTACACATCACAACACTTATGGACTGAAACACGATTTGTTTGTAAAGTGCAGGGTGATACGAAGCAGCAGCTTGCCCACTACTACGGTCCTGGGCATCTTACAGATTTATTATAGAATAAATTACTGCAATTCTGAGCTCATTATGGGCTCTCAAGCCAGAAGGTGAGAGTATTGTTGTCTCCTTCACTACTTTGAAGTACATGTACTTCAAAGGAAGTGTCCCGTGTGAGGCTGTGTAGCCCAGCTGTGCTTGGTGCCACATGTTCCCTGGAGGATGCACGGAAAGGTAATTCACAAATACCTGATAAGCATACAACACTTCACATTTTTCCTGGTTCCACCAGAGGGAGCCCTTGAGACAGCAGTGAGATAAAGACAGTCTAGCTGAACGTTAGTTAGTTGTTGGTGTTACCTCAGGAGAGCAGACACATTTGGAGAACGGAGTTACCTCAGACGAGCTGGGAGGGAGAAACCCCTGTCAGATTAGCCTGAGGGCTGAGGAAGTTTGAGTGAGAAGCTGACATCTACTGCTGCCTGTGCTTATATTAAGGTGTGCGTAGGACGACAGGCGAGTGGACAAAAGGGAGAGAGTGACTGAGGAGAAATAGCGACGATAGCTTATCCTCCACTCTGCACAACCGGACACCGGGTCCGAGCTTGCTAGCATCTTCACAGCTAGTGGGAAAAACCAGAAACTCTGGACTTCAAGTCTCAGAAGGGCCCTTCAGTGCTGATACGTAACCGGGGTCAGGAAGACGGGGGTCTGGCAGGTACCGCCATAGAGACACTGTTCTGTCCACAAAAAGACCTCATCACAAGATCAGCCGGGCATAGCAAGGAGAAGGAGTTAAACTTAGCTTCATGCAAGTTAGAAACCCACACACATCGGGAAGTAAGGAGGCCTTAACCCTACACAGTGATTACTGGACGTGCATCCTCCACCCTGAGCAGCTTCCCGGGACATGCCTGCAACCATCACCAGTAAAGGTATGGAAAGAGACTGACTTGTGTGTGTCTGCCTTATTGCTTGCACCCCTGCACCGCCATATACCTCGAGGGATTAGTCTCGCCTGTGGGAGACTTAACACCTTGCTGCCCAGTAACAACCCCTCAGAGGATTCACCCTGCAGCGCTGGTCACCCTGATCAGAAACCACAGGTGGCGTCACGAACATTTCTAAATCCCCTGTAAATATCCCCCCCTTGAATGAGCGCCCAGGGCAATGGACCGAGCTGCGCTACCCGTGACTTCTCCCCCATTGAAGTGAACGGGCTCGGTGCCGAGTACCCCATAAGCCCTGGTTCGTGCGACTCAAGGCCACCTCTTTTCCCACACTTATTGGCTGATTTAATCAGTCATCAAATGCCTTTAATAGCCACAAGTGAAGCTGAGTGGCTATTAACCAGTTAAATCCCGCTGTCAATCACTGACCAGATTTACCATGCACTACCTAGAAGCATGTTACAAATTCCACCCATAGGCGCCTCTGTTAAGTGATTGTGGGGTGCTGATGGGATGTCATGACAGCCGGACATCTGCGGAAGACTCCCATGTCTGTCATTACGATGCTCCTGCGAACGCCAGCTCATGTTCAGCATTATAGGAGATCGTGATTTTTGCTGTACATATAGCACAGTCGATTGGATGATCACAATTTCAAGTCTCCTATGGGAACTATTAAATAAAGTAAAAGGTAAAAAAAAAGTTTTTTAAACTATAAAAAAAATTAAAATGACGCATTTTGCTCCATTGAAAACAAAACAATTAAAGGGAACCTGTCACCACCTTTGGCCGCTATAAGATGCGGCCACTGCCTTTCAGAGCTTATCTACAGTATTCTATAATGCTGTAGATAAGCCCCCGATCAGACCTGCAAGATAAGAAAAAAAGAAAAATAAGTTTTATTATACTCACCCGGGGGGGGGGGGGGGCGGTCCGGTCCGATGGGTGTCTCAGGTCCCGGTCCAGCGCCTCCCATCTTCTTTTGACGCCGCCCTCCTGCTTGCTTCATGTCATCGTCCGAGCGACTCCTGCGGCAGAGGAGTACTGCATTGTTGCAGGAGCGAAGGCATATACTGCGTGTGAGTGGCCCCGGGCAGTGGACTGTCGGTGTTCTTAAAGGGGCAGTTTCATGGCAGCAGTGACCTGGTCCATGGCCCTGGGCGTCCGATAAAAGGGGATATGATGAAAGGGGACCGCCCACCCAGGTGAGTATAATAAAACTTATTTTTCTTATCTTGCAGGTTAGATCGGGGGCTTATCTGCAGCATTATACAATGCTGTAGATAAGTCCTGAAAAGCTTTGGTCGCATCTTATAGCGGCCAAAAGTGATGACAGGTTCACTTTAAGAAAACATTTGCTATCGCTTTTTTCAGAAATGTCTGATCTATCAAAATATAAAATAAATGAATCTGGTCAGTAAACAGCGTAATGAGAAAAAAAATTAAAATGCAAAGACTACGGTATGTTTTTTTAGCCATAACAACATTGCAATAAGATGCAATAAGAGGCAATCAAACCATTGTATCTACCCCCAAATGTTATCAATGAAAACATCAGATCCGGCTCAAAAAATAAGCCCTCACCAGCCCCAGATCCTGAAAAATAAAAATGTTATGACGACAAAATCAAAATTGTTTTTTTTTTTGTTGCAAATTTCCACATTTTTTTCAGCACCTAAGTTAAAAAAAAGATACATTTTGGTATCTGCGTACTTGTACTGACATAGGAAATCATTTTCCCAGGTCATATTCATCATATTTTGAACATGACAAATAAAAAAAATACAAAAATTGTGGAATTGCACTATTCTTGCAATTTTAACACACATTTATTTTTTCCCATTTTACAGTACACTATATGGTAAAATGAATGTTGTTGTTAAAAAGTTAAACCTGTCCCTCAAAAACAAGCCCTCATATGGCCAGAAATATATGAGATTAAAGATTTTACTTTTATGATGTAAGGTAAATTTTGGTATTCTGATGAGCTATGTAATTCCTGGGTTAAAAACGTACCATAAAGCCTAAATATAAAGTCTGTAACAGGCCCCCACATGCTATGTGCCATTTATAATTCTGGTGTCTTCTTATGTAATTTGTCTCTCCCACTGCTTAACCTCAGCTTAAGGACTTTCTCGGTCTTACGTGTGTTGACTTGTAATTCCTAACCTTACAACATGACTGTAAAGGGATTTTTCTTTCCACATCCCTAAAAGCACCAAAAGAGGTCGACAGATCATGTTTAATTCAGACAAAATTTCTGTTTACACGCCAGAGCTGGTATGTCACTCTCCACAAGGAGTAACCTTACCCCCCAGACCCCAGTCCAGAGCCTCTCAGCCTAGCCAAATCAGATCTCTCCTACTTTGCACTGACGAGGACCAACAGTCCGAAACACCGTGTCTGCAAATGGAGATTCTGATTTGGCTTTTATCCTAAGTCATATTACAAGACTCGTTAAAGGGTTGATTGTGACTTATAGGATCGCTACTTCCAATAGGTGGCGCTATAGAGTACAAGTCCTCTTTGTTTGAAGAGGCAATTTGCATGTTTACTTCCAATAATTTGAAGTTCATGAAAAAAAAAATCAATAATTATACATTATAATTTATAAGAACCATGCAGACATATGAAGACAACTTGACTACCATTAGTAAAAAAATCAACTTCCTCTTAAATTTGCAAAAAGATTATCAATTATTTATGCTGCTCTCCCTGCCCGGCCAAGAGCTGTATCACTTCTTGGCATAGCAATGCAATGATGATTTGTTACATATGAAAGAGCAGAAGGCATTTGATAGGCTGAGGAAACGTTTAATTTCATATACAGTATGTCCTAATATTCCCTTTGTGGAAAGGTCGGCGTATACAACTAAATGATATATTACGTAATAGTTTATTTCAAACACCAAGGTTACAGTTGTTATATAACTGACATCTCGCTGTTTAACACGTCTTAAATCCTGCTTCTTCCATCCATGATCAAGTCAGCCCTTTATCCAGCTTAGTCTAGGGATATGTCATAGTCTTAAAAATACCAAGAGCTTAGGTATGCATACTACACACGCAGGCTACGTTCACACATATCTCTGACACGTCCTTGTGCTGTCGTTTTTTTTATCTGACCGAACACTGACCCAGGGAGTTTCATTGGTCCATACACCCATCAGTTTTAAAAATGGGTCTGGGTCTCTTATCCGGAGACTCAGAACATTTACTATTCATTTGTTTTGTGGATCAGACATGAGCAGATAAAACTAGGAAGACATATTTCGTACTTCAGAACTCCATTCGGTTTTAACACTCAATGAATATGACACCCGAGAAAAAAAATTGTTTAGTTTCTCTCGGATGGTAAAACTCTCACAGATGAAGAGCTTAATTGTATAGCTCACACAGTGCCTTGAAAAAGTATTCATATCCCATAAACTTTTGCACATTTTTTCACATTACACCCACAAACTTAAAAGTATTTTATTTGGATATGTGGAATACTAAGACAAAGTAGAAAATATTTGTAATGTCTAAAGGAAATGATTAATGATTTTTTAATTATTTAAAAAATATAACTCTGAAAATTGATGTGTATTTGTATTCAGCCCCCTGAAGTCGGATTCCCCTAAATAAAATCCTGAGTGTCCAACTGCCTGCAGAAGTCACATAATTAATAAATTGAGTCTACGTGTAATTTATTCTCAGTATAACTACAGCTGTTTTGTGTAGGCCTTTGAAGTTTGTTTGAGAACATTAGGTATCAAACAGCATCATTTAAACCATGGAACACACCAGACAGGTCAGGGATAAAGTTATGGAGAAGATTAAAGCAGGGTTAGATTATAAAAAAAATAGTCCAACCTCTGAACATCTCATAGAACACTGTTTAATCCATGATCCAAAAATGAAAGGAGTATGGCACAACTGCAAACCTGCCAATACATGGCTGTCCACCTAAAATGTCATTCCAAGCAAGGAGAGCATGAATTAGAGAAGCAGCCAAGTAGCCCAGGGTCACTCTGGAGGAGCTCCAGAGATTCACAGCTAAGGTGGGAGAATGTATCCACAGGACAACAATTAGTTGTATACTTCACAAGTCTTTTTGAAAGAGTTGCAAGAAGAAAGCCATTTTAAAAACAAGCCATAAGAAGTCCCATTTGCAGTTTGCAAAAAGCCATGCAGTGGACACAGCTAGCATCTGGAAGAAGGTGCACTAGTCAGATGAGACCAAAGTAGAACTTTTTGGGATCAAAGCAGAACGCTATGTGTGGTGGAAAACTAAAACTGCACCCTGAAAGTACCATCCCACTGTCAAATGTGGTGGTGGCAGCATCATGCTATGCAGATGCTTTTCTTCAGCAGGGACAGGGACACTGGTCAGAGTTGATGGACAGATGGATTGCTAAATACAGGGCACCCCTGGAGAAAAATCTTTTAGATATTGCAAATGACTTGAGACTGGGGTGTAGGTTCACCTTCCAGCACGACAACGACTGTAACAACCATAAACATACAAAATATACAAAAAAGTTTAGTGTCTCCAGAAGTCCCATCAGACAAATCTGATTATTTTGGGAGTAAATAAATCCAATCTGCAATACATTAATTTTCCATACTTCTGACAAAAGAGAAAATGTCACAAGTCCAAGAGATTTCGGATGGGACAGATGCTACCACCTCTAAACTAGATGATGACAATTATGATGCTAGAAATTTAAGAGCGTCTGCTATTTTCTTTCTACATCAATTAAGGAATTTGCTCCTAAGACCTTGTGGGGCATCACAAAACATTACCAGACCCCAATCAGAGGACAATAAAACTTTCACTGCTTATCTATGAACTGGTCCAATATTTATGGCCACAACTGTTTATCCCTCTCCCATACTGATAGTTCTGCTTTACGTCACTTGTCTTATCTATTGTACTATACCTGTGTCCTGTTGTGTATAAATATGTGATTCTTCAGATTTTGTGTTAGACTTTGCCTGATGAAGAGACCTGAGTAGTTTGAGTGCAATCTGGCACCTCCCTGCTGCAGGAAATACGCATTTTTTTGGTATGCGTATTCCCGCCAGAAACTAGCGTTTTGAAAGCGTAATTAGCTTGCAGAATGCTAGCGTTTTCCACGCGATCTGTAGCATCGCTTGGAAAACTGATTGACAGGTTGGTCACACGAGACAAACAAGTGTTTGACACACGTGACCAACTTTTTACTATTGATGCATCCTATGCTGCATCAATAGTAAAAAGATCTAATGTAAAAAATAATTAAAAAAATAAAAAATAATGATATTCTCACCTTCCGGCGTCCCCCGCAGCCTTCCCGCCTCTCAGCGACGCTCCCGGCCAATCGCGTTCCCAGGCGTCCTTTGCGACAATGACCCCAGATGACGTAGCATCACGCGAGACCGCTACGTCATCTGGGGTCATTGTCGCAAAGGACGCCTGGGAACGCGATTGGCCGGGAGCGTCGCTGAGAGGCGGGAAGGCTGCGGGGGCCACCAGAAGGTGAAAATATCTCTATTTTTTATTTTAATTATTGTTTTTACAGTGATATTGTACCCAGGGCCTGGAGGAGAGTCTCCTCTCCTCCAGGCCCTGGGTACCATCCGCACATGAACTGCTTACTTTGCGCATGGTTGGCATAGCCACATGCGGAAAGTAAGCGGTTCAATCCATTCCTATGGCGGCAGAATCGCCACGATTCCAGAAAAACAATGAACATGCTGCATTTTTTTCCGCAATGCGATTTGGCAGCGGAAAAACACGCAGCATGTGCACAGCATTGCGGAATCCCATAGGATATAATGAGTTGCGTTGGGTAAGCGTTTTTGCCACGTTCTCGCAGCATTTTCGCCGTGAAAAACGCTAACAATCCGCAACGTGTGCACTTAGCCTGAAAGGAGATTAAGTGGAGCTACACCACATTGTAGAATCAACAAACTACATCACAGAGAAGAATAAATTTACAACATTCAGCCTCAAAAAACGGAGGAGGGGAGGAGGGGCAGAAGAGCTGGGAAGAGACACAAGAAAGTATTCCCTGAGGAAAAAGCAGGGGAAAACATAGTTATAAACCTTTCCAGTTATATTGTGTCTGAATTGCAGAAAAAAACTCTCTCCAAAGGACTCTCCTTTTCTCCAACCAAAGAAATAGATGTATACCATACACTCCTGGACTTAAATAAATTTGTCAGTAATCTGACACTAAAATGTCATTTTATGGATGAGACCAGTGAAAATGACACAGAAATTTCCACCATTAGTGATCAAACTCCACCATTGTCTTCAAGCCCACTTTTGAAAAGTATGTTGTCTGCAAAATCTTAAAACACTGGGTGCAGAATCCCTGACTCATGATGAAGATCTTAACAGACATTTTTGTGTGAAAAAGCCATTTTACTATCCAGTAAAATCAAGACCCCAGATCTTGGACACATTCCAGGAAATTGTTGAACAGGATTTGATTAGCCTGAAGGAAAATGTTAGCCAGGCGAAGATAAGACATAATCTCAGCAGAGGCGAGAAGCAGGCTCTGAAAGAGTTAAGGGGCCTTTACACATAGCGATATCGCCAGCAATATCGCTAAAGCATCACCGATTTGGTGACGCAGCAGCGATATTGCTAGCGATATCGCTATGTGTGATAATTACCTCTGACCAACTCCCCCGCTGTCTGTCGCTGATTGCGCGAGATTGTGCAGCTCCATTTCTCGTTGGGCACTTCCTGCTGGGCTTCCTGCTGGCGCCGACAAGCTACTCGTGGAAGCGGGCGGGAGGACGACAGGATCGCCGTGTCTGAAAGGTAAGTAAAGACCGCTGCTGCGTCGCTAAGTCGCTGTGAGATTTGCCTGTGTGGCAGCTCACTAGCGACCATTTAGCGATGCACCAGTGATCCTGACCGGGTCGTATCGTGGTCGGAATCGCTGGTGCATCGCTAAATGTAAAAGGCCCTTTAAAGTCAAACACCAACCTAACTATCAGAAGGGCAGACAAAGGAGGAGCAGTGGTTCTCCTGGACTCATGTCTTTATGAGAAGTTGAATCAGAACATGCTACAAAACAAGGACATACAGTACAGACCAAAAGTTTGGACACGCCTTCTCATTCAAAGAATTTTCTGTATTTTCATGACTATTAAAATTTTAGAATCACACTGAAGACATCAAATGAATGAATTAACACATGTGGAATTATACATTACACTTTACAAAAAAGTGTGAAACAACTGAAAATATGTCTTATATTCTAGTTCTTCAAAGTAGCCACCTTTTGCTTTGATTACTGCTTTGCATGCAGAAAAAGTGAACGGATGGACTCTACATGCCTAGTTCCCACCGTGAAGCATGGAGGAGGTGGTGTGATGGTGTGGGGGTGTGTTGTGAATGGGTTTGAGATGAGTTCTGAGCAGAGGCTCCCTCTGGTGGTTACAAGCGGTACTAGTGAGGATTGGGAATCAGGTGTTACTGATTGGTCTTATTTAAGGGAATCATTTTCCCATCAGGGTTGCCGGTGATCAATTGTTCTGGTCTGAATCCTTCTTTCCAGTTTCCCTTGTAGCCTGCTGTGTCGTGTCTGCATCTCCTGCTATCAGATAAGACAATTTCTTATTGTGTGTTTTTGCTATATTTTTGCATTTTGTCCTGCACTTCTGTGGGGGCCTTCTGGGTCCCCTCCGGGGGCTTTTGCCCTCTCAGTTTGGTCCAGCCACTGTGTTTTGTACTTTTGCTTTTTGCAGTTTTTTCAGTGGCTGCTGTTTTTGTTACACCAGAGAACTAATTTAGGTGGTACAGGTCGTGTGATCTCAGGTGATTTTGAAATTAGTAAGTTGGTGTTTTTCAGGGTTTTCTGGGATTGCAGTAAGTACCCTTCCTGTCCTTTTCTATTTAGATAGTTTGGGCCCCAGCGTTTGCTCATACTATTTTCTTTCTGTGTCAGTATTTCCTCTTGTCTAACCGCCATTACATGTTTGGGGGCTTTCTATTATCTTTGGGGTTCTGCTCCGGGGCAGATAGCTTTCCTGTTTCTGTCTTTAGGTGTAGTTAGTTTCTCAGGCTGTGACGAGGCGTCTAGGACCATCGTAGGAACGCTCCACGGCTGCCTCTAGTTGCGGTGGTTAGTCAGGGTACTGCAATCTCATAGATTCCAACTGCTCTGGTGTATTTCCTTTTTTACCTGCACTCCTCAGCTACCGTAACATAACAGTATCACCGGCCATAAAAATTGTATGGTACTCACAGAAGGGAAAAAATATTTTGAAGGAAGAAAAGTTGTCAGAGATATTTTTCTGTTTGTTGCATTTTTTTTTTTTTCCCTCTGTATCTCTGGGTGCTGGGGAGGATCTTTTCTCCCAATGGAGTTTGCACAGTTGTCTGGCCGTGTGGATCAGCTTGCCACTGAGGTTCAGAGTATTGCTGCATATCTTGCTAGGTTGCCTGTTGTGGAACCTAGGATTCCCATGACAGATTTGTTTTCAGGGGATCGAGCTAAGTTTCAGAATTTCAAAAATAATTGTAAATTGTTTTTTGCCTTAAAATCTAAGTCCTCAGGAAACGCAGCGCAGCAGGTTCAAATTATCATCTCTCTCCTGCGCGGCGATCCTCAGGATTGGGCTTTTTCCCTACACACCTGGGGATCCTGTTTTGAGTGATGTTGATGCATTTTTTCAGGCTTTGGGGTTATTGTACGATGAGCCTAATGTCACTGATCAAGCTGAAAAAGCCTTGTTGGCATTAAATCAGGGGCTTGATGACGCTGAGTTATACTGTCAGAGATTCCGTAGGTGGGCAGTCCTGACCAAATGGAATGACGACGCTTTGGCGGCCCTTTTCCGGAAGGGTCTGTCGGATAATGTAAAGGATGTTATGGTGGGATTCCCTGTCCCCTCTGGTCTCAATGATTCTATGTCATTAGCGATTCAAATTGACAGACGTTTGCGTGAGCGGAGAAGTATGCGTGGAGTGGTGTTGCCTTGTGAGCCAGCTGCTGAGCCCATGCAGTGTGATGGAGTGGTGTCTGGGGCACAGCGTCATGAGTTTCGAAAGCGCAATGGGTTATGTTTCTACTGTGGTGATGCCTCTCATGCTATTTCAGTCTGCCCTAAGCGGGGAAGACATTTTGCACGCTCAGTTGTCTTGGGTAGTGTTCAGACTAAGTTTTTATTAACTGTCACTCTGATATGCTCTCTGTCCTCATTTTCTGCTCAGGCTTTCGTTGATTCTGGAGCAGCTATTAACCTGATGGATTATGATTTTGCTAAACGTTGTGGATTTCCCTTGATACCCCTACAGAAGTCTATTCCCTACTGGGGATCGATTCTACCCCTTTGGCTGAGAATAAACCCCAGTTTTCTACTCAGGTGATAATGAGGGTTGAACCTGATCACCAGGAGTGCTGCAAATTTTTGGTTCTATATAATCTGCATGACATTATCGTGCTGGGTTTCCCTTGGTTACAGTCTCATAATCCTGTTTTGGATTGGAAATCTGTGTCTGTAACCAGTTGGGGCTGCCAATGTGTTAATACCAACACTCCTGTTTTTTCTGCCTCCCCCAGGCTGAGGATGTTCCTGACTTTTTGTTTGATTTTTCTGATGTGTTTAGCGAAAGTAAATCTGCATCCTTACCTCCCCATAGGAGCTATGACTGCGCTATTGAATTAGTGCCAGGTAGTAAATTCCCTAAGGGTCGCCTTTTTAACTTGTCTGTACCTGAACATGACGCTATGCGGTCTTATATCAAGGAATCATTGGAGAAGGGTCATATCAGACCATCCTCTTCACCCTTAGGTGCCGGTTTTTTCTTTGTGGCCAAAAAAGATGGTTCATTAAGGCCGTGTATTGATTATCGTCTCTTGAACAATATTACTGTGAAATATCAATACCCGTTACCCTTGATTTCTGACCTGTTTTCCAGGGTGAAAAACGCTACTTGGTTTACCAAGCTTGACCTCAGGGGGGCGTATAACCTTATTCGCATTAAGCACGGGGATGAATGGAAGACGGCATTTAACACCCCTGAAGGGCATTTTGAGTACCTTGTGATGCCCTTTGGGCTCACTAATGCTCCTTCCGTCTTCCAGTCCTTCATGAATGACATTTTCAGGGATTTTGTGGACAAGTTTCTGATTGTTTATTTGGATGATATCTTGATTTTTTCTAATGACTGGGACTCTCATGTGAAACATGTTCGAACTGTATTCCAGATTTTGAGAGAGAATGCTCTGTATGTGAAGGGATCAAAGTGTCTTTTTGGCGTACAGAAGATCTCATTTCTGGGATTCATTTTGTCCCCATCTGTTATTGAAATGGACCCGGTCAAGGTTCAGGCCATCTGTGATTGGGTCCAACCTACTTCATTAAAGGCTCTTCAGAGATTTTTGGGTTTTGCCAATTTTTATCGTAAATTTATTGGTAATTTCTCTGTTATTGTTAAACCATTAACTGATTTGACCAGAAAGGGTTCTGATGTGGTGAATTGGCCTCCTGAGGCAGTCTCTGCGTTTCAGGAACTTAAGCAGAGATTCACTTCTGCTCCTGTTCTACGGCAGCCTGATGTTTCTCTGCCATTTCAGGTGGAGGTTGATGCCTCTGAAATTGGGGCAGGTGCCGTTTTGTCCCAAAAAGATCCAGAGACCTCTAAAAGTAACCCTTGTGCCTTTTTCTCTCGAAAATTTTCTCCTACTGAACGTAATTATGACGTGGGTAATCGGGAGTTATTGGCCATGAAGTGGGCTTTTGAAGAGTGGAGACATTGGCTGGAGGGAGCCAAACATCAGGTGGTGGTCCTTACGGACCATAAGAATCTGGTCTATCTGGAATCTGCCAAGCGACTCAATCCTAGACAGGCCAGGTGGGCCTTGTTTTTCACACGTTTTAATTTTGTGGTTTCCTTTCTTCCTGGCACTAAGAATGTTAAGGCGGATGCCCTCTCGAGGAGTTTCCTTGCGGACTCTCCTGAGCTATCTGATCCCTCTGTTATTTTGAAGGAGGGTGTAGTTCTTTCCGCCATCTCGCCTAATTTGAGACTTGCTCTGGAGGGGTGTCAGGAGGATAGGCCCGAGCGCTGCCCTGTTGGAAAATTGTTTGTCCCGGACCAATGGAAAAAGAGTGTGATGTCTGAGATTCATTGTTCCGCATTGGCTGGGCATCCCGGAATTTTTGGTACCAGAGACTTGGTTAGTCGGTCCTTTTGGTGGCCTACCTTGTCTCGCGATGTCAGGGAATTTGTGCAGTCCTGCGGGACTTGCTCTCGCTCCAAGCCTTGCTCTCGCTCTAGTGGTTTGTTGATGCCATTGCCTGTGCCCAAGAGACCATGGACCCATATCTCTATGGATTTCATTTCCGATCTTCCTGTTTCTCAGAGAATGACCACCATCTGGGTAATTTGTGATAGGTTTTCCAAAATGATACATCTTGTGCCATTACCTAAGTTGCCTTCCTCCTCTGAATTGGTGCCGTTGTTCTTTCAGCACGTGGTTCGTTTACACGGCATTCCTGAGAACATTGTGTCTGACAGAGGAGTCCAGTTTGTTTCCAGATTTTGGAGGACTTTTTGTTCTAAACTGGGTGTTCAATTGTCTTTCTCCTCGGCATTTCATCCTCAGACCAATGGTCAAACTGAGAGAACAAACCAGACATTGGAGACTTATCTAAGATGCTTTGTGTCTGCTGATCAGGATGACTGGGTCTCTTTTTTGCCTTTGGCTGAGTTTGCTCTTAATAATAGGGCTAGCTCTGCCACTTTGATGTCTCCGTTTTTCTGTAATTCTGGGTTTCACCCTCGATTTTCTTCAGGACAGACGGAGGCTTCTGTCTGTCCAGGTGTTGACTCTGTTGTTGAGCGTATGCAGCAGATTTGGGACCAGGTAGTGGAGAGGTTGTCCCTCTCTCAGGAGAAGGCCCAGCGGTTTGCTAACCGGCATAGGACTTATGGTCCTCGGTTTAAAGTGGGGGACTTGGTCTGGTTGTCCTCAAAGAATATTCCTATGAGAGTAGCATCTCCTAAATTTAAGCCTAGGTTCATTGGACCTTATAAGATCATGGAGATTATTAATCCTGTTTCTTTTCGTTTGCTTCTTCCAGGGACATTTAAGATCCATAACGTGTTCCACAAGTCCTTGTTGAAGAGGTTTGTTGAGCCAGTGGTTCCTGCTGCTGTGCCTCCTGACCCTGTTTTGGTTGAGGGCAATCTGGAGTATGTGGTTGAGAAAATATTGGATTCTCGTTTTTCTAGACGAAGACTCCAGTATTTGGTTAAATGGAGAGGTTATGGTCAGGAAGATAATTCTTGGGTGTTTGCTTCGGACATCCATGCTAGGAGACTTATCCGTGCGTATCATAGAACTCATCCTGACCGACCTGGTTGCTCAAATGAGGGTTCGGTGACCCCTCCTCAAGGGGGGGGTACTGTTGTGAATGGGTTTGAGATGAGTTCTGAGCAGAGGCTCCCTCTGGTGGTTACAAGCGGTACTAGTGAGGATTGGGAATCAGGTGTTACTGATTGGTCTTATTTAAGGGAATCATTTTCCCATCAGGGTTGCCGGTGATCAATTGTTCTGGTCTGAATCCTTCTTTCCAGTTTCCCTTGTAGCCTGCTGTGTCGTGTCTGCATCTCCTGCTATCAGATAAGACAATTTCTTATTGTGTGTTTTTGCTATATTTTTGCATTTTGTCCTGCACTTCTGTGGGGGCCTTCTGGGTCCCCTCCGGGGGCTTTTGCCCTCTCAGTTTGGTCCAGCCACTGTGTTTTGTACTTTTGCTTTTTGCAGTTTTTTCAGTGGCTGCTGTTTTTGTTACACCAGAGAACTAATTTAGGTGGTAGAGGTCGTGTGATCTCAGGTGATTTTGAAATTAGTAAGTTGGTGTTTTTCAGGGTTTTCTGGGATTGCAGTAAGTACCCTTCCTATCCTTTTCTATTTAGATAGTTTGGGCCCCAGCGTTTGCTCATACTATTTTCTTTCTGTGTCAGTATTTCCTCTTGTCTAACCGCCATTACATGTTTGGGGGCTTTCTATTATCTTTGGGGTTCTGCTCCGGGGCAGATAGCTTTCCTGTTTCTGTCTTTAGGTGTAGTTAGTTTCTCAGGCTGTGACGAGGCGTCTAGGACCATCGTAGGAACGCTCCACGGCTGCCTCTAGTTGCGGTGGTTAGTCAGGGTACTGCAATCTCATAGATTCCAACTGCTCTGGTGTATTTCCTTTTTTACCTGCACTCCTCAGCTACCGTAACATAACAGGGGTGCTTTGCTGGTGACACTGTTGGGGATTTATTAAAAATTGAAGCGGTGAGCGGTCCAGCTCACCCCAAACCATCTCGATTGGGTTCAGGTCTGGTGACTGTGGAGGCCAGGTCATCTGGTGTAGCACCCCAACACTCTCCTTCTTGGACAAATAGCCCTTACATAGCCTGGAGGTGTGTTTGGGGTCATTGCCCTGTTGAAAAATAAATAATGGTCCAACTAAATGCAAACCGGATGGAATAGCATGCTGCTGCAAGATGCTGTGGTAGCCATGCTGGTTCAGCATGCCTTCAATTTTGAAGAACCTACAATATAAGACATATTTTCAGTTGTTTCACACTTTTTTGTAAAGTGTAATGTATAATTCCACATGTGTTAATTCATAGTATTGATGCCTTCAGTGTGATTCTACAATTTTCACAGTCATGAAAATACAGAAAAATCGTTGAATGAGAAGGTGTGTCCAAACTTTTGGTCTGTACTGTATATGAACCTCTGAACAACAATCCTACAGAGGTTTTCCAAAATAAATAAAAAATTCTCCTGTTGGAAGGCGTAGCTTTGGAGCAATCAGCCCAAAACTATCAGAAGATTTGTATGTTGAATGCCCTATTATTCCAATCCTACACTCTCTTTCTAAAACTCATAAGGAAGTTTTTCCTCCTCCTCTGAGGTCGATTGTGGCCGGGATAGAAAGTGTAGGAGAAAAACTGAGTGCCTGGATGGATATGTACCTGCAGCCTCTAGTACAACAAATCCCAGGATACATAAGAGACTCTAAACATCTTATTTCATCGCTTGATGGTTTCAAATTGTCTGAAAATTGTATGTTTATTGCTTGTGACGTTGAGGCCCTGTATCCTTCGCTGCTCCACGACCTGTCTTTAAGGATTCTATCCAATCAGTTGAATAAATTTAACAACTATAAAAATCAATTCAAGAGTTTATAGTGATGGGGGTAGAGTATACTTAAATGCAACTATTTTTCATTCAATAAAACTTTTATTTACAGGTTCGTGGAGCACCGATGGGTGCAGGGTTCTCGCCGTCGCTTGCAAATTTATATTTGGCAGCCTGGGAGCAGGATTTTGTTTTTTCTGGCACAGATCCCCTTTCCGCTCACATCAGGTGGATGGGTCATTATATGGTTGACATCCTCCTGGTGTGGGACGGGACGGTGGAATCTGCGTCAGAATTTATTCAACATTGTAATGACAATGGAATGAATCTGAGATTTACCCATTCAACTGGAATCAGCTCCATTAATTTTCTGGATGTGACGTTCAGTTTGGATTCTACAAATAAAATCATAGTGTCCCCCTACCGTAAAAGTACAGCCACAAACTCCATTCTATTGGCACAGTCCTGTCACCAGAAGAATGTCATTAAAAACGTCCCCCTTGGAGTGCCTTATAGGTTCAAAAGGAATTCATCTTTACATGAAACTTTTGAAAAAGTAAAAGATGAGGCACGTGTTAGACTGACAGGAAGGGGTTACTCTAAGTTGATGCTGGATAGGGCTGAGGACATAATCCGTAACAAAGACAGAGCAGAGATGCTAAAGGAAACAGGAGAGAGAAAAAAATGTCATAAATACAGATCTAATTATGTAGGTAATAAAAATGATGGCGTGGTTTTTACAAGTATTTACAGCCCATACTTCAAAAATATTACCAACATCATTAAAAAACGATTACCTATACTATATCAGACAAAAAACTGGAGAAAATCCTGACAAATCCTGTGAAATGTATTGCTAAAAAGCCTCCACTCTAGGAGAAATTCTGTCCCCCAGCCTCTATCTCAGTGATAGTAATAAAAAAGACAATTGGCTCAGTACTAAAGGGTCATACAAATGCGGTCACAGTGTTTGCACCTGTTGCAAGTTTATGAAAAATACTGAAACTTTTGCCTCTTGTGCAAATAAAAAAGAGTATATGATTAATTCAATATAAATTGCAACACACGTAATGTGGTGTACACTGTGCGATGCGCCTTGTGTGACCTTCAGTATGTCGGCTGCAAAGGAGGACCATTAAAAATCAGGATAAGACGTCACCTCTCAGATGCCACCAGCAAAATCATTAATAAAAGTTCAGCAATTTCAAAACATTTTATTAATAGTCATGGGGAGGATGAGTCCGCTTTTGAGGTGTCGGGTATAGAAAAGGTCAAAATTCCAGCCAGAGGTGGCGATATTAAAAGAAAACTGATAAGCCGGGAAACATGGTGGATTTATCAACTAAACACCAGGGTCCCGCATGGCATCAATATTAGACAGGATCTGATTTACCACTATGAATAGAGTAATACCTATCTGATGCAATATATGATCTCAGCCTGTAAGGGGTTAGGCCTGTTTCACACATCCGGCGGGCGCCTAAACGGCGCCCCGGCATTTTACCGCAGCGCCGCATGTGAAAAGCTTTCACACTTCCGGCGCCCAAAATGCGTTTTTTTGCCGGATGGTTTCTGATGCTTGGAGAGATAAGAAACCATCCGGCAAAAAAAAAAAAACGTTACATGCAGCGTTTTTTCCGGACGCCGCAATGTACATTTGCGCCGCATCCGGACAAAACCGCATGCAACGCATTGACATGCGGCGCCATGCGGCGCTAATGCATGTCAATGCGAAAAAAGCCGCATGCGGCGCATCAGATTTTCAGATGCGGCGCTGCGGGAAAATGCCGGGGGCGCCGCAAGGGGAAAAACGGATGTGTGAAACAGGCCTTAGTCGTCTATCAGTTTTCTCTGCACAGCTGTCCCTATCAGGAGTCAGGTCTGGTGGATGGGATTGAAGTGTGAACTAGCTCAAAATGTTCAGTCTACCATTAGATCCTTGCCAATGATTAAGATGCAGGTTTTTGCGTTGAAACGTGTATGTTTTTAATGTCTGGACTATGACTTAATTGTTTTTATGTCATTGGAAGTTATGGAATAAAAGAAAATGGATTTTATGGACTTTATGGTATATAATGAATAATGAAAAATAACTGGAAAAACATATGATCATAAAATAAACATTTGGAAATATGTAATGGTCCACCTATGATGAGAGAACCTGTATGGATAGCAGAAAAAATATTAATGATACAAAAAATATATCAAATAATTATAAGCAAGCCCAAATAAGGGGTAAAATAGTCCCCCACCTGTGAACTAAAAAGATGGCTCCAAATCAATAATTGTGAAGAGAAACAAAAGCCATGAAAAAATCACTAGCACATGATATAAACCAGAACAAACCTCATGATAAAGGCATGAGAGAGCAAACGGGCAGTCAGGACCAGAGGACACCAAGGTATTTGATATATTTTTTGTATCATTAATATTTTTTCTGCTATCCATACAGGTTCTCTCATCATAGGTGGACCATTACATATTTCCAAATGTTTATTTTATGATCATATGTTTTTCCAGTTATTTTTCATGTTTTTGTTATTTTTGAGACATTATTCATTATATACCTTGATCATGGTTAGGGGTGGGCGTTTGGGACCAGAGTCACTCTGATTTTACTTGTGTTTTACTTTACTCTTTGTATACCAATAAAATTGACTGTTTTTCTACTTTCCATTATCTGAGTAGTGTGCATTACTGCGGTAGTTCCTTTCTCTCTTACTTAGCTGTTGTTTTTTCTACCGATCTGCACCTCCTTATTTAATTGTGTATAATTGGTGCGCCCTGCATTTCACATTATCATATTCATGTGTGTGAATGGCACAGTCCAAGTCCAATCCTAAATCCCATTGAGAATCTGTGACAAGACTTGAAAATTGTTGTTCACAGACGCTCTACATCCAATCTCACTGAGCTAGAGCTAGTTTGCAAAGAAGAATGGGCAAAAGCATCAGCCTCTAGATGTGAAAGCTAGTAGAGGCATACCCCAAAAGACTAGCAATAGTAATTGCAGAAAAGCTGGTCCTACAAAGTATTGACTCAGGTGGGCTGAACAGAAATGCAAGTCACAATTTTCAGATTTATATTTTTAAAATAATGAGAAAGCCATGCATTATTTCCTTTACACTTGACAAATTATTGCTACTTTGTGTTGGTATATAACATAAAATCCCAATAAAATGCATTTAAGTTTGTGGGTGTAACGTGAAAAATGTGAAAAAAGTTCAAGGCGTATGAATGCTTTTTCAAGACACTGCAAGTATGATTGACAATAAAAACTGATTAACACTGGAATTTCGTTGACATTGACCCATAGTTATTAAGCAGTTGTCGCCAGTTTTAGTGTAATTTACCTCATTAAAATGTTGCAAATAATGGAATGCAATATTTAATACCAAAGTTTGCAACTTTCCTTGTTGTTTGAAAAGTGACAAGAAAAGTGTCGCACGCAGTTAATAGCAGATTAATTGACTAACATAAATGCAAATATTGTATATTTTGGACCAAACGAATGACTGTGGATTTAAAGGGAATCAGTCAACACATTTGAACTACAGTTGAAGTTTACATGCACTGCATAACACATATGCATGTTTTTCTCAATATCTGACATGAAATCAGAATAAACCTTTCCCGTTTTAGGTCAGTTAGGATTACCATAAGTAATAATATTTGCGTAATGCCCGAATAATGAGAAAGAGAGAATGTTTGAAGGCTTTTTTATTACTTACTGCAAAGTCAAAGTTTTTTTTTGGAAGTGCATTGAGCAGCAGGGTGGTTTGCTCTTGAAGGAAAAAAAAATCTCTTTAAATCTTCTGCTTCAGCGAGTCTGAGCGAGCTGAGTGTGACCGGTGCACAAGTGCGAACCGTGGTAAATGTGACTTGAGATTCAGTGAAGAAGTATTTGGAAAACCTTTAACAAATACCTGTGTGAATTGGTGTGAGTGGCTGAATTGTGGATTGCTGAGTGCTTTTCTACCTGTTCTATTTTGGCGGGCTTTTTTAACCTATTTTTTCTCTCTAAAGGATTAATCTCTTATCTTACTGTGTGTTTAAAGGCTAACTATATTGCATTTAAATCTTGGGGTAGCTATATTTACAAGGGGTTAATTAAGGGTGGGGGTTCATAATTAAGGGTTTATAAGGGCCAGCTGGTTGGGGCTCAAGTCGTTTTGGAAGTGCATTTGAGCAGCAGGGTGGTTTGCTCTTGAAAGGAAAAAAAAATCTCTTTAAATCTTCTTCTGCTTCAGCGAGTGTGAGCGAGCTGAGTGAGACCGGTGCGCAAGTGCGAACGGTGGTAAGTGTGACTTGTCATTCAGTGACTTTGGATTCAGGGAATTGACAAGGGAGGAATTACTGAATTGCTGTTATATTTTATTAATACTTTTTAATTATTTTTGCTTATCCTTGCTGTCTGGTGAAATCCCCATTAGAAATGTGCTCCACTATTGCCAATACCATCCAGTGTACATCTTGCCACATGTATGCAGTCCTTGAACAGCCGGTCGAAGGTGCATACTGCTGTGCGAGATGTGAGCACGTTGTGCATTTAGAAGCCCAGATACTGGATCTAAATGTGCAGCTGGCAACACTGAGGTCCATAGACAATATGGAAAAGAGTCTTCTGCTCACTGAGCAGATGCTCAATGGGATAGATGAGGGGGAATGCTAGGATGGAGCTGCAGGACACTGAAGTAGGAAGCTGGGTGACAGTTAGAAGGCGGGGTAGAGGGAAGAGCGCCAGGGAGGCTAGTCCTGATCTGGCACGCCCCAATAAGTTTGCAAAGTTGGCAGATAAGGGGAGTGTCAGTACAGGGGTAGCACTGCTGCAGCCAGGCACGTCCTCTGAAAGCCAGAGGAGTGTCTGCTCCAGTAAGGGGGGAATTAGGAGAGCAGGGCAGGCCAGAGAGGTGCTGGTAGTGGGGGACTCAATTATTAGGGGAACAGATAGGGCAATCTGTCACATAGACAGGGATCATCAAACAGTGTGCTGCCTACCTGGCGCTCGAGTCCAACACATCGCTGATCGGGTTGACAGATTACTGGGAGGGGCTGGTGAGGACCCAGCGGTCATGGTGCACATTGGCACAAATGACAAAGTTAGAGGTAGGTGGAAGGTCCTTAAAGATGATTTCGGGGAATTAGGCTGCAAGCTTAAAGCAAGGACCTCCAACGTGGTATTTTCTGAAATACTGCCTGTACCACGTGCCACGCCAGAGAAGCAACGGGAGATTAGGAAGGTTAATAAGTGGCTCAAGAATTAGTGTAGGAAGGAGGGGTTTGGGTTCCTGGAGAACTGGGCCGACTTCTCAGTTGGCTATAGGTTCTATGCTAGGGATGGGCTGCACCTCAATGGGGAGGGTGCAGCTGTGCTGGGGGAAAATGGCTAGAAGGTTGGAGGAGTCTTTAAACTAGGGACTGGGGGGAAGGGTATTCATTTTATAGGAGGGGAAGACACTGCAGATAGAGACCTGGGCACAAATAATGAAATTGGGGGTGCGGGTGGCATGGGGGTGGGGTTAGAACAGTTAATAATTTAAGAAAGAATAGAGGTACAGAGAGATACATAAAGTGCATGTATACTAATGCCAGAAGCCTCACCAACAAAATGGAGGAATTAGAATTAATTTTGTTGGAACATAATTATGACATGGTGGGGATATTTGAGACATGGCTGGACGAGAGCCACAACTGGGCTGTTAATTTACAGGGCTATAGTCTGTTTAGGAATGACTGTACAAATAAGCGAGGTGGGGTGTGTGTTTATATGTAAAATCATCCTTAAAACTCATGCTGCGTGATAATATATGTGAATCTAATGAAGATGTACAGTCATGGCCAAAAGTTTTGAGAATGACACAAATATTAATTTTTACAAAGTCTACTGCTTCACTTTTTCTAATGGCAATTTGCATATACTCCAGAATGTTATAAAGAGTGATCAGCTTAACAGCAATTACTTGCAAAGTCAATATTTGGCTAGAAAATGAACTTTATCCCCCAAAACACATTTCAACATCATTGCAGCCCTGCCTTAAAAGGACCAGCTAACCTCTTTTCAGTGATTGCTCCATTAACACAGGTGTGGGTGTTGATGAGGACATGGCTGGAGATCAATCTGTCATGATTAAGTAAGAATGACACCACTGGACACTTTAAAAGGAGGCTGGTGCTTGGCATCATTGTTTCTCTTCTGTTAACCATGGTTATCTCTAAAGAAACACGTGCAGTCATCATTGCAATGCACAAAAATGGCCTAACAGGGAAGAGTATCGCAGCTAGAAAGATTGCACCTCAGTCAACAATCTATCGCATCATCAAGAACTTCAAGTAGAGAGGTTCCTGTTGTGATTTGGTAGCTGAGGAGTGCAGGTAAAAAGGCAATACACCAGAGCAGTTGGAATCTATGAGATTGCAGTACCCTGACTAACCACCACAACTAGAGGCAGCCGTGGAGCGTTCCTACGTTGGTCCTAGACGCCTCGTCACAGCCTGAGAAACTAACTACACCTAAAGATAGAAATAGGAAAGCTATCTGCCCCGGAGCAGAACCCAAAGATAATAGAAAGCCACCAAACATGTAATGGCGGTTAGACAAGATGAAATACTGACACAGAAAGAAAATAGTATGAGCAAACGCTGGGGCCCAAACTAACTAAATAGAAAAGGATAGGAAGGGTACTTACTGCAATCCCAGAAAACCCTGAAAAGCACCAACTCTACTAATTTCAAAAACACCTGAGATCACACGACCTCTACCACCTAAATTAGTTCTCTGGTGTAACAAAATCAAAACAGCAGCCACTGAAAAAACTGGAAAAAGCAAAAGTACAAACATCAGTGGCTGAACTAAACTGAGAGGGCAAAAGCCCCCGGAGGGGACCCTGAAGGCCCCCACAGAAGTGCAGGACAAAATGCAAAAATATAGCACAAAAATAAAAAGAAGAAAATGTCTTATCTGTTAGCAGGAGATGCAGACACGACACAGCAGGCTACAAGGGAAACTGGAATCAAGGATTCAGACCAGAACAATTGATCACCGGCAACCCTGATGGGAAGGTGACTCCCTTATATAAGACCAGTCAGTAACACCTGATTCCCAGTCCTCACAATCTTCACTGGACAGACCAGCACCGCTTGTAACCACCAGAGGAAGCCTCTGCTCAGAACTCATCTCAAACCCATTCACAACAGTACCCCCCCTTGAGGAGGGGTCACCGAACCCTCATTTGAGCAACCAGGTCAGTCAGGATGAGTTCTATGATACGCACTGATAAGTCTCCTAGCATGGATGTCCGAAGCAAACACCCAAGAATTGTCTTCCTGACCATAACCTCTCCATTTAACCAAATACTGGAGTTTCCGTCTAGAAAAACGAGAATCTAATATTTTCTCAAACACATACTCCAGATTGCCCTCAACCAAAACAGGGTCAGGAGGCACAGCAGCAGGAACCACTGGCTCAACAAACCTCTTCAACAAGGACTTGTGGAACACGTTATGGATCTTAAATGTCCCTGGAAGAAGCAAACGAAAAGAAACAGGATTAATAATCTCCATGATCTTATAAGGTCCAATGAACCTAGGCTTAAATTTAGGAGATGCTACTCTCATAGGAATATTCTTTGAGGACAACCAGACCAAGTCCCCCACTTTAAACCGAGGACCATCAGTCCTATGCCGGTTAGCAAACCGCTGGGCCTTCTCCTGAGAGAGGGACAACCTCTCCACTACCTGGTCCCAAATCTGTTGCATACGCTCCACAACAGAGTCAACACCTGGACAGACAGAAGCCTCCGTCTGTCCTGAAGAAAATCGAGGGTGAAACCCAGAATTACAGAAAAACGGAGACATCAAAGTGGCAGAGCTAGCCCTATTATTAAGAGCAAACTCAGCCAAAGGCAAAAAAAAAGACCCAGTCATCCTGATCAGCAGACACAAAGCATCTTAGATAAGTCTCCAATGTCTGGTTTGTTCTCTCAGTTTGACCATTGGTCTGAGGATGAAATGCAGAGGAGAAAGACAATTGAATACCCAGTTTAGAACAAAAAGTCCTCCAAAATCTGGAAACAAACTGGACTCCTCTGTCAGACACAATGTTCTCAGGAATGCCATGTAAACGAACCAGGTGCTGACCGAACAACGGCACCAATTCAGAGGAGGAAGGCAACTTAGGTAATGGCACAAGATGTATCATTTTGGAAAACCTATCACAAATTACCCAGATGGTGGTCATTCTCTGAGAAACAGGAAGGTCGGAAATGAAATCCATAGAGATATGGGTCCATGGTCTCTTGGGCACAGGCAATGGCATCAACAAACCACTAGAGCGAGAGCAAGTCCCGCAGGACTGCACAAATTCCCTGACATCACGAGACAAGGTAGGCCACCAAAAGGACCGGCTAACCAAGTCTCTGGTCCCAAAAATTCCGGGATGCCCAGCCAATGCGGAACAATGAATCTCAGACATCACACTCTTTTTCCACTGGTCCGGGACAAACAATTTTCCAACAGGGCAGCACTCGGGCCTATCCTCCTGACACCCCTCCAGAGCAAGTCTCAAATTGGGCGAGATGGCGGAAAGAACCACACCCTCTTTCAAAATAACAGAAGGATCAGATAACTCAGGAGAGTCCGCAAGGAAACTCCTCAAGAGGGCATCCGCCTTAACATTCTTAGTGCCAGGAAGAAAGTAAACCACAAAATTAAAACGTGTGAAAAACAAGGCCCACCTGGCCTGTCTAGGATTGAGTCGCTTGGCAGATTCCAGAAAGACCAGATTCTTATGGTCCGTAAGGACCACCACCTGATGTTTGGCTCCCTCCAGCCAATGTCTCCACTCTTCAAAAGCCCACTTCATGGCCAATAACTCCCGATTACCCACGTCATAATTACGTTCAGTAGGAGAAAATTTTCGAGAGAAAAAGGCACAAGGGTTACTTTTAGAGGTCTCTGGATCTTTTTGGGACAAAACGGCACCTGCCCCAATTTCAGAGGCATCAACCTCCACCTGAAATGGGAGAGAAACATCAGGCTGCTGTAGAACAGGAGCAGAAGTGAATCTCTGCTTAAGTTCCTGAAATGCAGAGACTGCCTCAGGAGGCCAATTCACCACATCAGAACCCTTTCTGGTCAAATCAGTTAGTGGTTTAACAATAACCGAGAAATTACCAATAAATTTACGATAAAAATTGGCAAAACCCAACAATCTCTGAAGAGCCTTTAATGAAGTAGGTTGGACCCAATCACAGATGGCCTGAACCTTGACCGGGTCCATTTCAATAACAGATGGGGACAAAATGAATCCCAGAAATGAGATCCTCTGTACGCCAAAAAGACACTTTGATCCCTTCACATACAGAGCATTCTCTCTCAAAATCTGGAATACAGTTCGAACATGTTTCACATGAGAGTCCCAGTCATTAGAAAAAATCAAGATATCATCCAAATAAACAATCAGAAATTTGTCCACAAAATCCCTGAAAATGTCATTCATGAAGGACTGGAAGACGGAAGGAGCATTAGTGAGCCCAAAGGGCATCACTAGGTACTCAAAATGCCCTTCAGGGGTATTGAATGCCGTCTTCCATTCATCCCCGTGCTTAATGCGAATAAGGTTATACGCCCCCCTGAGGTCAAGCTTGGTAAACCAAGTAGCGTTTTTCACCCTGGAAAACAGGTCAGAAATCAAGGGTAACGGGTATTGATATTTCACAGTAATATTGTTCAAGAGACGATAATCAATACACGGCCTTAATGAACCATCCTTTTTGGCCACAAAGAAAAAACCGGCACCTAAGGGTGAAGAGGATGGTCTGATATGACCCTTCTCCAATGATTCCTTGATATAAGACCGCATAGCGTCATGTTCAGGTACAGACAAGTTAAAAAGGCGACCTTTAGGGAATTTACTACCCGGCACTAATTCAATAGCGCAGTCATAGCTCCTATGGGGAGGCAAGGATGCAGATTTACTTTCGCTAAACACATCAGAAAAATCAATCAAAAAGTCAGGAACATCCTGAGCCTGGGAGGAGACCGAAAAAACAGGAGTGTTGGTATTAACACATTGGCAACCCCAACTGGTTACAGACACAGATTTCCAATCCAAAACAGGATTATGAGACTGTAACCAAGGAAAACCCAGCACGATAATTTCATGCAGATTATACAGAACCAAAAATTTGCAGCACTCCTGGTGATCAGGTTCAACCCTCATTATCACCTGAGTAGAAAACTGAGGTTTATTCTCAGCCAAAGGGGTAGAATCGATCCCCAGTAGGGGAATAGACTTCTGTAGGGGTATCAAGGGAAACCCACAACGTTTAGCAAAATCATAATCCATCAGGTTAATAGCTGCTCCAGAATCAACGAAAGCCTGAGCAGAAAATGAGGACAGAGAGCATATCAGAGTGACAGTTAATAAAAACTTAGTCTGAACACTACTGTGTAGCCCTGGTACACAATACCAGGAGGATGAGTGGAGAGGTAACAGTTAAGGTCTCTCCATGACATCATGTACACTTCTGACACACCCAGCAGGGGTGTGGAAGGGAGTGATTTAGTCAGTCAGTGTCTGGACTTCAGAGTGAGAAGTCAGTTTCCTGTCCTTGGACAGAGTAGACGTGTCCAGTTTAAGTCTATCATCAGTTCAGAAAGTGGAGTCTGGTGTAGGTGTCTGTATACACCTTAGTCTAGTCAGAGCTGTGCCCCACTGGAAGAAAGACTGAACTATCTATTAAGAGACAAGCAAGGCGAAGGGCAAAGTGGAAGGAAGATAATTGGAAAAGTGCTTTTGACTTGGAAAAGTCCTGCACGTTGCAACCGGTTACTGGGGACCGAAGGATCACTATTGTACAGCATAGTGAAGAGAAAACCAGGAATCTACCGGACCCTAGGTCGCGGCAGACAAGCCCCTTATAGTCAGAATGTAGCTGGAGTCAGGGGGTGTGAAGACTTTGAGTTAGTGCACGACAAGAAAAGGATTCAGCTCCCTCTCAGGAAGGCTTCTAACACAAATTTGACTGGGCAGAATAGCTAAAGATTAGCTGGAATCATAGAGAGGACTACGCTTCAGGCTGGTCGTACTCAGCTTCATTGGACAGTAAAGGAGGCCCCTAACTTGCTTAGCTGTTGCCTCAAAGCTCATCCTCCATCAACCCCATCAGCCTCCCTGGGACCTGCCTTATCATCCTGCAAGTAAAGGTATGGAAAGACGTTGACTGTGTGAGACTGAGTTATTATTGCATGCCTGCACAACCCCTACCTAACTACCGACCTGAGGGAAGAGTCCCACCTGTAGGGGACCCGACATCTAGCTGCCTCACCATCCCCTCAGAGATCTGCAGCAGCGCTGGTACAAATTACCAGAATACTACAGGTGGCGTCACGAACTGTACATAAATCAATCCCCTGTAAATATATCCCCAACATACGCCAGACCGCCAGGGCCACAGACCGAGCCACAGCTACCTGTGACAAAATCCCCATAGACTTCCATGGGCTCGGCTCTGAGTACCCCATTGCCCTGGTAACCCACAATTGTGGTGGCGGGTCGACACAAAATTTTGGCGTCACGAACAGGATACGAAACTTGCAGCATTGCGAGCCCTGTGTGCCTGTGGAGTGTTTTTGTGAAAAAAGGACTGTTTGCACTTTTGGCGCCAAAATCGCCATTTTTGTCGCCATATTCGCGCCCTCAGGCGCTGGAGAAGAAGGTGGGCGTACCTGAAAGAGCGCGCAAAGTCTTGGACACGCCCCCGGCTCTGACTCATCGGCAGGTCCTGCAACAGGAAGTGAACGCTCTGACATCAGAGCGCCTGCGACGAAGGTCCTGTTCCCACTGCTGTGCCTGTGAAGTAGCAGCGTCTGAAACCGGTAGGCTCCGTTTAACCAAGGGGGCGCTAAGATGTCACAACAACCGGCTGACAGTGCGGCCCCGGCCGGAGGCCCCAATCCCGCACCGCTTGGTATTGTAGCGCCAGATGGGGGCGCAGGCCCTGCACCCAGTCCGGTAGTCCCGATTATGCCACTAACGCTCCCATATATGCCTGGGGCGAAATGGCTTCCCCAATACAGCGGTGGGCCAGGCACATTAGCAGGCTTCAAGCGGAAGTTATGCAGCATCCTAGAAATGTACTCCATGCCTGAGAGACAAAAAGCTGCTGTGCTAATAGGGCAGCTAACTGGCGCTGCTGAGAGGGAAGTGGAGACTTGGGATACCGTTGATCAGGAGTCGGTGCCTGCGATCTTCCTGAAGCTTCATGCCATATTTGAAGACCGCACAGAAACGGATCTCCGGATGGCCTTCTATCACTGTTCACAACAGCCAGGTGACAGCATCCGGGACTATGCTTGCCGACTACAGGGAGCCCTGAGAGCCCTCAAGCAAATTAACCATTTAAATGCTATCGACGAGAATAGAATGCTGAAAGAACAATTTATACAGGGATTGAGATCCCCAGAGGAACGCAGAACTGTAAATTGGTGGTCCTTAGATCATCCGGATGCTACCTTTGATGCCCTAAAGGACATGGCAATAAAAGGGCTGCGGCCCCTGGGCAAACCCGAGGTGGCCACCCAACATCATCAGGGAAGTCACTCTGGAACCGGCAGTAACCCCCTGTTCCCCGCTAGTGGCAGAAACCAAAACGCAGGTGACACCTCCTAGTGAATTGGACTGTCTGCGCTCAGAGGTGCGCCAGCTGACTAAAAATCTGGCCGCTGTGATGAGTGCCCTACAGCTGCGGAAAGAAGAGGAAGGGAAGATCTTGCTAGCTGACTGCCCAGAGGACGTTCCGTGGATGCACCGGAGAAGAAAGAAGACGTCGCCCCCCCGGAGGAGGACAACGCCACCCCCAGGAGCAACCTCTGATCAACACCCTTCTCGTCGAGAGATCATCTGTTATCGCTGTAACCGGAAAGGTCATCTGTCTACACAGTGTCCTTTAAACGGGCAGAACCTGGGTCCAAGGGCCAACACCCAGGAGAATACCCGTCAGGCCCCCTAGACTGGAACCGCAGGTATGTGGGCGGGCGACCCTACCTGTCTATTATTCTAGATGGTATTGCTGTTCCAGCATTGTTAGACACTGGGTCCCAGGTGACCCTCATACCTGATGCTCTATATACCAAGTACTGGTCAATGGACAGTCTTAAACCTCCGAGCCTTGACTTTACTGTGTATGCTTCGAATGGTCTTCCTGTAGAAGTACTCGGAACAAAATGTGTAGATGTAAAGGTGGGCAGAGAGGAGTTGAAAGACCAAGGGCTTCTGGTAGTAAAGACTGTAAATGAGGAGAACGGTTTAAATATCATTTTGGGTACTAACATTATCGGTAATTGTTTGGGAGAAGTTGTGTTCTTGCTCCAACAGCTCGCTGAGATTGCCCGACCAAGGCAGAGAGGAGTAATCCAAAGAGAGATCCGGGCCCTGGTGTGTCAGCAGCAAGCGAAGCTTACCGACGGCGAAATTGGTAATGTACGGGTCACTGACTCAGATCCTATTGTGATACCCCCAATGAGTGAAATGATCATTTGGTGCAGGGCAGCCATAGATCTGAGAGGACAGAATTACCAAGCTGTAGTAGAACCCCACCATTCAGAACATAGACCTACACTTCTGACTGCTAGAGGAGTAGTAGAAGTGGTGAATGGAAGAGTACCTGTACGGCTTCTCAATTGGGGAGATGATGAGGTAAATTTACCCCGTTATGCAACCATTGCTAAACTTCATGCTGTTGATAATAATTCTATTCTCCCGGCTGAGTCCTTAGACTCCTGTCAAATAGCGGAGGACAATGACCCAGCAACTCAGGTGGCGGAATGGTGTCAGCAACTCCATGTTGGGACGGACACCACTCCCGCTCACCAGAAGCAAGGGGTATTACGGGTGGTGCAAGAGTACGCCCAAGTGTTTAGCAAAAATCCACTTGATTTTGGGACAATTAAGGGAGTACAACATCATATCCCTACAGGCAGTCATCCTCCCATCAAAGAGCGGTATAGGCCCATACCTCCAGCTCATTATCAGAAGGCTAAAGAAATGTTGAATGATATGAAGAAAGCTGGGGTGATAAGGGATAGTTGTAGTCCCTGGGCAGCCCCTCTAGTTCTGGTTAAAAAGAAAGATGGTAGTATGAGAATGTGTGTGGATTACAGGCAGGTGAACCGCATAACACACAAGGATGCATACCCGCTACCCCGCATAGAGGAATCATTAGCTGCTCTGAAAACGGCTAACTACTTTTCTACCCTTGATCTGACTAGTGGTTACTGGCAAGTGGCTGTGGCTGAGGAGGATCGTGAGAAAACGGCTTTCACCACCCCAATGGGGCTCTGTGAGTTCGACAGAATGCCGTTTGGGCTCAGTAGTGCCCCAGGAACATTTCAGAGAGTGATGGAAAACTGTCTGGGACATCTCAATTTTGAAACCGTGCTGCTATACCTAGACGACGTTATCGTGTATTCCAAGACATATGAGGACCATCTGAAGCACCTGGCAGAAGTGTTTGAGTCCCTGTCCAGGTACGGGATGAAGTTGAAACCCTCAAAATGCCATCTACTCAAGCAGAAGGTACAATACTTGGGGCACATCGTCAGTTCGGAAGGAGTAGCGCCGGACCCAGAGAAAGTCACTGCCATCCAGAAGTGGCCGGAGCCGAAAAACCTTAAGGAAGTGCGACAGTTCCTGGGACTAACGGGTTACTACAGGAGATTCGTGAAAGATTACACGAAGAAGGCAGCTCCTTTACAGGACCTCCTAGTAGGACAATCCCTGAAGAGCAGAAACCCTCCCTTTAATTGGGGTAAAGAACAGGCTGAAGCATTCCAAAAGATGAAAGAGATCCTTACAGGTGATGAGATCTTAACCTATCCTGATTACAGCCAACCGTTCCTGTTGTACACCGACGCCAGTAATGAAGGGTTGGGAGCCGTTCTCAGTCAGAAGCAGAATGGACAAGAAAAAGTCATCGCATATGCTAGCAGAAAACTCAGGCCAACTGAAAGGAATCCGGAAAATTATAGCAGCTTCAAGCTGGAGTTTCTGGCGCTGGTCTGGGCCATTACTGAAAGATTTAAGCACTATCTGGCCTCCAATAAGTTCACGGCGTACACAGACAACAACCCGTTAACGCACCTGGAAACCGCCAAGCTGGGTGCCATGGAGCAGCGATGGATGGCTCGGTTGTCCAATTATCAGTTTACTATCAAGTACCGGGCAGGTCGAAAGAATGCTAATGCTGATGCGTTGTCCCGAATGCCGCATGACTCTGACACGGAAGAAGAATCGGACGACCTGGAAGAAATTGAGCTACCCGCGTTCCATCGAAATGGGGTAGTCCACGAGCATCGAGTCCACAGAAAGCAGAATGGTGCAACATTAAATCCTTTACCCCATCATAGTTGGAAAGAGACTCAGGACAGTGATCCAGTGGTCAGCCGCATCAAGGAGTTGTTAAGACAGGAAGGCTCCTCTCTGGAAAAGGATGCACCTATGTCAGCCAAGCTCCTGTGGAACGAGAAAAGCAGGTTGTTCCTATACCGTGAGAAGTTGTGCAGAAGATACGTCAACCCCAGAACCCATGAAATGGTCTGGCAAATCGTGGTCCCCAAGGCAGACGTCCCAATGGTGTTGGAAGCGTACCACGATCAAGCAGGACACTTTGGCTGGAGGAAGCTGGAGACCCTGTTGAGATGCCGGTTCTACTGGGTAGGGATGCGCAGCTCTGTCGAGAGGTGGTGTCGGAACTGTGGACACTGTGGTCTCAGAAGAAAGGACTACGGTAGTCAAAAGGCCCCCCTGCAACCTATCCGGACGACTCGTCCCCTGGAGATTGTGGCCCTGGACCACGTCAAACTGTCGCCGAGTAGATCTGGATACTCATACGCCTTGACCATGGTGGACCATTACTCCAGATTTCTGGTAGTCGTTCCAGTGAAAGACCAGACCGCAGTGACGGCCGCGAAGACCTTCCAAGCAAGCTTCTGCAGACCGCATGGGTATCCCGAGCAAGTCTTAACCGATCAGGGACCTGCTTTCGAAGCTGATTTATTCAAGGAATTCTGTCAAATGTACGGGTGCAAGAAAATAAGAACGACACCATATCACCCTCAAACCAACGGTCTTTGTGAAAAGATGAACCATATTGTCCTTGACTTGTTGAGATCCATACCGTTGGAAGACAGGAATCGATGGCCGGATTTACTACCTGATTTGGTTGATTTGTACAACCATATACCTGTAAGCTCAACTAACTGCACTCCAGCCTATCTTATGAGAGCAAGGCCCGGAAAACTACCAATGGATTTAGAACTTGGAGTGGTAGAACGGGAGGCAGACGATGCCGTGGAGAACTGGGACGTCAATCGGCAAGAGCAATACAGAAGAGTACAAATCTGTGTAGAGGAAAGTCTCAATAAGGCACGGGAGAAACAGGAAGATGTTTACAACAGAAATGCTCCTGCCAAGCCTCTGATGCCTGGAGAGGTAGTATTAAAAAGAAAAAGAAAGATGCACAAACTGGATAATCAGTGGGAGCAAGAACCCTACGTCATACAAGATTCTAAATACGACAACAGAAAAGTTTGTGTCGTCAGTAAAGACGGAGGAAGAACAACAACCACTGTGTCCAGAGATCATTTGAAGTTGTGTCCAGAACACTTAAAGAGTTGTGAAAAGAACCCTGTCTTCAATCAAAGAGAAAGAAAGGAAGAGGTCCTACACACCGATCTGGGAGATTTTCCTGCGGATTGGCCCCGACTGGGAGATGCTGTGATAATTCCAGTGTTGCAGTTTTATCAGCCACAAGAGGAAGTTCTACCTCCAGTTGTGCCTGTGGTGCCAGTTGAGCCCGTCCAGGAGTTACCCATCCCAGCAACACCTCAACCTGTAGAACCTCAAGATGGATCATCTGAAGCCGCGCCCCATACTATGGGATCCCCTGGTGAAGCTGACTCACACCGCCCAGCCATCAGTACGCTTGCCAGATCCATAGAAAGGTTAAGGCAGTTCTATAGTTTGCCGTTACGCAGTGCAGACAGATCGCAACTTGTTATACCTGAAACTACACCACGTAGATCAGAGAGAATCACAAAAGGGAAATTACCCATTAGATATCAGCAGTGATTATAACGAATTTATGTGAACATTGTAAAAGTCTATATATATAAATGTGTTTTTTCTCTATTATGTCTTCGTTTAACAATGGACTCAGAGGCTGAGGACTGAGCCAGCCCAAAAACTGTATCCTGTAAATAGTTGCACTAAAGTGCCTTCTTAATGGTTTCACATGAAACCTTGACTCACCTCTGAACCAAAAACCCGTGTGGTGTGGCACTGAGTGAGGTCTGCATTTGGATGTCCTGCAGCCCACCCAGGACCCACGTTGAAGGTTTGGTGCGGGTCCTTCACAAGTATCTTGTATATATATTTATTAAATGCTATTTGATACTTTTGTATTTCTATATGTAAAATGTTATTGTTCGTAACGTTCAAGGTGTTCTCACCTCCCGGATGGGAAGATGTTATTGTTTAATGTTTATTGTATGAACAAAAATGTCTCTTTATATTTTACAGCCCGGGAGTGCTGTCGTTTACCATGGGGGAATGTGTAGCCCTGGTACACAATACCAGGAGGATGAGTGGAGAGGTAACAGTTAAGGTCTCTCCATGACATCATGTACACTTCTGACACACCCAGCAGGGGTGTGGAAGGGAGTGATTTAGTCAGTCAGTGTCTGGACTTCAGAGTGAGAAGTCAGTTTCCTGTCCTTGGACAGAGTAGACGTGTCCAGTTTAAGTCTATCATCAGTTCAGAAAGTGGAGTCTGGTGTAGGTGTCTGTATACACCTTAGTCTAGTCAGAGCTGTGCCCCACTGGAAGAAAGACTGAACTATCTATTAAGAGACAAGCAAGGCGAAGGGCAAAGTGGAAGGAAGATAATTGGAAAAGTGCTTTTGACTTGGAAAAGTCCTGCACGTTGCAACCGGTTACTGGGGACCGAAGGATCACTATTGTACAGCATAGTGAAGAGAAAACCAGGAATCTACCGGACCCTAGGTCGCGGCAGACAAGCCCCTTATAGTCAGAACGTAGCTGGAGTCAGGGGGTGTGAAGACTTTGAGTTAGTGCACGACAAGAAAAGGATTCAGCTCCCTCTCAGGAAGGCTTCTAACACAAATTTGACTGGGCAGAATAGCTAAAGATTAGCTGGAATCATAGAGAGGACTACGCTTCAGGCTGGTCGTACTCAGCTTCATTGGACAGTAAAGGAGGCCCCTAACTTGCTTAGCTGTTGCCTCAAAGCTCATCCTCCATCAACCCCATCAGCCTCCCTGGGACCTGCCTTATCATCCTGCAAGTAAAGGTATGGAAAGACGTTGACTGTGTGAGACTGAGTTATTATTGCATGCCTGCACAACCCCTACCTAACTACCGACCTGAGGGAAGAGTCCCACCTGTAGGGGACCCGACATCTAGCTGCCTCACCATCCCCTCAGAGATCTGCAGCAGCGCTGGTACAAATTACCAGAATACTACAGGTGGCGTCACGAACTGTACATAAATCAATCCCCTGTAAATATATCCCCAACATACGCCAGACCGCCAGGGCCACAGACCGAGCCACAGCTACCTGTGACAAAATCCCCATAGACTTCCATGGGCTCGGCTCTGAGTACCCCATTGCCCTGGTAACCCACAATTGTGGTGGCGGGTCGACACACTACCCAAGACAACTGAGCGTGCAAAACGTCTTCCCCGCTTAGGGCAGACTGAAATAGCATGAGAGGCATCACCACAGTAGAAACATAACCCATTGCGCTTTCGAAACTCATGACGCTGTGCCCCAGACACCACTCTATCACACTGCATGGGTTCAGAAGCTGGTTCACAAGGCAACACCATTCCACGCATACTTCTCCGCTCACGCAAACATCTGTCAACTTGAATCGCTACTGACATAGAATCATTGAGACCAGAGGGGACAGGGAATCCCACCATAACATCCTTTACATTATCTGACAGACCCTTCCGGAAAAGGGCTGCCAAAGCGTCGTCATTCCATTTGGTCAGGACTGCCCACCTACGGAATCTCTGACAGTATAACTCAGCGTCATCAAGACCCTGATTTAATGCCAACAAGGCTTTTTCAGCTTGATCAGTGACATTAGGCTCATCGTACAATAACCCCAAAGCCTGAAAAAATGCATCAACATCACTCAAAACAGGATCCCCAGGTGTCAGGGAAAAAGCCCAATCCTGAGGATCGCCGCGCAGGAGAGAGATGATAATTTGAACCTGCTGCGCTGCGTTCCCTGAGGACTTAGATTTTAAGGCAAAAAACAATTTACAATTATTTTTGAAATTCTGAAACTTAGCTCGATCCCCTAAAAACAAATCTGGCATGGGAATCCTAGGTTCCACAACAGGCAACCTAGCAAGATAGGTAGCAATACTCTGAACCTCAGTGGCAAGCTGATCCACACGGCCAGACAACTGTGCAAACTCCATTGAGAGAAAAGATCCTCCCCAGCACCCAGAGATACAGAGAGAAAAAAATGCAACAAACAGAAAAATATCTCTGACAACTCTGACAACCTTTTTTTTTTTTTTTTTTTTACAATATTTTTCCCTTCTGTGAGTACCATATAATTTTCAGTTTGGGCCGGTGATACTGTTGTGATTTGGTAGCTGAGGAGTGCAGGTAAAAAAGGCAATACACCAGAGCAGTTGGAATCTATGAGATTGCAGTACCCTGACTAACCACCACAACTAGAGGCAGCCGTGGAGCGTTCCTACGTTGGTCCTAGACGCCTCGTCACAGCCTGAGAAACTAACTACACCTAAAGATAGAAATAGGAAAGCTATCTGCCCCGGAGCAGAACCCCAAAGATAATAGAAAGCCCCCAAACATGTAATGGCGGTTAGACAAGATGAAATACTGACACAGAAAGAAAATAGTATGAGCAAACGCTGGGGCCCAAACTAACTAAATAGAAAAGGATAGGAAGGGTACTTACTGCAATCCCAGAAAACCCTGAAAAGCACCAACTCTACTAATTTCAAAAACACCTGAGATCACATGACCTCTACCACCTAAATTAGTTCTCTGGTGTAACAAAATCAAAACAGCAGCCACTGAAAAAACTGGAAAAAGCAAAAGTACAAACATCAGTGGCTGAACTAAACTGAGAGGGCAAAAGCCCCCGGAGGGGACCCTGAAGGCCCCCACAGAAGTGCAGGACAAAATGCAAAAATCAAGCACAAAAACAAAAAGAAGAAAATGTCTTATCTGTTAGCAGGAGATGCAGACACGACACAGCAGGCTACAAGGGAAACTGGAATCAAGGATTCAGACCAGAACAATTGTCACCGGCAACCCTGATGGGAAGGTGACTCCCTTATATAAGACCAGTCAGTAACACCTGATTCCCAGTCCTCACAATCTTCACTGGACAGACCAGCACCGCTTGTAACCACCAGAGGAAGCCTCTGCTCAGAACTCATCTCAAACCCATTCACAACAGGTTCCATTTTTGCTAAAAAAGCTCCAGGGCGCCCAAGAAAGACCAGCAAGCGCCAGGACCGTCTCTTAAAAGTGTTTCAGCTGCGGGATCGGGCTACCAGCAGTGCAGAGCTTGCTCAGGAATGGCAGCAGGCAGGTGTGAGTGCATCTGCATGCACTGTGAGGCGGAGACTCTTGGAGCAAGGCCTGGTCTCAAGGAGGGCAGCAAAGAAGCCACTTCTCTCCAGAAAAAACATCATGGACAGACTGATATTCTGCAAAAGGTACAGGCAGTGGACTGCTGAGGACTGGGGTAAAGTTATTTTCTCTGATGAATCCCTTTTTCGATTGTTTGGGACATCAGGAAAACTCCTCATTCGGAGAAGACAAGGTGAGCGCTACCACCAGTCTTGTCTCATGCCAACTGTTAAGCATCCTGAAACCATTCATGTGTGGGGTTGCTTCTCAGCCAAGGGAATCGGCTCTCTCACAGTCTTGCCTAAAAACACAGCCATGAATAAAGAATGGTACCAGAATGTCCTCCAAGAGCAACTTCTCCCAACCCTCCAAGAGCAGTTTGGCGATCAACAATGCCTTTTCCAGCATGATGGAGCACCTTGCCATAAAGCAAAGGTGATAACTAAATGGCTCAGGGAACAAAACATAGAGATTTTGGGTCCATGGCCTGGAAACTCCCCAGATCTTAATCCCATTGAGAACTTGTGGTCAATCATCAAGAGATGGGTGGACAAGCAAAAACCTAAAAATTCTGATAAAATTAAAGCATTGATTGTGCAAGAATGGACTGCTATCAGTCAAGATTTGGTCCAGAAGTTGATTGAGAGCATGCCAGGGAGAATTGCAGAGGTCCTGAAGAAGAAGGGTCAACACTGCAAATATTGACTTGCTGCATTAACTCATTCTAAACTGTCAATATAAGCTTTTGTTACTCATATGTTTGCAATTATTATATTTCTGTCTGTGATAAAAACATCTGTCAAACACACATAAAAACCAGAGGGCAGCAGATTATGTGAAAATATAATATTTGTGTCATTCTCAAAACTTTTGACCATGACTGTAGAGTCCCTGTGGGTGGAGATAAGGGGAGGGGAAAAAATAATAAATTACTGATAGGGGTTTGTTATAAGTCTCCTAAAATAATGGAAGCAACAGAGAATACCCTCGTAAAACAAATAGATGATGCAGCGACTCAAGGAGAAGTCATTATTATGGGGGACTTCAACTACCCTGAAAAACATTGTGGAACAGAAACCTGCGGTTCCAGCAAAGGTAATAGGTTTTTGACAACTATGAGAGACAATTACCTTTCACAACTAGTTCAGGACCCAATAAGAGGGGGGGCACTGCTAGACCTAATATTAACCAACAGGCCAGATCGCATATCAAATATAAGGATTGGGGGTCACTTGGGTAATAGTGATCACAAAATAATAAGCTTTCATGTATCCTTTAATAAGATGTGTAGTAGAGGGGTTACAAGGACACTAAATTTCAGGAAGGCGAATTTCCAACGGATGAGAGATGATCTTAGTGCAATAAACTGGGACGATATCATGAGACATAAAAATACACAAAGAAAATGGGAGACGTTTATTAGCATCCTGAATGGGACATGTGCACAGTATATACCGTACGGGAATAAACATGCTAGAAATAGAAGGAAACCACTATGGCTAAATAGAGCTGTAAGGGGCGCAATAAGGGACAAAAAGAAAGCATTTAGGGAATTAAAGCAAGTAGGTAGTGATGAGGCATTAAATAAATACAGAAGATTAAATAAATTCTGTAAAAAGCAAATCAAGACAGCAAAGATTGAGACAGAGACTCATTGCCAGAGAAAGTAAAAATAATCCCAAAATATTCTTTAACTACATAAATAGCAAGAAACTAAAAAATGATAGTGTTGGTCTCCTTAAAAATAGTCTGGGTGAAATGGTGGATGAGGATGAGGTAAAAGCCAATATGCTAAATTACTTTTTTTCAACAGTATTTACACAAGAAAATCTCATGAACGATAGCATGATCAGTGATAAAAAAAATTTCTCCATTAAATGTCACCTGCTTAACCCAACAGGAAGTACGGCGGTGTCTAAAAATCACTAAAATTGACAAATCCCCGGGCCCAGATGGGATACACCCCCGAGTAATGCAAGTAATGCAGGAATTAAGTACAGTAATAGATAGACCATTATTTTTAATCTTTAAAGATTCCATAGTAACGGGGTCTGTACCACAGGACTGGCGTATAGCAAATGTGGTGCCAATATTCAAAAAGGGGATAAAAACTGAACCTGGAAATTATAGGCCAGTGAGCTTAACATCAACTGTGAGTAAAATCCTGGAGGGTTTTTTAAGGGATACTATATTGGAGTATCTGAAGAAAAATAACCTCATGACCCAGTATCAGCATGGGTTTACGAGGGACCGTTCTTGTCAGACTAATCTGATTTTATGAAGAGGTAAGTTCCCGACTGGACCAAGAGAACGCAGTGGATGTGGTGTACATAGACTTCTCAAAAGCTTTTGATATGGTGCCACACAAAAGGTTGATACATAGAATGAGAACAATAGGGATAGGGGAAAATATGTATAAGTGGGTTAAGAACTGGCTCATGGATAGGAAACAAAGGGTGGTTATTAATAGAACACACTCGGACTGGGTCACGGTTAGCAGTGGGGTACCACACGGGTCAGTATTGGGGCCGCTTCTCTTTAACATATTTATTAATGACCTTGTAGGTGGCATACAGAGTAGTATTTCAATATTTGCAGATGACACTAAACTCTGCAGGGTAATCAATACAGAGGAGGACAATTTTATATTACAGGATGATTTATGTAAATGGAAAATGAGCTTTAATGGGGACAAATTTAAGGTCATGCACTTGGGTAGAACAAACAAGATGTATAATTATGTGCTTAATTGTAAAACACTGGGCAAAACTGTCACTGAAAAAGACCTGGGTGCATGGGTGGACGACAAACTCACATTTAGTGGCCAGTGTCAGGCAGCAGCTGCAAAGGCAAATAAATTAATGGGATGCATTAAAAGAGGCATAGATGCTCATGAGGAGAACATAATGTTACCTCAAATACAAGTCACTAGTGCGACCACACTTAGAATACTTTGTACAGTTTTGGTCTCCGGTGTATAAGAAAGACATAGCTGAACTGGAGCGGGTGCAGAGAAGAGCCACTAAGGTTATTAGAGAACTGGGGGGTCTGCAATACCAAGGCAGGTTATTACACTTGGGGTTATTTAGTTTGGAAAAATGAAGGCTTAGGGGTGATCTTATTACAATGTATAAATATATGAGGGGACAGTACAAAGACCTTTCTAATGATCTTTTTACTCCTAGACCTGTGACGGGGACAAGGGGGCATCCTCTACGTCTGGAGGAAAGAAGGTTTAAGCATAATCACAGACGCAGATTCTTTACTGTAAGAGCAGTGAGACTATGGAACTCTCTGCCGTAAAATATTGTAATGAGTGATTCACTACTAAAATTTAAGAAGGGACTGGATGCCTTTCTTGAAAAGTATAATATTACAGGTTATATTCACTAGTTTCCTAGATATTGCATTGATCCAGGGAGCTAGTCTGATTGCCGTATGTGGAGTCGGGAAGGAATTTTTTTCCCCAATGTGAAGCTTACTGTTGCCACATGGGTTTTTTTTGTTTTGCCTTCCTCTGTATCAACAAGTTAGGGCTGGTTAGGATAGGATATGGGTTGATCTAGATGGACTTAAAGTCTTCCTTCAACCTTAATAACTTTGTTACATAAATTCCATTAGTATTTGGTGCTATTGCCCTTAAACTGAATGACTTGGGTCAAACGTTTTGGGATATCCTTTCAAAAGCTTCTCACAATAGTTGGGTGAAATTTGGGCCCATTCCTCCTGACAAAACTGGTGTAAATGATCCAGATTTGTAGGTCGCCTTGCTCGCAACTGCCTTTTCAACTTTGCCCACAAATTTTCAATTGGATTGAAATCAGGGCTTTGTGATGGACACTCCAAAGCATTGACTTTGTTATCCTTAAGTCACTTTGTTACCATTTTGGCAGTATGCTTCTGGTCATTGTCCACACACCAGGAAGACCCATTTCAGCCCAAGCTTTAATTCCTGGCTGACGTTTTGAGATGTTGCTTCAGTATTGCCACATAATCTTCTTTCCTCATGATGCCATATATTTTGTGAAGTGCACCAGTCCCTCCTGCAGCTAAATAACTCCATAACATGATGCTGCCACCCCTGTGTTTCACAGTTGGGATGATTTTCTTAGGCTTCCAAGCTTCTCCTTTTTTCCTTCAAACTTAACGATAGTCATTATACTCAAAAAAGTTCAATATTAGCTTCATCAGTCCACAGGACATGTCTCCAAATCCTCTGTGAATTTGCAAACATTAATCTGGCTTTTATGTTTCTTTTGGAGTAGTGGCTTCTTCCTGGCATAGTGACCTTTCAGCCCAAGTTGATACAGTACTCATTTCACTGTGGATATTGACACAATCTTACCAGTTTCTGCCATCAATTTCACGAGGTCTTTTGCTTTTGTTCTTGGGTTGATATGCACATGTCGGACCAAAGCATGTTCATCTTTGGGACACAGAACCCATCTCCTTCCTGAGTGGTATGATGGCTGGACATTCCCATCTTGCTTGTACTTGCATATAATTGTTTGTACAGATGAACGAGGCACCTACAGGTATCTTGAAATTGATGAGCCAGAATTGTGCAAGTCCACAATTTTCTTCCTAATTTCTTGACTGATTTCTTGAGACTTTCCCAAGATGCTACACAAAGAAGCTGTGTGTTTCGGATGTGCTTTAAAATACATCAACAGGTGTGTGTTACACCCTGTCCCAGCGCTGGCCCTGCACTCCGTTCTGCTCACTCACCTGTTCCTCGGGCTGTCCCTCTGCGGCAGTCTGTGCGTGGGCTGGGGTCTCCTGTCCCATCTGTTCCCCGGCGTCCTGTGTCCTCCTCCACTTCCTGGCACGCTGCTGGCAGGCCTCCAGACAGTCTGCTTAGGACGCGAGGCCGCGCCCACCGCCTCTCTTAAAGGGGCAGCGTGCATCTTTTGAAATTTCTAATTAACCAATGGCTGCGCACTCAGTACTATATATGGTCACTCCACCATTAGGGGAGTGCCGGAGCAACGTGTTCTATCATTGCTACATCCGGTTCTGTGCCTGTTCTGTCTGCGCTGCGTCTGCAGTCTCTGTGCTTCGCTGATACTGTTTGTCTCCTCAGATCATTGCTATCCGTATCTGGCTAATCTGGACAATCTCGGCTATTACTGGCGCAAGTGTCATCCCGTTCCGCCATCAACCATCCATTCTGGTCCTGTTCGAGGGACCTTACTACGGGTACCTGGGGCTCACTAGTTACGCCCCCTTCGGAGCCCCCCGGACCGCGGTCTCGAGGTTCCACATTAAAAAAATAAAAACGAATGTGGCTTCACCACCTCTGCCTCCGCTTCCATTCGTTACAGATTGCTCCGGCCATGGAACCCGCTGGATCCCAGAGACCTCCGACCACGGATCTGTGCCAGGAGGTGGCCCGTTTAGGAGTT
Organism: Oophaga sylvatica; assembly: GCA_033576555.1. Lineage (NCBI taxonomy): Eukaryota > Metazoa > Chordata > Amphibia > Anura > Dendrobatidae > Oophaga > Oophaga sylvatica. The sequence goes on from JARQOD010000002.1 coordinate 258,140,505, forward strand.
CAACAGGACAAGATCACGACTTATCTACGCAGCTTGTCTACTCGCATGGATTCCTTGGGGTCCTCGTCTGCACCTGACTCTTCTATCAATAATCAGGTACCCGTTCCCATGGCAAGTAAAGGTCCCCGCCTGGCGGCTCCTACCCATTTCCAGGGTGATCCTACTCTGTGTCGGGGTTTCCTCAATCAGTGCACTCTACACTTCGAAATCTTGGGGCATATGTTTGCTTCTGACCGAGCCAAGGTGGGATTCATCATGTCACACCTGGGAGGAGAGGCCCTCGCCTGGCTAAACCCGCTATGGGAGAGAGGGGATCCGCTGGTTAACGATCTTCAATCTTTCCTAGAGGCTTTTCGCAGGACGTTCGATGAACCTGGTCGCACCACTTCGACTGCATCAGCTCTGCTCCGCCTGCGCCAAGGTACTCTCACGGTAGCTCAGTATGCTGTTAAATTCCGCACCCTCTCGTCTGAATTATCGTGGAACAATGAGGCCCTGGTTGCTAACTTCTGGGAAGGCCTATCCGGAAGAATCAAGGATGAGCTGGCAGGACGGGACAGACCTACCCTCTTGGAAGAGATAATATCCTTGGCAACCCGAATTGACCTGCGTTTCCAGGAGCGCTCCATGGAGATCAAGCGGGACAAAAGGTCCTATCACTTGGACTCTAGTTTGTACAAACCAGGTACTTCGCCCTCCGCCTCTGAGGCCATGGAGGTGGACCATGTAAGTTTGGCCACCCGCCGCCGGGAGGCACGTCGCAAGGAGGGAAGTTGTTACTACTGCGGTAGTTCTGAACATTTGATCCATTTCTGTCCCAAAAAGTCGGGAAACTCCAGTGCCTAGGTCCGGTAGGAGGGGCCAACCTAGGTAGTGAACAGTCCTCTCCCTCTTTACGCATCTCAGTCACCGTGTCTTGTGGAGCAGTGAAGTTCTCCGAACATTGTCTATTGGATTCTGGAGCTGCAGGGAACTTCATCCAGCAGGCGGTTGTGGATCATTACCGCTTACCAGTCCAGCGTCTTCCTGATCCGTTACAGGTGTCCGCCGTGGATGGCAAACCGCTGACCGAGCCCGTCCAGTTTCAAACCGAGTTTGTGGAACTCCGGGTAGGTCTAATGCATACTGAACGAATGCGATTTTATGTATATCCCGGTTTATCCCATCCCATGCTTCTAGGTTTACCTTGGCTCCAGATGCATGAACCAGTCCTTAATTGGAAAACTGGAGAAGTTCTGCGTTGGGGAGATACCTGCATGAATCGTTGCTTAACCCGGATTCAACCTGTTTCGCCTCCAGTCCAGCCTGATACCCTGCCAGGGTTGTCTTCCGCCTATTGGTCCTTCTCTGACGTCTTTGGGAAAAAGGAGGCTGAGAGACTACCTCCACACAGGTCGTATGACTGTCAGATAGAGCTTCTTCCAGGAGCATCACCCCCTCGCGGGAGAGTTTATCCTCTTTCACAGGCAGAGACTCAGGCCATGTCGGACTACATTCAAGAGAATCTGGCTAGAGGATTTATCCGGAAGTCATCGTCACCGGCAGGAGCTGGATTCTTCTTTGTGAAGAAAAAGGACGGGTCCTTGCGGCCCTGCATTGACTATCGGGGTCTAAATCAAATCACGGTAAAAAACAGGTATCCATTACCTCTTATTTCAGAGCTGTTTGATCGTCTCCGAGGGGCCAAGATCTTCACCAAATTGGACCTCAGAGGGTCCTACAACCTGATCCGAATCAGAGAGGGAGACGAATGGAAAACAGCCTTCAACACCCGTGACGGCCACTATGAATACCTGGTAATGCCATTCGGCCTAAGCAATGCACCTGCGGTTTTTCAGGAATTTGTTAATGACATTTTCAGGGACTTACTATATACTTGTGTCGTGGTTTACCTGGACGCTATTTTGATTTTTTCTGCTGACTTGACGTCACACCGGAGGCAAGTACGCTTGGTCTTACAAAGACTGAGAGAGAACAGGCTCTATGCCAAATATGAGAAATGCCTCTTTGAGCAGTCTTCTTTGCCTTTCCTTGGGTACATTGTATCTTCCACAGGATTAAAGATGGATCCGGAGAAGTTGTCTGCAGTTCTCAACTGGCCTCGTCCGTCTGGGCTAAAAGCCATACAAAGGTTCCTCGGATTCGCCAATTACTACCGGCAATTCATTCCACACTTTTCCACCCGAGTGGCTCCAATCACAGCCTTAACCCGGAAAGGTGTAAACTCTAAGGAATGGTCCTCCGAGGCAGAAGAGGCCTTTGTTTCTCTCAAAAAAGCCTTCGCTTCCGCACCCGTTCTCCATCGTCCTAATTCAAGTGAGCAATTTTTTCTTGAAGTTGACGCTTCTTCCATAGGTGCAGGAGCTGTTCTGACCCAGAAGTCATCTACCGGGCGGATGATCTCGTGTGGTTTTTTTTCCAAGGTTTTTTCTCCTGCAGAAAGGAATTACTCTGTCGGTGATCGCGAACTGTTGGCCATCAAATTGGCTCTGCAAGAATGGAGACATCTTCTTGAAGGAGCTCATCACCAGGTAATCATATTCACCGACCATAAAAACCTTGCCTATCTCCAATCTGCTTTAAGACTGAATCCTCGTCAGGCCCGTTGGGCATTATTTTTTGCTCGTTTCAATTTTGTACTTCATTTCCATCCAGCTGACAAGAACATCAAGGCAGACGCACTCTCTAGAGCCCTCTTGCCTCCTGAACTGGAGGAGGAACCTCAGCACATTATTGAACCTTCTAAGTTAGTCTCTGTTGCCTCTATTGATCTGGCCCGGCTTCCTCCTGGGAAGACTTTCGTGTCCACCTCTGATCGTAGTCGTGTTCTGCGCTGGGGTCATTCTTCTAAGTTGACTGGCCATGCTGGTCAGAGAAAGACGCAGCAACTCATCTCCCGGTATTACTGGTGGCCTACCATGGTCAAGGATATCCAGGAGTTCGTCGCAGCATGTCCTTCATGTGCCCGTAACAAAACTGTTAAACATCTACCAGCCGGCAGGCTTCTGCCTCTTCCGATTCCGTCCGCTCCCTGGCAGCACATCGCGATGGATTTCATCACGGATCTTCCCATCTCTTCTGGCTGCTCAGTGGTATGGGTTGTGGTGGACCGCTTCTCTAAAATGGCTCACTTCGTTCC
>JARQOD010000002.1:258143743-258329217 GCA_033576555.1 Oophaga sylvatica
CTTCCGCAGGGGTATCATAGGAAAACCACAACGTTTGGCAAAATCAAAATCCATCAGGTTTATAGCTGCCCCTGAATCAACAAAAGCCTGAGCTGAAAATGTGGACATGGAGCAAATCAAGGTAACAGTCAACAGAAATTTAGTCTGAACACTACCCAAAACAACTGACGCTTGGGGCAGATGGAAATAGCATGAGAAGCGTCACCACAATAGTAGCACAACTTATTACGCTTACGAAATTCATGACGCTGTACCCCAGAAGTCACTCCATCACACTGCATGGGCTCAGGGGCTGGCCCGCAAGGCAACACAATCTCACGCATATTTCTACGCTCGTGCAGACGTCTGTCAACTTGAATAGCTAATGACAGAGTCATTGAGACCAGAGGGGACAGGGAATCCCACCATAACATCCTTTACAGTTTCTGCCAGACCCTTCTGAAAAAGAGCTGCCAGAGCATCATCATTCCATTTAGTAAGGACTGCCCACTTTCTGAATTTTTGACAATACAGCTCAGCAGCTTCATGACCCTGATTCAATGCCAACAAGGTTTTTTCAGCTTGATCAGTAACATTAGGTTCATCGTACAATAACCCCAGAGCCTGAAAAAACACATCAACATCATTCAAAACAGGATCCCCAGGTGTCAGGGAAAAGGCCCAATACTGAGGGTCACAGCGCAACAGGGAGATGACAATTTGAACCTGCTGCGTTGTATTCCCTGAGGATTTAGGCTTCAAAGCAAACAACAACTTAGTTATTTTAAAATTCAAAAACTTAGAAGGATCCCCCAAAAATAAATCCGGCAGAGGGATCCTAGGTTCCACAGCAGGCAACCCAGCAAGATAGATAGCAATACTCTGAACTTCAGCAGCAATCTGCTCCACACGATCGGACAAATGCTTGACCTCCATTGGGGAAAAAATTCCTCCTCAGCCCCCAGAGAAAAAAAAGAGGGAAAAAATGTAATAGAAAAAAAAAATTTGACAACTCTGACAACCTTTTTTTTTTCTTTTTACTATTTTTTCCCTTCTATTGAGTACCATAGAATTTCAGTATGGCCGGTGATTCTGTTATGTTATGGTAGCTGAGAAGACAGGAGAAAAAAACCGCATAGGCAACCCAACACCAGAGAGGTTGGAAACTAATAGGTTGCAGACCCCTAAACTAACCGCACAACTAGAAGCAGCCATGGAGCGTACCTATGGTGGTCCTAGACGCCTCGGCACAGCCATAGAGATAGCTATCCCTGAAGATGGAAAGAGGAAAGCTAACTGCCCCGGAGAAGACCCCCAAAGAATAGGAAGCCCCCAAACATACAGTCAGGGCCAGAAATATTTGGACAGTGACACAATTTTCACGAGTTGGGCTCTGCATGCCACCACATTGGATTTGAAATGAAACCTCTACAACAGAATTCAAGTGCAGATTGTAACGTTTAATTTGAAGGGTTGAACAAAAATATGTGTTAGAAAATGTAGGAATTGTACACATTTCTTTACAAAAACTCCACATTTTAGGAGGTCAAAAGTAATTGGACAAATAAAGGCTCAAAACTGTCTAGATAGGACAGCACAGGAGAGAATACTGTCTACAACCCAGAAAAACCCTAGGAAAAACTCCAACACCTCTGAATACAAAAATACTGAGACCACAGTCTTGACCACCTATATCAGATCTCTGGTGTGGACACGTTGCTACCCAGCAGTAAAATATCACAAGAACTGAGCAAATGAACAAATACAAAAAACTAACGGAGACCAGCCAAAGCCCCCCAAAGGGGACCCGGCTGAAGACAAAAAGCAATGCAGCAAAAAGCAAGGAATTCAAACCACAGTAAAAAAAAACTGAAAGAGACTTATCTGAATGCAAGCAGGAGACAGCAGAAAAGCAAGCTGAATTCCAACCTAGACCAGGAAGAACAATTGATCACCAGCGAGGATCATGGGAGGTCAGCTCACTTATATCAGGCCAGTCAGTACCACCTGACAACCACTCATCAGCAGCAGGTGTAGGACTCTTGGTGTTCCAAATAGGTTCAATTCCCTCAGCAACCACCAGAGGGAGCTTCAGCTCCGAAGTCGTCTCCAATACGTTCACAACAGCAGAGCTGCAATCTGTTGCAGAATCAAATTGTTGGTTTGCTGCTGTAGCTGAAACTCCTGCAACTTCTGCTGTTGCACTTGAGAGATGGTCAACTGTCTTAGTATTTCCTCCATCTTGTCAGCAGCCTGGGCTGCAGAATTGCAGGTCTAATCACCAACATGCAGCATGCTTTGGGGCATGCCCCAATTCACACTACCCGCATTCTCTAACACATGTAGTGCAGCGGGGTTGGTTCAGTGTGACAGATAATCAGGGACCACAGGAAAGTTCACAGCAAATGTGTTTAATGTCCAAACAACGCACAGTGCACAGCACACGGTATCCTCCAGATCGCAGTCGGGGCATCACAACAGTCCATAAACGAGACCAGTTGCCGAGGGCTACTGCACCACCGTATCACGCTGCGGGGTGCCAGGTGTTCACTGCTCTTGGCTGTGTGTTACCTCACACAGGCTGGACGCTGCAAAGCCACCTGCTCTGCTACTTGCAAACACTGACACACCCAAACCCTATACTGCAGGGTTTTTAACTGGAATCTATGGCCATTGGCCACATGTAAGACCCGGCTTGGAGGAAGCGGACCACCCCACTACCATCCTGTAGTCCGCTTCAAAACTAAAAGGCCTTACCGGGTTTTCCTGAACATTACCTTGGCCAATTAGCTTGACCAGGTTACTTTTACTTTACCTTGTGACTCACAGGCATCCTGCTGTGAATACAAGGCACACCAGCGGGTTTAATAGGACTCTATCCACACCCTGGGGGATACATATTGGCCCTCGCATATGATCCCCCTCACGGTGTTTATTTTCTTTACTGGTCTCCTGGGCTACCTGTCATGTGACCACTTCTGGTCACAAGGTGACTGTGTGAGTCACCTGATGTGATCATAGGTTTGATAGAAACCAGGATCGCTTCCTGCGCACCAGCCTGTTGCATCATCGGTCACCTGACCGTCACCTGAATGTGCAATGTTCGTGACCCGGACATAGATTATTGTGAATGACTATTGGACATGTGACATTGCATTCAGATGGACAGAGAATGCAGCATATCAAATGGCTGGAAGCAAAGTGACTCCATTACTCTGTGACTGACACACGTGATCTATACCATGACTGGTGCCTAGGCATTTAAGTTTGTATGATACATTCTCCAAACACATCCTGACGAAGCTTAATATGAAACGTGTCAGGTGCAGTTTCTTTGATAAGTAAAGTATACTCCATGCCACTATGCATTACTATCATTATATGTTATCTCTCCCTGTTTATCTGTATGTATCTTAAAAATCCTTAACATATACAGCATCAAAATGGCACCAGTGGCCGCGCTCCGATAGATGCTACTGCGCAGCCAGAGCCATTTTAGGAGAGAAAAAAATTAGGCTACGTCAAGCAGACAGCACCTGCGCAGTAGCATCGTTCTGATAGAGCCTCATTTTTTTTCCCTAGCAAAGTGGCGCCTGCGCAGTAGTATCTATCGGAATGCTATACAGTTCTGGCAAAAATTAAGAGACCACTGCACAGTTTTATAAAAAACAGCTTCTCTACATGTCTGACAGCCATTCCTGTTGTGAATGGGTTTGAGATGAGTTCTGAGCAGAGGCTCCCTCTGGTGGTTACAAGCGGTACTAGTGAGGATTGTGAGGACTGGGAATCAGGTGTTACTGATTGGTCTTATATAAGGGAGTCATTTTCCCATCAGGGTTGCCGGTGATCAATTGTTCTGGTCTGAATCCTTCTTTCCAGTTTCCCTTGTAGCCTGCTGTGTCGTGTCTGCATCTCCTGCTATCAGATAAGACAATTTCTTATTTTGTGTTTTTGCTATATTTTTGCATTTTGTCCTGCACTTCTGTGGGGGCCTTCTGGGTCCCCTCCGGGGGCTTTTGCCCTCTCAGTTTGGTCCAGCCACTGTGTTTTGTACTTTTGCTTTTTCCAGTTTTTTTTCAGTGGCTGCTGTTTTGATTTTTTTTACACCAGAGAACTAATTTAGGTGGTAGAGGTCGTGTGATCTCAGGTGATTTTGAAATTAGTAGAGTTGGTGTTTTTTCAGGGTTTTCTGAGATTGCAGTAAGTACCCTTCCTGTCCTTTTCTATTTAGATAGTTTGGGCCCCAGCGTTTGCTCATACTATTTTCTTTCTGTGTCAGTATTTCCTCTTGTCTAACCGCCATTACATGTTTGGGGGCTTTCTATTATCTTTGGGGTTCTGCTCCGGGGCAGATAGCTTTCCTATTTCTATCTTTAGGTGTAGTTAGTTTCTCAGGCTGTGACGAGGCGTCTAGGACCAACGTAGGAACGCTCCACGGCTGCCTCTAGTTGCGGTGGTTAGTCAGGGTACTGCAATCTCATAGATTCCAACTGCTCTGGTGTATTTCCTTTTTTACCTGCACTCCTCAGCTACCGTAACATAACAGTATCACCGGCCAAAAAAATTGTATGGTACTCACAGAAGGGAAAAATTTTGAAGGAAGAAAAGTTGTCAGAATTATTTTTCTGTTTGTTGCATTTTTTTTTTTTTTTTTTCCCCTCTGTATCTCTGGGTGCTGGGGTGGATCTTTTCTCCCAATGGAGTTTGCACAGTTGTCTGGCCGTGTGGATCAGCTTGCCACTGAGGTTCAGAGTATTGCTGCATATCTTGCTAGGTTGCCTGTTGTGGAACCTAGGATCCCCATGCCAGATTTGTTTTTAGGGGATCGAGCTAAGTTTCAGAATTTCAAAAATAATTGTAAATTGTTTTTTGCCTTAAAATCTAAGTCCTCAGGGAACGCAGCGCAGCAGGTTCAAATTATCATCTCTCTCCTGCGCGGCGATCCTCAGGATTGGGCTTTTTCCCTGATACCTGGGGATCCTGTTTTGAGTGATGTTGATGCATTTTTTCAGGCTTTGGGGTTATTGTACGATGAGCCTAATGTCACTGATCAAGCTGAAAAAGCCTTGTTGGCATTAAATCAGGGGCTTGATGACGCTGAGTTATACTGTCAGAGATTCCGTAGGTGGGCAGTCCTGACCAAATGGAATGACGACGTTTTGGCGGCCCTTTTCCGAAAGGGTCTGTCGGATAATGTAAAGGATGTTATGGTGGGATTCCCTGTCCCCTCTGGTCTCAATGATTCTATGTCATTAGCGATTCAAATTGACAGACGTTTGCGTGAGCGGAGAAGTATGCGTGGAGTGGTGTTGCCTTGTGAGCCAGCTGCTGAGCCCATGCAGTGTGATGGAGTGGTGTCTGGGGCACAGCGTCATGAGTTTCGAAAGCGCAATGGGTTATGTTTCTACTGTGGTGATGCCTCTCATGCTATTTCAGTCTGCCCTAAGCGGGGAAGACATTTTGCACGCTCAGTTGTCTTGGGTAGTGTTCAGACTAAGTTTTTATTAACTGTCACTCTGATATGCTCTCTGTCCTCATTTTCTGCTCAGGCTTTCGTTGATTCTGGAGCAGCTATTAACCTGATGGATTATGATTTTGCTAAACGTTGTGGGTTTCCCTTGATACCCCTACAGAAGTCTATTCCTTTACTGGGGATCGATTCTACCCCTTTGGCTGAGAATAAACCCCAGTTTTCTACTCAGGTGATAATGAGGGTTGAACCTGATCACCAGGAGTGCTGCAAATTTTTGGTTCTATATAATCTGCATGACATTATAGTGCTGGGTTTCCCTTGGTTACAGTCTCATAATCCTGTTTTGGATTGGAAATCTGTGTCTGTAACCAGTTGGGGCTGCCAATGTGTTAATACCAACACTCCTGTTTTTTCTGCCTCCCCCCAGGCTCAGGATGTTCCTGACTTTTTGATTGATTTTTCTGATGTGTTTAGCGAAAGTAAATCTGCATCCTTGCCTCCCCATAGGAGCTATGACTGCGCTATTGAATTAGTGCCGGGTAGTAAATTCCCTAAAGGTCGCCTTTTTAACTTGTCTGTACCTGAACATGACGCTATGCGGTCTTATATCAAGGAATCATTGGAGAAGGGTCATATCAGACCATCCTCTTCACCCTTAGGTGCCGGTTTTTTCTTTGTGGCCAAAAAGATGGTTCATTAAGGCCGTGTATTGATTATCGTCTCTTGAACAATATTACTGTGAAATATCAATACCCGTTACCCTTGATTTCTGACCTGTTTTCCAGGGTGAAAAACGCTACTTGGTTTACCAAGCTTGACCTCAGGGGGGCGTATAACCTTATTCGCATTAAGCACGGGGATGAATGGAAGACGGCATTTAACACCCCTGAAGGGCATTTTGAGTACCTTGTGATGCCCTTTGGGCTCACTAATGCTCCTTCCGTCTTCCAGTCCTTCATGAATGACATTTTCAGGGATTTTGTGGACAAGTTTCTGATTGTTTATTTGGATGATATCTTGATTTTTTCTAATGACTGGGACTCTCATGTGAAACATGTTCGAACTGTATTCCAGATTTTGAGAGAGAATGCTCTGTATGTGAAGGGATCAAAGTGTCTTTTTGGCGTACAGAAGATCTCATTTCTGGGATTCATTTTGTCCCCATCTGTTATTGAAATGGACCCGGTCAAGGTTCAGGCCATCTGTGATTGGGTCCAACCTACTTCATTAAAGGCTCTTCAGAGATTTTTGGGTTTTGCCAATTTTTATCGTAAATTTATTGGTAATTTCTCGGTTATTGTTAAACCATTAACTGATTTGACCAGAAAGGGTTCTGATGTGGTGAATTGGCCCCCTGAGGCAGTCTCTGCGTTTCAGGAACTTAAGCAGAGATTCACTTCTGCTCCTGTTCTACGGCAGCCTGATGTTTCTCTGCCATTTCAGGTGGAGGTTGATGCCTCTGAAATTGGGGTAAGTGCCGTTTTGTCCCAAAAAGATCCAGAGACCTCTAAAAGTAACCCTTGTGCCTTTTTCTCTCGAAAATTTTCTCCTACTGAACGTAATTATGACGTGGGTAATCGGGAGTTATTGGCCATGAAGTGGGCTTTTGAAGAGTGGAGACATTGGCTGGAGGGAGCCAAACATCAGGTGGTGGTCATTACGGACCATAAGAATCTGGTCTATCTGGAATCTGCCAAGCGACTCAATCCTAGACAGGCCAGGTGGGCCTTGTTTTTCACACGTTTTAATTTTGTGGTTTCCTTTCTTCCTGGCACTAAGAATGTTAAGGCGGATGCCCTCTCGAGGAGTTTCCTTGCGGACTCTCCTGAGCTATCTGATCCCTCTGTTATTTTGAAGGAGGGTGTAGTTCTTTCCACCATCTCGCCCAATTTGAGACTTGCTCTGGAGGGGTGTCAGGAGGATAGGCCCGAGCGCTGCCCTGTTGGAAAATTGTTTGTCCCGGATCAATGGAAAAAGAGTGTGATGTCTGAGATTCATTGTTCCGCATTGGCTGGGCATCCCGGAATTTTTGGTACCAGAGACTTGGTTAGTCGGTCCTTTTGGTGGTCTACCTTGTCTCGCGATGTCAGGGAATTTGTGCAGTCCTGCGGGACTTGCTCTCGCTCCAAGCCTTGCTCTCGCTCTAGTGGTTTGTTGATGCCATTGCCTGTGCCCAAGAGACCATGGACCCATATCTCTATGGATTTCATTTCCGACCTTCCTGTTTCTCAGAGAATGACCACCATCTGGGTAATTTGTGATAGGCTTTCCAAAATGATACATCTCGTGCCATTACCTAAGTTGCCTTCCTCCTCTGAATTGGTGCCGTTGTTCCTTCAGCACGTGGTTCGTTTACACGGCATTCCTGAGAACATCGTGTCTGACAGAGGAGTCCAGTTTGTTTCCAGATTTTGGAGGACTTTTTGTTCTAAACTGGGTGTTCAATTGTATTTCTCCTCGGCATTTCATCCTCAGACCAATGGTCAAACTGAGAGAACAAACCAGACATTGGAGACTTATCTAAGATGCTTTGTGTCTGCTGATCAGGATGACTGGGTTTCTTTTTTGCCTTTGGCTGAGTTTGCTCTTAATAATAGGGCTAGCTCTGCCACTTTGATGTCTCCGTTTTTCTGTAATTCTGGGTTTCACCCTCGATTTTCTTCAGGACAGACAGAGGCTTCTGTCTGTCCAGGTGTTGACTCTGTTGTTGAGCGTATGCAGCAGATTTGGGACCAGGTAGTGGAGAGGTTGTCCCTCTCTCAGGAGAAGGCCCAGCGGTTTGCTAACCGGCATAGGACTGATGGTCCTCGGTTTAAAGTGGGGGACTTGGTCTGGTTGTCCTCAAAGAATATTCCTATGAGAGTAGCATCTCCTAAATTTAAGCCTAGGTTCATTGGACCTTATAAGATCATGGAGATTATTAATCCTGTTTCTTTTCGTTTGCTTCTTCCAGGACATTTAAGATCCATAACGTGTTCCACAAGTCCTTGTTGAAGAGGTTTGTTGAGCCAGTGGTTCCTGCTGCTGTGCCTCCTGACCCTGTTTTGGTTGAGGGCAATCTGGAGTATGTGGTTGAGAAAATATTGGATTCTCGTTTTTCTAGACGAAGACTCCAGTATTTGGTTAAATGGAGAGGTTATGGTCAGGAAGACAATTCTTGGGTGTTTGCTTCGGACATCCATGCTAGGAGACTTATCCGTGCGTATCATAGAACTCATCCTGACCGACCTGGTTGCTCAAATGAGGGTTCGGTGACCCCTCCTCAAGGGGGGGGTACTGTTGTGAATGGGTTTGAGATGAGTTCTGAGCAGAGGCTCCCTCTGGTGGTTACAAGCGGTACTAGTGAGGATTGTGAGGACTGGGAATCAGGTGTTACTGATTGGTCTTATATAAGGGAGTCATTTTCCCATCAGGGTTGCCGGTGATCAATTGTTCTGGTCTGAATCCTTCTTTCCAGTTTCCCTTGTAGCCTGCTGTGTCGTGTCTGCATCTCCTGCTATCAGATAAGACAATTTCTTATTTTGTGTTTTTGCTATATTTTTGCATTTTGTCCTGCACTTCTGTGGGGGCCTTCTGGGTCCCCTCCGGGGCTTTTGCCCTCTCAGTTTGGTCCAGCCACTGTGTTTTGTACTTTTGCTTTTTCCAGTTTTTTTTCAGTGGCTGCTGTTTTGATTTTTTTTACACCAGAGAACTAATTTAGGTGGTAGAGGTCGTGTGATCTCAGGTGATTTTGAAATTAGTAGAGTTGGTGTTTTTTCAGGGTTTTCTGAGATTGCAGTAAGTACCCTTCCTGTCCTTTTCTATTTAGATAGTTTGGGCCCCAGCGTTTGCTCATACTATTTTCTTTCTGTGTCAGTATTTCCTCTTGTCTAACCGCCATTACATGTTTGGGGGCTTTCTATTATCTTTGGAGTTCTGCTCCGGGGCAGATAGCTTTCCTATTTCTATCTTTAGGTGTAGTTAGTTTCTCAGGCTGTGACGAGGCGTCTAGGACCAACGTAGGAACGCTCCACGGCTGCCTCTAGTTGCGGTGGTTAGTCAGGGTACTGCAATCTCATAGATTCCAACTGCTCTGGTGTATTTCCTTTTTTACCTGCACTCCTCAGCTACCGTAACATAACACATTCCATTCCAATGTCAGTTGAATTCCAACCAGAGTACACCTCATTCTATTTAATGTGCTTCTGATTAGGTGATCACCTGAACCAAATCACTGCTGTGGTGTTCACAATCCTCTTGCAATAGGACAAGCTCGATGGCAAAACAAGTGCTAGTAATATTCCAAAAGTAATAGGAATGAAAAAAATAACTTTTAACCAAGCCAAAAAGAGTTGAAAAGAAAAGTCTTGAGTGAGGAAAAGAAGGGCTCAATTCTGGCTTTACTAGCAGAGGGATACAGTAAGCGTCATGTTGCCTCCATCCTTAAAATTTCTAAGACGGCAGTCAAGTACAACAAGGTCAAGCAGCAGACATTGGGGACAACAAAACTACAGACCGGCAGAGGGTGAAAACAATTCTCCACTGACCGGGATGACCGTCATCTTATTTAAATGTCACTCAGCAACCAGAGGATGACAAAGTGACCTACAAAAGGAATGGCAAATGGCAGCTGGGGTGAAGTGCATGGCCAGAACAGTTCGTAACAGGCTCCTAGAGGCAGTGCTCAAGTCATGTAAAGCTAGAAAAAAGCCTTTCATCAATGAGAAGCAAAGGAGAGCCAGGCTGAAGTTTGCCAAAAGACCATAGGGATTGGAACATAGAGGCCTGGAGTAAGTTAATCTTCTCTGATGAGTCTAATTTTCAGCTTTGCCCAACAACTGGTCGTCTAATGGTTAGAGTGAGACCAGGAGAGGCGTACAAGACGCAGTGTCTTGCACCCACTGGTGCTGGAATTGGGCAGGTTAATCTTTGCGAAGGACGTATGAATTAAGCCGTATACAAGGTTATCCTGGAAAAACAGTTGATTCCTTCTGCTCAGGCAATGTTCCCCAACTCTGAGGACTAGTTTTTCCAGCAGGACAATGCGCCATGCCACACAACTAGGTCAATGTGTGGATGAAGGACCACCACATCAAATCTCTGTCATGGCCAGCTCAATCTCCAGACCTGAAACCCATTGAAAACCTCTGGAATGTAATCAAGAGGAAGATAGATAGTCACAAGCCATCAAAGAAGAACTGCTTAAATTTTGGTACCAGGAGTGGCATAGTCACCCTAAAGCAGTGTGAAAGACTGGTGCAAAGCATGCCAAGACGCATGAAAGCTGTGATTAAAAATCATGGTTATTCCACAAAATATTGATTTCTGAAGTCTTCCTGAGTTAAAAACGTTAGTATTGTTGTTTCTAAATGATTAGGAACTTGTTTTCTTAGCATTAGCTGAGGTCTGCAAGCACTGCATTTTTTTGTTATTTTGACCATTTCTCATTTTCTGAAAATAAATACAAAATTTATTGCTTGGAAACTTGGAGACATGTTGTCAGTAGTTTATAGAATAAAACGGCAATTTACATTTTACTCAAAAATATACCTATAAAGAGAAAAATCAGACAAACTGAAAATTTTGCAGTGGTCTCTTAATTTTTGCCAGAGCTGTATATGCTATGGCGCAGGCACGGCCACTGCGCCATTTTTGTTTTTCAAACAAAAGTATATGTCTAAATAAAATGAAAATATGCATATTATCCACCATATCATGCTACAGAGCAGGAATGTGATTTTTTTTCAAACCATATTATATTCAGTATGTAAAATAGGGGCAGATCACTGAGGAATCCGTGACCAGTCATAAGTCATCAGTATGAATGCCTAATCAGAGCACCACATGAAGACCCCCCACATCCCCACCCCAGTGTACGAGCATCTTAACTGAAAATAAAGATTAAAACAACAAGACGGATTTCATCAACCAAGGTATCATTTTAATCAGTATAACACGCCAACCTGACACGGTCTTTAGGTTACTAAGCACAATCCTGCGGACAGGTTCGCTTTAACAGCTTGAGGCCACATTCACAGATCGTTCAGTATTTGGTCAGTATTTGATCTCAGTATTTGTAAGCTAAAACCAGGAGTGGGACAATCAGAGGAAAAGTTTAATAGAAACATGTCACCACTTCTGTATTTATCACCCACTCCTGGTTTAGGCCTCTTTCATACTTGTCGTGCGACGTCAAAATCCGCCAAAATGTGAAAAAAACAGATCCGCCCTTTTTTTGCGGATCCGCTTTTTTCACATTGACTTGCATTAGTGACGGATTTTGACGGATGGTCGTCCGTTTGATCAGTTTTTTGACGGATCCGCCATTATTTTGGCGACCGTCTGTTTCTAAAATCGTCCACAGCAACGTTTTTTGTGTGCGTCAAAATGGCGGACTATGACGGATCTGCCACGTCCGCCGTTTTGTATAATGGGAGCCTATGGGTGGCGGATCCGTCATAATCCGTTTTTGATGTAATCCGCCAGCGGATCCGTTTGTTCCATAGAAAATGCTGAGAACACTGTCCGGGTTCTCTCTCTCTCCTCCGTGCCAGACATGCGTAACATGCATTTTCCGGGTTGAACAGTTCATGACGGATCCGTTTGCATCCGTTTTTCCACACTTTGGCGGATTTTAACTGACGCCAAACGACTGAAGTGTAAAAGAGGCCTTACACAAACTGAGGTAAAATACTGACCAAATACTGAAAGTATGAACGTGGACTAACACTGGAATGGATTTGTTAGCTCTCTGGCTGTTCAACTTATCCAACTATGCCCATAATTTGACCATATGAGAAGTGCATATGGTATATAGAACCACAGATATATCAATCTTGTAATCGCCAGGGCATAACTGGACCCATAAGGGTAGGTTAATATTAAACAAATGTAACTGCTACCACAAAAATTGTGGCCCAGAGAAACCCTGAGGATATGCACAAATCATGAGTCAAACTGTAACATAAAAGATATAAGGAAGTATATAAATAACACACATCATGCTACAGATATATATAACACATAGTTACCCTGCAGATCAGGCGTCCACCACACCCGACGCGCGTTTCGCAATGAAATGCTTCGTCCAGGGTGGATAGACGCTGGTTTCATGACTATTTATATGATGATTGGCTAATCACAAAGAAAGGGTGTGTGAGTCTTAACGCATGCGCAAAACAACGGTGCCCATTAACATCACTATTGTAACAGCAATAAAGCCGCAATCTGTAAACAAGTATGATGAATATCATGACAGCAAACCAAAGCGATGCCTTTGGTATATAGACTATAATAAACAAGAACAGTGTCCATGTATAATCACCGCAGCGATGTCCATAAAGGAATCGGAAAGTTCTTAAGGGAGGCCCATCATGTGCCCGTCTTGAGAGAGCCCACCGAAGCATTGTCGGCAACAAAGAAGCAAAGCAGAGGTATGTATAACATAGATGATCGCCGCAACAATGTCCATAACAGCATCGGAGCGTTCCTGGAGAGAGCCGGTCATATGATTATACCGGACACGCACACCGAAGCGTTGTTGACAACAGAGTAACAAAGCGGAAGTACACATTCGGAAGTGAGGTCACACATGGCATCATGAGAGCGTCATGGTAACGGTAACCGGGGCATCAGGCAAAGTATAGTCATGGCTATCCTTAACAGATCGCTGAGGCATCCAATGTCATGAAGAAGTAAGTATACCTGTATAGTCACTCGGAAAAAAATTACAATTGATTAGTGAGAAAGAGGACATGTAACAGCTACACGCAATATATATAAATATAAATATAGACTTTAAATCTGCATAGATAGATAGTGAAGACAATAGAAATAAAGAGGTGAACAACCCCCAGAAGAAATAATGCTAATTAAGCACACGAGTGCGCCATTGCGCTAAACATCAAAAAAAAGTATTGATAATAATAACAATAATAATAAGGAGATAAAGAGATACTGATAAATGTCACATAGGAGAAAACACAGAGACAGACACCAAAGGACTGCAAATAGAGAAGGCCAATTTGTCTGTAAGAGAAAAAATAAAAATAAAAAATAAATTAAAACCAACAACTAAAAGGATACAGCTCAGAATAACTCACACGTAGAAAACAAACAAAGACACATATTTACATGTGTATATAAGGACAAAATCTGTACAATAACACTGAGGCTATCTCAAAAAAGGCTTATAACTATTATGATCATTAAGACCCAAAGGTGATAAGGTGTTGAGTGTATAGATCCATTTAGTTTCTCTTTGTGCTAGAAGTTGTTTCCAATTCCCACCACGTGGTCCGATAAAGACCCTATCTATACCCTTAAATCTAAGAAGTGATGGATCACTATCATGGGCATGCCGAAAGTGACGTGGTATAGGTTTAAGGGAGGCAATATCCTCGACCTCCTTGGCATCTTGAATATCTCTTACGTGTTCTCTGATACGCCTCCTAAACTCTCTTGTCGTCATGCCGACATATATAAGCCCACAGGGACAAGTGGCGTGGTAGATAACAGCCTTAGTAGTACAATCAATATTATAAGTGATCTTAAAGGTTTTACTGCCATCAAAATTAAGGAAATCCTTGGCCACATCTACGTTTGTACACGCAACACACTTGCCACATGGTGAACAACCCCAAGTTGGGCCCTTAGATCCAAATAGATATTTTGAATGACTACCCCTATGGTGGCTATGAACCAAATGGTCCCGCAAATTACGTGCTCTTCTATATGTCACCATAGGGGTATTACCCAAATATTTTGCCAGAGTTTTATCTAAGAGCAACACTGACCAATGTCTCTTCAGGATATGATAGACCTCATCGCTACGTGAATTAAAATTGAGGATGCATCGTACCTTCGGGTCTAAAGCTTTATGCCTCGTGGGTTTATCCTTCAATAAATCACTTCGATTGCTAGAGCGGGCCCTTGTATATGCTTTACAGATGGAATTCTGGCCATATCCTCGTTCTCTAAATCTGGTACAAAGATCCCCGGCCTGTTTGTCAAAAAAGGTTTCATTAGAACAAATCCTTCTTGCCCTGAGATATTGTCCAGTCGGGATATTCAATAATAGGTGTTTTGGATGTTGTGAAGTAGCGTGCAACAAAGTGTTTGCTGCCGTACTTTTACGGAACAGATCAGTTTGTATATAACCATTCTCATCTAATAAAATAGATACATCCAGAAAGTCCATCTGTTGTCGTCCATGCTTATATGTTAATTTAATATTGATATTATTCTCGTTGAGATGTTTAAAGAATAAATCAAGATTATGTTGGGAACCCTGCCAGATCATCAAAACATCATCGATGTAGCGCCACCAGGCTACTACACCGGAACTGAAAGGAGTGGGATCAGTGACGAAAATGCCCCTCTCCCACAGCCCCAGGAAAAGGTTTGCGTATGAAGGCGCACAGGACGCCCCCATCGCAGTTCCCTGGAGCTGTAGGTAGAGGGCCTCCCTGAAGAAGAAAAAATTATGAGTTAGAACAAAACGTAGTGACTCAATGAGAAAAGCGCATGATTCTTGATCCAACCCACTTTCCATGAGAAAAAATCTACTAGCCTCAATCCCATCGCAATGTTTAATGGATGTGTAGAGTGACTCCACGTCACATGTTACCAGGCACATGTCTGGTTCAAGATGGACCCCATCTAATTTTCTCAAGATGTCATTTGTATCTTTTAAGTAGGAAGGAAGCGTCTCTACTAGTGGCTTAAGATAGTGATCAATCAGTCGACATAGGGGGTCACACAAATTATTGACCCTGAAACTATTGGCCTACCTGGGGGTATGGCCGAATCCTTATGTATCTTTGGGAGAAGATATATTGTTGCAATCGTTGGTTCATCCAACCATAAACCCTCCATCTGTTTGGAAGTAATAATGTTATGTTCAACGGCCTCAGATAGAAGTTGTCTAAGTTCAATCCTATATTTGGAAAGAGGATTAAAAGTTAGCCGTTGGTAACAGTTGGAGTTAAGCTGTTTAAACATCTCCTTCTCGTACATTTCAATTGGCCATAAAACTACATTGCCCCCTTTATCTGAGGGTTTGATGATAATTGACTTAGGGTTTTCCAATTCCTTAAGGGCTACCCTTTCGTTAGTTGTCAAGTTATCTGTTTTAATTGTATTCAAAATTTTTTCCACATCCTGGATCACAAGACGTAAAAAAGTGTCAATTTCAGGGTAGGCAGAGATTTGGGGAAACGTGGTGGATTTGGGCAGCAAATGCTGAGGGTACTTACCACTAATTGGTGTTGCTGCCTCTCTCTCCAAATCCTCCAAATCCTGAAGTGCCTGTGATTCCGTGACAACTACCTCGGTAATAGAGGCCCTCTACCTACAGCTCCAGGGAACTGCGATGGGGGCGTCCTGTGCGCCTTCATACGCAAACCTTTTCCTGGGGCTGTGGGAGAGGGCATTTTCGTCACTGATCCCACTCCTTTCAGTTCCGGTGTAGTAGCCTGGTGGCGCTACATCGATGATGTTTTGATGATCTGGCAGGGTTCCCAACATAATCTTGATTTATTCTTTAAACATCTCAACGAGAATAATATCAATATTAAATTAACATATAAGCATGGACGACAACAGATGGACTTTCTGGATGTATCTATTTTATTAGATGAGAATGGTTATATACAAACTGATCTGTTCCGTAAAAGTACGGCAGCAAACACTTTGTTGCACGCTACTTCACAACATCCAAAACACCTATTATTGAATATCCCGACTGGACAATATCTCAGGGCAAGAAGGATTTGTTCTAATGAAACCTTTTTTGACAAACAGGCCGGGGATCTTTGTACCAGATTTAGAGAACGAGGATATGGCCAGAATTCCATCTGTAAAGCATATACAAGGGCCCGCTCTAGCAATCGAAGTGATTTATTGAAGGATAAACCCACGAGGCATAAAGCTTTAGACCCGAAGGTACGATGCATCCTCAATTTTAATTCACGTAGCGATGAGGTCTATCATATCCTGAAGAGACATTGGTCAGTGTTGCTCTTAGATAAAACTCTGGCAAAATATTTGGGTAATACCCCTATGGTGACATATAGAAGAGCACGTAATTTGCGGGACCATTTGGTTCATAGCCACCATAGGGGTAGTCATTCAAAATATCTATTTGGATCTAAGGGCCCAGCTTGGGGTTGTTCACCATGTGGCAAGTGTGTTGCGTGTACAAACGTAGATGTGGCCAAGGATTTCCTTAATTTTGATGGCAGTAAAACCTTTAAGATCACTTATAATATTGATTGTACTACTAAGGCTGTTATCTACCACGCCACTTGTCCCTGTGGGCTTATATATGTCGGCATGACAACAAGAGAGTTTAGGAGGCGTATCAGAGAACACGTAAGAAATATTCAAGATGCCAAGGAGGTCGAGGATATTGCCTCCCTTAAACCTATACCACGTCACTTTCGGCATGCCCATGATAGTGATCCATCACTTCTTAGATTTAAGGGTATAGATAGGGTCTTTATCGGACCACGTGGTGGGAATTGGAAACAACTTCTAGCACAAAGAGAAACTAAATGGATCTATACACTCAACACCTTATCACCTTTGGGTCTTAATGATCATAATAGTTATAAGCCTTTTTTGAGATAGCCTCAGTGTTATTGTACAGATTTTGTCCTTATATACACATGTAAATATGTGTCTTTGTTTGTTTTCTACGTGTGAGTTATTCTGAGCTGTACCCTTTTAGTTGTTGGTTTTAATTTATTTTTTATTTTTATTTTTTCTCTTACAGACAAATTGGCCTTCTCTATTTGCAGTCCTTTGGTGTCTGTCTCTGTGTTTTCTCCTATGTGACATTTATCAGTATCTCTTTATCTCCTTATTATTATTGTTATTATTATCAATACTTTTTTTGATGTTTAGCGCAATGGCGCACTCGTGTGCTTAATTAGCATTATTTCTTCTGGGGGTTGTTCACCTCTTTATTTCTATTGTCTTCACTATCTATCTATGCAGATTTAAAGTCTATATTTATATTTATATATATATTGCGTGTAGCTGTTACATGTCCTCTTTCTCACTAATCAATTGTAAGTTTTTTCCGAGTGACTATACAGGTATACTTACTTCTTCATGACATTGGATGCCTCAGCGATCTGTTAAGGATAGCCATGACTATACTTTGCCTGATGCCCCGGTTACCGTTACCATGACGCTCTCATGATGCCATGTGTGACCTCACTTCCGAATGTGTACTTCCGCTTTGTTATTCTGTTGTCAACAACGCTTCGGTGGGCGTGTCCGGTATAATCATATGACCGGCTCTCTCCAGGAACGCTCCGATGCTGTTATGGACATTGTTGCGGCGATCATCTATGTTATACATACCTCTGCTTTGCTTCTTTGTTGCCGACAATGCTTCGGTGGGCTCTCTCAAGATGGGCACATGATGGGCCTCCCTTAAGAACTTTCCGATTCCTTTATGGACATCGCTGCGGTGATTATACATGGACACTGTTCTTGTTTATTATAGTCTATATACCAAAGGCATCGCTTTGGTTTGCTGTCATGATATTCATCATACTTGTTTACAGATTGCGGCTTTATTGCTGTTACAATAGTGATGTTAATGGGCACCGTTGTTTTGCGCATGCGTTGAGACTCACACACCCTTTCTTTGTGATTGGCCAATCATCATATAAATAGTCATAAAAACCAGCGTCTATCCACCCCTGGACGAAGCATTTCATTGCGAAACGCGCGTCGGGTGTGGTGGACGCCTGATCTGCAGGGTAACTATGTGTTATATATATCTGTAGCATGATGTGTGTTATTTATATACTTCCTTATATCTTTTATGTTACAGTTTGACTCATGATTTGTGCATATCCTCAGGGTTTCTCTGTTTTTTTTCCAGAGAATATACTAACCACAATTTTTGTGGTAGCAGTTACATTTGTTTAATATTAACCTACCCTTATGGGTCCAGTTATGCCCTGGCGATTACAAGATTGATATATCTGTGGTTCTATATACCATATGCACTTCTCATATGGTCAAATGTGATGTTATTCTCATTAGGGGTATTTATTTATGTCTACTTACATTCCTCATGTTAAGTTACTTTCATTACCATCTACCTTGCTTCAGGTGTCCCACCTTTTTGTCTGTATTGTGTGTTGGTTCTCCCGATTTTACCATTTTTATCTTTATTAGGTTCAATAAAATTTTGTATTTTTCATTATTCTTTTGTTGAGTTACTTTGTTGTAGAGTTCCCCCTTTTTCGGTTATTTGCTTAGGTTATTCATGTTCTCTACATGGATCAATTATATAGGTGTCATGCCCATAATTGCAACAATGGAGAACACTGCAATTTCAGTCATAGGGCCAGATTGAGCAAAGAGTTTACATCAAAATTGAAGGCGCAAAGTTTTGGAGCAACACAGGACTGCGCTAAATGTTGCGACTTTTGGCATTCTTATGTCATTTTTGCCCAGTTCCCACAAAATAGCTGTATCTAGGATAAAGCGTGGTAACCCTCCCTCGTCAAATTCATGTTGAGCGGCATTTACTATGCTGCAAATGTTAATCCAGTCTCAGACTGGAGTAAGAGTTGTGGCAAGGCGCACATTGAGGTGCATAGCACCTTCCAGAAGTCACCCCCTCATTGAGACAGGCATGAAAACTTCCGGTTTTGACAAATCGGGGCAAGAAGTTTAAATGAAGCAAATATCTAGTCACTGGACCACTGAATGCTATGATATGGATATGATGGAAACATAAAAGATATTATTTATGCTGCTGGAAAACCTCTTTATGCATAAAAACACCGATACCCCATATGTGGGGGGAACCACTGTTTGGGCACATGGGAGAGATTGGAAGGGAAGGAGCGCCATTTTGGAATGCAGACTTTGATGGAATGTTCTGTGGGCGTCATGTTGCGTTTGGAAACCCCCAAATGTGTCTAAATAGTGGAAACCCCTCTATTCTAGCTCCAACCCTAACCCCAACACACCCCTAACCCTAATCACAACCCTAACCCTAATACTAACCCTAATCCCAACCCTAACTTAACCCTAATGGAAAAATTAAAATATATTTTCTTTATTTAATTATTTTTCCCTAATTAAAGGGGTGATAAAGGGGGAGTTATTTACTATATTTTTTATTTTGATCACTGTGATAGGGTTTATCACAGTGATCAAAATGTACCTTTAATGAATGAATCAATGAATCTGCCGGCAGATTCAGCAGGCACACTGCGCACGCGCCCATTTTCTTCCCGGATCAAGATGGCAGCGCCAACTGGGGGCCCGAGGACCACCGGGAGGTACGAGGGGGGAGCGGGGACCCTATTTCTCTCTCCTCTGATGTGCGATCACATCAGAGGAAAGAGAAATTAAATGGCAAATTTTTTTTGTTGTTGTTGCGGTCGCCGTTATACGGTTAATAACAGCGATCACAACCCCGGTTTTTACCGACCCGAATCACGTTCTCTGGGGTCTCGGCTACCCCCAGCAGTGGAGACCTCAGAGAAAATCTGACTCTGGAGGGGCGCTATACACTTTGTCCACAGCGCCGTTAATTAACGGCGCTGTGGTTTAAGTACCCTTAACTACCGCTGATAAAAGGCGTATCGGCGGCCGTTAAGGATAACAAAGTCAATGTTTTGGAGTCGCCATCACAAAGCCCTGATCTCAATCCTATTGAAAATGTATGGGAAAAGCTGAGAAGGCAGGTGCGGGCAAGGCAACCTACAAACCTGGATCAATTACACCAGTTTTGTGAGGAGGAATGGGCCCAAATTCCGGCCAACTATTGTGAGAAGCTTGTGGAAGGACATCCCAAACAGAGTTATGTATTTCAAGCACAGTGATACTGTTGTTATTAAACCAGGAATTGTTACTTTTGGCAGTGTGGACAGGTGCCAGGTCCTGCTGGAGAAAGAAATTTCCATCTCCAAAAAGCTTGTGGGCAGAGGGAAGCATGAAGTGCTCTAAAGTTTCTTGGTAGACAGCTGCGCTGACTTTGGTCTTGATAAAACACAGTGTACCTATACCAGAAGATGACATAGCTCTCCAAACCATCACTGATTGTGGAAACTTCACACTACACCGAGTCTAAGAATACGTGTGTGTTCGAAATGCGTACAGTTTCAGCCAGGCACTTTTTCTCACCGGTATATCCGGTATTAACATGATGCATGACATGATCTTTCGTATTTTTACTATTGAAACTGAATAAAGAAATCGATTTCACTCCTTGGAGCTGGATTCCTTCTTTCTTCAAGCACATCTCAAGGTGGCCGGCAGAGACACGAATCCTTGCTCAAGGTCAATGGAATCCAGCACAGTTTCCATGGAAGGGGTAGCCGAATTAATTTTGTATATTGTAAAAATTCACACTAGACCTCAAGCAGCTTGGACTGTGTGCCTCTCCACTCTTCCTTCAGACTCTTGGACCTTGATTTCCAAGGTCTAGTGTGAAGTATCCACAATCAATGATGGTTTCGGGAACCATGTAATCAGCTGGTGTAGGTCCACTGTGTTTTATCAAGACCAAAGTCAGCGCAGCAGTCTACCAGGAAATTTTACAGCACTTCATGTTTCACTCTGCCGACAAGCTTTTTGGAGATTAAAATTTCATTCTCCAGTAGGACTTGGCACCTTTCTACACTGCCAAAAGTACAATTTCCTGGTTCAAAAACAACAGTATCACTGTGCTTAATTGGCCAACAAACTAGTCTGACCTTAACCCCATAAAGAATCTATGGGGTGTTGTCAAGAGGAAGATGAAAATCATAGAATCATGCCCTATAGGCAATCCTTTATTAATAAAATACCTCAATGGGTAGCACCCAAAAACAACCGTGATGTATCAGAAAACAAAAACAAAGTGTATGCCTAACTTAAAAACTAGGGGGATGTCCTAGAGTCCCTAGTGCACGTCTGGGCTGTCACCTGCCTAACAGCGGAGGTTGGCACCTTAGGGGGGAGCGTTGTGGCGCCCCCGCTCCACGATGGCTAACCCTAAGGTCCCTGTTAGGCCCTTACGCCTTAGGGAATCCCTCTACCCAGATAATGAGGGGACCCCTAACAATAATACAAAGACCGACTAACACTAAAGGTGACCCTAGGTCCCCAAAGTAGTAAAAACAGTTCACAAACACACGGGGTGGTGGGTATTGTAATGGAGATTGGCACCAATCAGCTGTGCAGTATTGATAGTATAAGACAGCCTCCTTAAACAGATAGGAGTTATGATATATCTGCCTTCTTGTGCCACAGCCTAATGGAAGTGAATTGAACCGCCTTAATCTTGTTCACTCACTAATAAAGGCCTCTCAAATATACATGGGATATATATATGTAGGAATTCTGACCGGTCAAAATGTCTTCCAAGATTGACACATGTAGATATATTATTACAGTGGTCATGCCTATAATAGACTAGACTTTATATACAATAGCCGATGACCACTTATTAGGCTCTTTGTGTCTTAGCCCATCATTTTGACCGGTCAGAATTCCTACATATATATATCCCATGTATATTTGAGAGGCCTTTATTAGTGAGTGAACAAGATTAAGGCGGTTCAATTCACTTCCATTAGGCTGTGGCACAAGAAGGCAGATATATCATAACTCCTATCTGTTTAAGGAGGCTGTCTTATACTATCAATACTGCACAGCAGATTGGTGCCAATCTCCATTACAATACCCACCACCCCATGTGTTTGTGAACTGTTTTTACTACTTTGGGGACCTAGGGTCACCTTTAGTGTTAGTCGGTCTTTGTATTATTGTTAGGGGTCCCCTCATTATCTGGGTAGAGGGATTCCCTAAGGCGTTGTCATGGGTGTATCGCCACGAGGATCGTCGCGATTACACACTCTGACTTCTCACAGCTGAGTTGCTGTTTCTTTGTGTTTGGTAATGAGGGAGTTAATTTTACCTAGCTCTTTGCTAAGACTAGGTCCAGCCTCGCCCGGCTGCTTTTGATTATGTTCTAATTAGATTCCTTCATATACCTGCCAGTCTGCTTGTTAGATGCCGGTGAAAGCATTCATGTAGTCTAGCAGACTGGATCGGTTCTGAGAATACTTAAGCTAAGAGCTCCTTAGTTGTTTTTACTCTTACAGCTTATAGTTTATCTCTGAGACCTTAGGTGTTCCTACTGTGTGTGAGTGTTGTATGTAAGACTTTATTTACTTTATTTCTTGTCTTTCTTGTATGTCTTTCTGTTCATTAACCGTTACCTGTTCATTCCCTTTGGTGGTAATCAGGGTCCTTCTTAGGACTAGATTACAGTTGGCAGGGATTGATAGGAGACAGGGTTTACGCTGGTGGCCTGGACCTCTGTACCTTTAACAGTACCTCCAGGTAGAGGGATTAGTTAGGACCCCAGTTTAGGGTCAGCATAGACCCCGGTCACCCTCTAGCCAGAGACAGTGTATAACGGATTCCGTATTGACCCACTGGACATTGTCAGGTAATTCTATGTTATCATATATCTATGCGCATGTTATATAGGATGTTGCCCTTTTGATATAGATTACTGACATCACATATATATATATCTGCTATACAGCGTGACATTTTCACCGGCCCATACTAAAGATTCTCCCCAGCTGTCATGGATCCAGTAGCCCAGCTGGCCCGGCAGTTGCAGGGGTTGTCCATGGAGTTTGCAGACATTAAGTCCAAGGTTTTGTCCCCCCCGGAGCAAACCAGATCTGAACCTAAGGTTGCTCTCCCGGACAGGTTCACTGGTGGCGGGACAAATTTTTTACTTTCCGGGAGGCATGTAAATTGTACTTTCGGCTGCGGCCTCGGTCATCTGGGAGTGAAGAGCAGAGGGTGGGAATTGTTATCTCGCTCTTACAAGGGGACCCTCAATCTTGGGCGTTCTCTATTCCTCCAGGCTCCCCAGATCTCCAGTCAGTGGATCGATTTTTTACTGCCCTGGGTCTGGTATATGATGATCCGGATCGAGTTTCCCTTGCTGAAACAAAGTTACGTAAAATACGGCAAGGAAATCGTCCAGCGGAGGAATATTCTTCTGAGTTCCGTAGATGGGCAACAGATACTCAGTGGAATGACCCAGCTCTTAGGAGCCAGTTTTGTCAAGGGTTGTCTGACAAATTAAAAGATGTGTTGGCTCAGTATGATTCTCCTCCATCACTGGAGGCTGCTATGGCCCTCGCTATTCGCATTGATAGACGAATTCGGGGAAGACGCGAGGTAACTCCGCCTCCCGTGATGACTCCGCCTACTACTAAAGTCCCTTATACTGAGGTTCCCCTGGTCTGTTCTGAGGAACCCATGCAGTTGGGAGGGACATCTTTTTGTAGGAGAGAATCGGCGGTGCGCCGCAAGACTAGAAGGTGTTTCTTTTGCGGGAGAGAGGGACATTTTGTTGGGGGGTGTCCATCCCGGGCCTCTTTGAGCAAAGGAGTTAACCTGGGAGTGTGTATTTCGTCCCCAAATCCCTCTCAGTTTCTCGTGCCTGCGGAGGTGGTGATTGGTACTAGAACTGAGAGGATTTCTGTTTTTCTTGATAGTGGGTCCGGGGCTAATCTGGTGGACGCTCGGTTTGCCCAGGTGCATGGTATGCAACTGAGTGTATTGGCCAAACCGGTCCCTATAGTCTCTATTGATTCTAGACCTCTCGGTCAAGGTAGCTTGGTACAAGCTGTTCATAACATAGATCTTCGAGTAGGGGCAATACATAAAGAGCAATTGTCTTGTTATGTGTTGGAGGGGTCTACCTACTCCTATTGTGTTGGGACTTCCTTGGTTGTCTAAACATAACCCAGTGATTGATTGGCAATCCAGAAAGATAAGCCAGTGGGGTGAATTTTGCAGGAATAACTGCATGAGCACGGTCATCGGTGCGGTTGTGCCTAGGACTTTGTCTCCTTTTCTGGAGGACTTTGGGGAGATGTTCTCAGAGGAGGGGTGTAAAGAGTTTCCTCCTCATCGCGCATATGACGGCTCAATAAAGTTGCTTCCTGATGCCTTATCTCGTACTTTCCCAGGGGCCGGGAAGACGGATGATCCGGTTCCTATTCCTCAGGTGGGAGTTGTAGTGTCAGCTGTATGCTCTGAGCTTGAGGGGGAGGTATTGGGGGCTCAGGGGGACGCCCCTGTGGGACTTCCAGGGAGACTGATAGTTCCAGATCGGTTAAGACTGAAGGTTACGGGGAACCGTTACAAACGGATGGCTGATAGGGGGAGAGTTTTTGGTCTAGATCTGAAGGTGAACGATCTGGTTTGGTTGTCTACCAGGAATATGAAACTTAAAGTTTCCTCCTGGAGGTTGGGTCCCAGATTCATCGGGCTGTACAGGATCAGTTCCATAATTAATCCGGTGGCATTTCGTCTGGACCTCCCTCCTACGTTTAAAATTCATAATGTGTTTCACAAGTCATTACTTAAAAAGTATGTGGCACCAGTCATACCGTCACCTCTACCTCCTCCTTCAGTGGTGGTCAATGATAACGTGGAATTTCATGGGTCGAAAATCATTGACTCACGTCTCAGTCGCCGATCCCTTCAGTACTTGGTTCATTGGAGGGGGTATGGTCCTGAGGAGAGGACGTGGGTCCCTGCGTCTGATGTTAACGCAGATCGATTGGTTCGGACCTTTCACACAACTCACCCGGGCAGACCTGGCCCTGAGGGTCCGGAGTCCCCTCGTAGAGGGGGGGGTACTGTCATGGGTGTATCGCCACGAGGATCGTCGCGATTACACACTCTGACTTCTCACAGCTGAGTTGCTGTTTCTTTGTGTTTGGTAATGAGGGAGTTAATTTTACCTAGCTCTTTGCTAAGACTAGGTCCAGCCTCGCCCGGCTGCTTTTGATTATGTTCTAATTAGATTCCTTCATATACCTGCCAGTCTGCTTGTTAGATGCCGGTGAAAGCATTCATGTAGTCTAGCAGACTGGATCGGTTCTGAGAATACTTAAGCTAAGAGCTCCTTAGTTGTTTTTACTCTTACAGCTTATAGGTTATCTCTGAGACCTTAGGTGTTCCTACTGTGTGTGAGTGTTGTATGTAAGACTTTATTTCTTGTCTTTCTTGTATGTCTTTCTGTTCATTAACCGTTACCTGTTCATTCCCTTTGGTGGTAATCAGGGTCCTTCTTAGGACTAGATTACAGTTGGCAGGGATTGATAGGAGACAGGGTTTACGCTGGTGGCCTGGACCTCTGTACCTTTAACAGTACCTCCAGGTAGAGGGATTAGTTAGGACCCCAGTTTAGGGTCAGCATAGACCCCGGTCACCCTCTAGCCGGAGACAGTGTATAACGGATTCCGTATTGACCCACTGGACATTGTCAGGTAATTCTATGTTATCATATATCTATGCGCATGTTATATAGGATGTTGCCCTTTTGATATAGATTACTGACATCACATATATATATATCTGCTATACAGCGTGACAGGCGTAAGGGCCTAACAGGGACCTTAGGGTTAGCCATCGTGGAGCGGGGGCGCCACAACGCTCCCCCCTAGGGTGCCAACCTCCGCTGTTAGGCAGGTGACAGCCCAGACGTGCACTAGGGACTCTAGGGCATCCCCCTAGTTTTTAAGTTAGGCATACACTTTGTTTTTGTTTTCTGATACATCACGGTTGTTTTTGGGTGCTACCCATTGAGGTATTTATTAATAAAGGATTGCCTATAGGGCATGATTCTATGATTTTGAAGCCCTTTTGTACCAATTAATACTTTTAGCAAGAGGAAGATGAGAAACACCAAACGCAACAATACAATACAGACGAGCTGAAGGCGGCTATCCAAGCAACCTGGGTTTCCATAACACCTCAGCAGTGCCACAGGCTGATCACCTCCATGCCATATTGATGCAGTAATTGATGCAAAAGGAGCCCAAACCAAGTATTGAGTGCATTTACTGAACACACATTTCAGTAGGACAACATATCGGATTTTAAAATAATTTTTTCAAGCTGGTGGTATAAAGTATTCTAATTTACTGAGATAATGACTTTTGGGTTTTCATTGGCTGTAAGCCATAATCATCAACATTAACAGAAATAAACACTTGAAATACATCACTCTGTTTGTAATGACTATATAATATGAGTTTCACTTAAATATTGAAGAACTTAAATAAATTAACTTTTTGATGATATTCTAATTTTATGGGATGCACCTGTACATCATGTCAGAAAAGACAGAAATAATTGAAACAGCAGGCACAAATATTTTTGTAATCCGAAATAATATTCTCTGGTCTGATGAGACGAAGATAAAACTTTTTGGTGATAAATCTTAATGGTGCATGTGGAGAAAACCAGGCACTGCTCATCACCTGCCCAATACAATCCCAACAGTGAAACATGGTGGTGGCAGCATCTTGCTATGGGGATGTTTTTCAGCTGCAGAGACAGGACGACTGGTTGCAACTGAAGGAAACATGAATGCGGCCAAGCACAGAGATATCTTGGATGAAAACCTCTGCCAGAGTGCTCAGGACCTCAGACTTGGCCGAAAGTTCGCCTTCCAACAAGACAATGACCGTAAGCACACAGCTATAATAACAAAGGAGAGGCTTCAGAACAACTCTGTGACCATTTTGACTGGCCCAGTCAAAGCCCTGACCTAACCAAATTGAGCATCTCTGGAGAGACCTGAAAATGGCTGTTCACCTTTCACCATCCAACCTGACAGAACTGGAGAGGATCTGCAAGGAAGAATGGCAGAGGATCCCCAAATCCAGGTGTGAAAAACTTGTTGCATCATTCCCAAGAAGACTCATGGCTGTACTAGCTCAAAACAGGGTGGATTGATTTAAATCACGCCGATTTAAATAACGATTTAAATCATGATTTAAATCAAATGATTTTTTTCTATTTAAATCAGATCGATTTAAATCGTGATTTTAATCATGATTTAAATCAAAAGATTTTTTTTAATATAAATCATGATTAAAATCTAAAACTTTCAATCATTGTTCAATTAACTCCACACTTCTAGCTTGGTTTCACTTTCTGTAGCTTGGTTTCAGTTTCTTTTTCCATTCAGTTGACATGCCCAAACTTGTTGGATAGTCAGTCAGCAGTACTTGGCTGTAGTAACAATCAAACTTCAGAAGTGATCTGCGTGAGCCATGTCGTAAGAGAGACCCTATTTGGGTTCATTTTGTTGAGATGCCAGCAGAGCTTGGAAAGAAAGGTGGGAGAGCAAAGTGCAAATACTGTCAAAAGGATATCCAAGGACTTGTTTGCCGTTTGATAGTGATACAACTAATGTCAATGAACCCCCACAGCTTCTTATGCACCAGGACCCTAGCACTAGTGGTAAGTCTGGCAATTACAACCTATTTTAACAGACGTTTTACTGGGATGGTTAAAGTCTATGAAAAGAAAAATTTCTAGCACTAGTTCTGGAGTATAGAATTTAAATTTATGTTAAGGCAATATTTCACAGAAGATTAACGTTAAGTAAAAATAAAAGAGTGTGTATACGCCTATTTTTTTTTTTTTATTGTAGGCTACAATTCACTTTTGAAGTCTGCCAAATTGACCATTTTTTTAAAAAAACATTTTTAAAACTTTTGTGACATAATTTTTTTCAGTTGCTCTTATATTACTAGTATTACAGCAACTTCACCGGAAACTTGAGTAGCATAACTTTTGAGACAGCCCTTATAGGACGAGGACCATTACATTGTTCAAAAAGTTTGTTTCAAAATATTTTCGTTAAATTTCTTCTAATACGCAGTCGAATTATATTTTTAATTACTGTGCTTTCAGGGTCAAATATGGCTTGTGCTGCACGTGACAATCAATATCTGGGTACAACTTCAACAAAGCAGCCCAACAAAAAACTTTGCGTGCAAAGTATAGAAAAATTCCTCTTAAAGACTACGACGAGCCAGAAAGAACATTTTGATGAATTGCTAAATTCATATTTGCAACCAATTCTTCTTTCCGACTAGTTGAACACCCATTGTTTGTACAAATGATCGAAGGAATAAGACCAGGCTACAAACCACCAAGTAGATTTGATATCTCAGGAAAACATCTTCAGGCTGTATACGACAAAGAAAGAGCGGCTTGTACAAAATATTTGAAAGACAAAGTTAACATGAGCTTGATGGTTGGAGCAACATCCACAACGACCTCATAATTTGCACTTGTGTCACAACAGAAGATGGTGAAACTTACCTTACAGACACAATCGACACATCTGGAAATTCACATACTGCTGAATATTTACTTGAAATTGCTAAGAACTCAATTCACCAATGCCAAGAACAGTTTGGATGTAAAGTAAGGAGCTTAGTTACTGATAACGCAAGCAATGTGGCAAAAATGCGAGCGGAACTGGCACATGAGGATGACACAAATGTCATTACATATGGTTGTTCTGCCCATTTGTTGCATCTTTTGGCAAAAGACCTGCATATTTCGGGTGTCAAGGAACATGTTGTAGAAATTGTTAAATATTTCCGCAATAATCATTTTGCACATGCAACCTACAAGGAAATGGGAGGACTGAAGTTGGTTCTACCACAAGATGTTAGATGGAATACCTTGGCTGAATGCTTGGAACTGTTTATTAACAACTGGTCAAAATTAGTGTCCATTTGCGAAACACATCGGGATAAAATTGATGCTAATATACGAAGCAAAGTATTAAATCTTGGTGTGAAGAGAAATGCCGAGGACCTTTTGGAAAGGTTAAAGCCAATATCTATTGCGTTGGATAAAATGCAGAAAGATACTGCAACCATAGCTGATGCCACAGAAGTTTGGAAAGATTTAGAAGGTTCGCTAGATCGCTTGAACCTCTCAAACAATGTAAAGGTTGCAATACACCACCGCAAGGACCAAGCATTAAAAGAAGAACACTATTTAGCCAATATCTTGCATCCCATCTACAGAGGGAAAAAACTATCTGAGGCGGAAATCAACTCTGCAATGGAGTGGCTCGCCAATACTAACCATGACATTGTGGCAACTGTGCTGAAATTGAAGTGTGAATCTGCACCATTTCAAAAATACATGTTTGCAGATAACGTCGTTAATGAACTAAAACCACTGGACTGGTGGAAGTCGCAATCACTTGTTCTTCCAGCGAAGATAATAAATGTAGCTACTCAGCTACTGACTGCATCGGCTTCATCGGCAGGAGTAGAGAGATTGTTTTCTTCATTTGGTTTTGTGCACACAACAGTCCGAAACCGCTTAGGGACTGCTAAAGCAGGACAACTAGTTTTCCTATTAAAAGTCCTAAATAAACAGTAGGCTTAAAGGACTGATGTATTCACTGAAGATGTTTGCTTACTTCAAACGTTAGAGATAGGCTATTGTTAAAAAGTACTTACTCTCTGTAGTTCAATTCTGATTGTTTAATAGTGCAAATAAAAATTATTAGGTTTCATAATCATCAACTGTTTTAATATTTTTATTTGTGTAAAATAATTTGATTTGCAAAAAGACAAAGTTTTGCTTGTGTACAACTTGATTAAAAAATCCTATTTAAATCAAAAAAATCCGATTTAAATCAAAAAAATCTGATTTAAATCAAAAAAATCTGATTTAAATCAAAAAAATCCGATTTTTTTTAAAAAATCATGATTTTTATCCACCCTGGCTCAAAAGGGAGCTTCTACTCAATACTGAGCAAAGGGTCTGAATACTTATGACCATGTGATATTTCAGTTTTTCTTTTTTAATAAATTTGCAAAGAATTCTACATTTCTGTTTTTTTTTTTTCAGTCAAGATGGGGTGCAGAGTGTACATTAATGAGAAAAAATGAACTTTTTTGAATTTACCAAATGGAGTGACAAATTTAAAGGGTCTGAATACTTTCCGTACCCACTGTATCTTCTGGTACAGCTGCACAGATTTGCTGCTATGCCACCAGTATATACAGAAAGTTGCTGCAGTCCATAGTCATACACTTACAAATGTAATGAAGACACAGCCCAAACATGTGCAGCTAATGCACATTCTAAAAAGGGATACCCTAATAAAGGCGAGGTGAAAATGTAGTAACCACAACAGTGACATAATATGCTATTTATTTTTTGAACGCGTCAATGTTTCTAAAACAAAAACAATATATATATACTCCCTTATGTCAGTCCCATTTTGTTTCAACATCCAATTTGCTAGGTAAGCAAGAAGTAGGGGGTGATAGAAGGAAATATAACTGCAGGGTCACACTACACAGGTTTTCCCTGTGGCTTATTACTATTGAAACAGGTCTGCACATAAAGTATGATAGAAGATTTCTAAATAAAATGATTTGAAAATTTTTTAAAAGCAATAAAAAAATTACAGTATCTGTGGACCTTTCTGTGTACAAGACACAAAATAAAAACTTGCCATATATTTAAAGGTTTGCTTAAGTTTTATATTCACATTTTCTTTTTATTCATTTAAGGATATTTCTACATATAAATAATTACAAACATATTCGGTCTCTTCTGCTCAGTCTTTCCATAAATACACAGTAAACAAGCTTCCTATTGCTGCGACATAAGGTATAGAATAAGGCAGTGGCTGTCTCCTTAGCGCTTCCCAGATTGCTGCACATGTAGCTGTAGAATCAGGTCTCTAATCTTATCCCTTTTATTCTTAACCACACTGGCCGGAAACCAGTTCTGCAAATGCATCGGGGATCAAAGCTTTCAATAGGTTTCTGTAAGGAAAGCAAAAATTAAAATGTTTCTTCAGAAGTTAACATTTTTGATAATATTAAAGGAGAACTACCATAAAACATTCCTTAAGGAGAACGTTCTCCAACATTTTTTATTTTAAACTGTAAATATCCTTAAAAAAGGAGCCAAGAGGTGAGTAAAGCTTTATTTTTCCCTCCACTGCATTGCTGAGATATGGACCTTGAAAGTTTAGGGCACCCAATATGCAAATTTCCCTTTAAAACAAGAAGGCATTAGTTGAGGTTCTTCTCTGGGGCGATTACTTTCTTGCCTTTATGAAGCTGCCCAATAATAAGAAAGCAGCATCATACGAGGAAAGAAAAAGCAAAAGCCCACAGTAAAGCAGGCATTATCAGTGTGATCCGGGGAAACTTGAAATGTTGCCTTCTTATAAATTAGGGAGAGTCATAAAAGGGGCAAACCATAAATACCCCAAAGAATATCTGTTAACAACCGCATCGTTGAAGGGGAAATTTGCATAAATGAGTGCCTTACATTTCAAAAGTCTATATCTCAGTAATCGCCTCTTCGTGAATCAGGAGCGTTTGACTTCAGCTCACTCCCACATCAAGATTAAACTATAAAAGTAGTTTGTGGCAAGGCACACACAGAGGTGTACGCCACTCGTCTCCTGCACCCGATTCATGAAGTTCATGTTCAAGGCATATACTTCTTCATCAATCAGGAATATCTGACTCCCGCATGCCACTTCATCAAGACCGACCTTCAACAGCCGTGTAGACAGTGAAACAAGTAAGGAGAGCAATTTCTCACAACTAGCTTATAAAATTCAGAGAAAAAAAAATTGTGTCGCCATTTTCTGAGACCCATAACTATTTGTTTCTCCATTGACAATTGTGTGATGGCTTGTTTTTGGCATGGTTTTTTTATTGGTACCATTTTGGAGGTACATATAGTGTGATTTGATCACTTTTTAGCACATGTTTTGGGAGGTATGACTGCAAAAGGTACAAAAAAATTTGAAGACATTTTCCATGTGGGTTAAATAATTCTATGTTAAACATATCAAATATCTTTTTATTTTCTTAGAGGCGAGGTGATTAGAACTTTCTTATTTTTTTAATAAAAAAAAGTGTTTTAAATATTTTAATTACTTTTGTGTCCCTCTTGAGGACTTTGACCCGTAATTGTTTTATTACATGTACTGTATACTGCAACATTTCATAGGAGAGCAAAGATGGCGGTGACAGGGGCCTCAGTAGGTCACTGCTGCCATGGTAGCCCATTAGCACTCGACAATAGCAGGGAAAGGATCGGTGGTAGTCTGAATAGAGGCCCATGCTGATCAGAACCATTTAAATGCCGCTGTTAGAGACTGGATAAGCATCTAAATGGTTAAAACAGCAGCTAGCTCTGATCATTGCTGCTAGGGTAGAATGTAGCTATACAAACGCAGAAAGCACGTTGCGTGAACAGATCAAGCTTATTTCCTGAACCCACATCATATACCTGCATCTAACTTGGGGCACACATCTACGCGTTACTGAGAAATGGTTAAAGGATATGGACACCTCTCGTTGAAGTTTTTTCAATTATATGCATTTGTGTGCATGAAAAAATACTTTTCAATCTGGATCCTTTACTTTTCACAATACGTAGTGAACTACAGAATGCATTGAGAACTTTTATCCATTGGTGAGCTCTTCTGACTACATCGTTTGTAACTCCTATCTTACTTCTCCAAAGCTTTTCTACTGCTTTATAACCACATGATAGCAGTACAGAAAAAGAGAGATAAGATCACAAGGCCGTAAAAACAAGCTCACTGGTGGATTCATTAATGCATTCTGCAGCCAGCTGTTACAGTGATACATAGAGGCAGTTTCAATTTGTAATGAAATCTTATTGCGAAAATTAATTTTATCTAAAAATACAAGCAATGCAGCTTTAAAAACTTGCTCCAAAGGTGTTCATATCCTTTAATGCATGTAATACCCAACTAAAGGACTGAGGTTGACTTTGATGGCTTAGACTAGGCCACCCAGTGGAAGGTAAACTCATAGGGTGCACTGCTCACATTAATTTTATTTTTTACATATTTCCATAACCTTCTGCTACATATAGTGTTAATACATCTGCCCTAACTATACAAAATTCAGTTCTTACTGCGAAAATATATTATTCATGCTATTGGATCTCTTGAAATGTATGTATACAGTTAGGTCCATATATATTTGCACAGAGACAACATTTATCTAATTTTGGTTCTAGACATTACCACAATGAATTTTAAACAAAACAATTCAGATGCAGTTGAAGTTCAGACTTTCAGCTTTCATTTGAGGGTATCCACATTAAAATTGGATGAAGGGTTTAGGAGTTTCAGCTCCTTAACATGTGCCACCCTGTTTTAAAGGGACCAAAAGTAACTGGACAATTGACTCCAATGCTATTTCATGGACAGGTGTGGGCAATCCCTTCGTTATGTAATTCTCAATTAAGCAGATAAAAGGGCTGGAGTTGATTTGAGGTGTGGTGTTTGCATTTAGAAGGTTTTGCTGTGAAGGAAACATGCGGTCAAAGGAGCTCTCCATGCAGGTGAAACAAGCCATCCTTAAGCTGCAAAAACAGAAAAAACCCATCCAAGAAATTGCTACAACATTAGGAGTGGCATAAACAGGATTTTGGTTGCTTACCGTAAAATCCGTTTCTCGGAAGCCTTCATTGGGGGACACAGAAACCATGGGTGTATGCTGCTGCCACTAGGAGGCGCTGACACTATGCATATGCAAAAAAAAGGTTGGCTCCTCCTCTGCAGTATACACCCCACCGACTGCAAGAAGCAAATCAGTTAGTGAGAAAGCAGTAGGAGAACAACATGATAGAATAACAACGACAACTCAACTGTAACAATAGCACATCGAAGAAGAAACAGGAGTTGTAGAAAAAAAACATGGGAGGGTGCTGTGTCCCCCAATGAAGGCTTCCGAGAAACGGATTTTACGGTAAGCAACCAAAATCCTGTTCTCTATCGCTTCATTGGGGGACACAGAAACCATGGGACGCCCCAAAGCAGTCCATGGGGAGGGAAACAGAGGAAACTCTATTGCGATCAAAGAGCTTACCACTGCCGCCTGCAAGATACCTCTGCATAGGCTGGCGTCCACCAAAGCGTTGGTATGGACCCGGTACAATTTGGCAAATTTGTGGATGGAAGACCGGGTTGCCCTTTGCAGAGTTATAGGGCAGATGCCCCATGTGTACCGCCCAGGAGGCACCCACTGCCCAGGAAGAGGGAGCCTTAATCCAGGGGGGCGATCTCTTCTTAACCAGTAAGCCTCCAAAGTTGCGGACCTGATCCAGTGCGCAATCGTGGCCTTGCAGGCGTGCGTCATCTGGATGACGAATAGGAGATCCGACTTCGTAAAGGAAGCGGTCTTAGTGAGATAGATCCTCACTGCCCTAACCAGGTCTAGTCTGTTTAGTGAATGCTCCGGAGACTGAGTCGGAGCTGGGCAGACGGAAGGGATGACAAGGTCCACAATCAGGTGAAAAAGTGGATACCACTTTGGGATGGAAAGAAGGTGGAAGATCTGGCCCATCTGGGAGCTTCTAGGAGTGTCCGCCAGGAGATTGACGAACCCAGAACTACTGGGCCAATCTGGTGGGGTCAGAAAGACCAGCACCCCTTCCGCTTTGAGCGTGAAGTGCGACCAGGCAATGGCCGTAGCATCGGCGACCACCGTGAGGGGGACGCGGGACCTGGAGACGAACCGTGGAACCTTCCTGTACAGTCGGGAAGGGCATGAGATCCACGTCCGGAGTTTTCCATTGAAGACAGATCTGATGGAAGACCTCCTGATGCAGGGACTAGTCTCCTACAACGAGAACCTCGCGGCTGAGAGAAAAACTGGCCGTCTAGTTGACCCGCTGGGAATATGTGCTGTGGATATTGTCGGAAACGTCGTCTCCACTCAGTGAAGAATCCTGGATATCTTGACCATCGCCAGGGGACTCCTGGACCCTCCTTGGTGATTGACGGATACTGCTGTGGCGTTGTCCGACTGAATTCGCGGACGAACGCCCCTGATGAGGTCGAGGTGCGGGACAGGTACTAGGTCCCTAATCCTCGAAAAGGCCCTGAACGCCGCCATGATCTTCATGAAGTCCCTGGGAGCGGTGCAAGATCGAACGGCAGGGCAAGAAACTGGAAGAGATTCCGCTGTACCGCGAAACGCCGGAACCTCTGATGAATTGCCAGATCGGAACGTGGAGGTAAGAGTCTTGGATGACTATGGATCATTCGAAAAAGGGTTCTGCGTCCCCATGGACGCAAATACTGTGCGGGGGGACTCCATCCTGAAAGGATCCAGGGGGACTCTCGAGATCAGAAATCTAGAGATCCAGAGTGAGTCAAAAGTCCCTGAAAAAAACAGGAAAAACACCTGGCTTGGGAGATATGATGGGCTCTGAATC
This sequence comes from Oophaga sylvatica, assembly GCA_033576555.1. Lineage (NCBI taxonomy): Eukaryota > Metazoa > Chordata > Amphibia > Anura > Dendrobatidae > Oophaga > Oophaga sylvatica. Next base: position 258,179,307 of record JARQOD010000002.1, read on the forward strand.
CAAGTGATGCCGAGGAGGACCTGCCAGGTTCGGTCCTGGCGGGACTACCGTGGGAGCTATGAGGATGACAGGGAGAGAGCCGGACGGAAGCCTTCTTCCTGACTTGACAGGTCTTCGGCATGCGCTGACCGGAGGGATCCTTCGTCACCGTGACACGGTGAAAAAGGGCCGAAAGGCGCGGAACTGCCTCTTCAGGAGGCCTGCGAGGTTTGGATCGAAGAAGGAGGGAACTGATGGCTGCAGATGCCTCCTTAATGATGTATTCCAATCGTGGAGCCCAACAGGCGGTCTCCCTGGAAGGGGAGACAAGTAAGCGACCCCCTCGATGAAAGGTCCGCTTGCCATGGTTTGAGCCAAATGTTCCTACAGATGGCCCCAATGCTGCCAAATATGTCCCTGCATAGGGAATCTGGTCTGAAAGGACGGCAAGCTTGCTGGGTGGGACTCCTCGCAATTATGCCCTCATGAGGTTGTTGACCTTTGGTAGAGGCAGAGGCCGGGCGTAATGTAGAAGCCGTCATACCCGAGGCTGATTTTTCCAGTGATCCTGTAAATTAATCGTTGGAAACCTTGCGCCTGGGAAGGCGTCCAGATAGCGGTCAGCTCAGGGGAGGAGGGGTATAAGATGCCGAGTCGCTTCCCTGGTTGAAAGCGTCTGGTCGAATTGTCCCTTTCCCTCTTGAGTATCTCCACAAATTCAGCTTGAGGGCAAAGACCTTGGAAGGTAGTTTGGACCGTCTAAACAAAACCGCCTGATCTGCGAGTTACGTAGAGGTATCTTAGATGCCCAGGGTCTGGCGGACCGCTGCAATCAGGCTCTGCACCATGTCTGTATGCTGGAGGCCTGTTCTGGATCCAGGTCCGACTCATATTCTTAAGGCGTGTCGGAATGTGCCTGGTGAAATTGAGTGGGAAGAGGACTTAGAGCAGTGCTCCTGTCTGGGCCTCTTGCGGCCTGAGTTGAAAGGGCCATGCTGATCCACTGGCGACTGCGGGAGCGGGAAGAGGCAAACAGTCTGTTATGGACAATGGGGTCCGTGCCACCCTGGTGAAAACCGCAATAGACTGCGACCAAGAGAGAGCCCGTCCCGGGATAGGGGTCTCAGGCTAGCCCGGGCTAGGGAGGAGGGCGGCGCGGAGATCACCGGATAGTATCTCAAGGACCCCCACAAAAAAAGGCGAGATACAAGGGGCTCCCACAAGCGGCGCGCAGCGGCGCGATCGGGCGCCTGGAGCTGAAAGGTGGCCCTAAAGAAGGCAAGTAGAGTGTAAGCTCTGCAGTGCAGAGCACTCACGTGTCCTGTGTGCAGCTCCCCCGATACAATAGGCGAGGCTCACGAGCTGAAGATGATCCTATGTGCTCCCAGCTGGAGGAAGATTCCGGCGTGCGCTGCTGGCAGAGGAGCCGCTCTAGCGGTCTATAGAGAGGCGGCGCCGTATACAGAGTCCGGATATCACTAGGAGAGGAGGGAGGAGCGAGGACGGGCGGGAGAAAAGCCCGCCCGGAAGGCAGAAGAACAGGGGGCGGAGCCGGCGCCGGCAGTAGGCCCAAAGTGAAGCCGGGGCCTCGATTAGAATCTGGGGTCGCCGGCAGAGGGGGGGTGGCGCGGAGGTCGCCGAAACGCTGAAAAAGGTCCCCCTGCAGCGGAGCAACAGTGCGCCTAGAGCTGGCAGGTGGCCCCAGGAAGGGAGCTCCATCTGGAAACCCAAGAGGGCTTCAGATCCAAGGAGGGATCCCCTACCGAGAAAGTGCAGCGGCGCAATAAGGTGCCTGGCGCTGCAGGGAAGCTAAGGAGGGGAAAACCGTATGGGGGATAAGCCACAAATCCCAGGGGATGAGGTGTTGAAAAAAGGTGACGGCCTTTCCCGGAACGTTATTCTCCCCATACTCCGCCATCACTTTCCCCCTCGTCTTCTTTTCTCTGTCCTATAGATAGGGGGAGGTCCCTTTGCTATTCCTAATCTTCTGTGGAGATAAGAGGGAGACCATACCTCTGATAAGCGTCGGACGTCCAGATGCCGGTTGAAGGACGTCTGCGTCTCGTCATCCGACAGGCTCTGGTGGGCGAGTGGGTGGGAGACGGAGGCAGGCCCGGGTCTCTGCTACATCTTCATCTTGATCACCTAGAACACACGTCCGTGTTAGGGATCTGTGGGGGTCTGCCGAGTAGACATATGAGGATACGGGGTGGCAGTACACGCCGTACTCATAGCCTCTGTGTGGGAGCACAGTAGTGACTGTTCACACTGTATCCCTCCGGAAAGTACCTGAAAAGGAACAACGCACAATAGGTACATATGGGTCTCCAGAGAGACCAGTGTCCACCTCCTACTGACACTAAGCTAAAACTGATTTGCTTCTTGCAGTCGGTGGGGTGTATACTGCAGAGGAGGAGCCAACCTTTTTTTTTGCATATGCATACTGGCAGCGCCTCCTAGTGGCAGCAGCATACACCCATGGTTTCTGTGTCCCCCAATGAAGCGATAAAGAAATCTACAGTTTGGTACATCCTGAGAAAAAGAAAGCACTGGTGAACTCCTCAATGCAAAAAGACCTGGGCGCCCACGGAAGACAACAGTGGTGGATGATCGCAGATTAATATCCATGGTAAAGAGATATCCCTTCACAACAGCCAACCAAGTGAAGAACACTCTCCAGGAGGTAGGCGTATCAATATGCAAATCTACCATAAAGCGAAAACTGCATGAAGGTAAATACAGAGGGTGCACTGCACGGTGCAAGCCACTCATAAGCATCAAGAATAAAAAGGCTAGGCTGGACTTTGCTAAAAAAAACATCTAAAAAAGCCAGCACAGTTCTGGATGAACATTCTTTGGACAGATGAAACTAAGATCAACCTCTACCAGAATGATGGAAAGAGAAAAGTATGGCGAAGGCGTGGTACAGCTCATGATCCAAAGCCAAATGCAGCCAAACTGATTGGTCGTTGTTTCATACTACAGATGGACAATGCCCCAAATCATAAAGCCAAAGCAGCCCAAGAGTTTATTAAAGCAAAGAAGTGGAGTATTCTTGAATGGCCAAGTCAGTCACCTGATCTCAACCCAATTGAGCATGCATTTCACTTGTTAAAGACTAAACTTCAGACAGAAAGGCCCACAAACAAACAGCAACTGAAAACCACCGCAGCGAAGGCCTGGCAGAGCATCAAAAAGGAGGAAACACAGCGTCTGGTGATGTCCATGAGTTCAAGACTTCAGGCAGTCATTGCCAACAAAGGGTTTTCAACCAAGTTCTAGAAATGAACATTTTATTTACAATTAATTAATCTGTCCAATTACTTTTGGTCCCTTTAAAAACAGGGTGGCACATGTTAAGGAGCTGAAACTCCTAAATCCTTCATCCAATTTTAATGTGGATACCCTCAAATGAAAGCTTAAAGTCTGAACTACAACTACATCTGAATTGTTTTGTTTAAAATTCATTGTGGTAATGTCTAGAACCAAAATTAGATAAATGTTGTCTCTGTCCAAATATATATGGACCTAACTGTATACACAGTACTGTGCAAAAGTTTTAACTCTGGTAAGCAATAAAATACCAAGAAGTGTTAAAGAGCTTGTCCATTATCTGACCAAATCATAAACTGTATTTGCTGAAATATAGAACTAAACGTGCAAAGAATCTCCTCCATGCTTCACTGTTGCTTGCGAAAGCAGACACTCATTTTTCTGCTCTCCACCTCTTTCAGCAAATAAAATTCCTCCTGTTTTAGCCAAATATTTCACTTTTGAGTCATCAGTCTAGAGCACCTGCTGCCATTTTTCTGCCCACAGTTCTTGTTTTCGTGCATAGTTGAGTTGCTTGGCCTTGTTTCCATGCTGAATGCTTGGCTTTTTTGCTGCAATTCTTCCATGAAGACATCATCTGCTCATATTTCTCCAAACAGTAGATAGATTTAGCTGGGTCCCACTGGTTGCTGCCAATTCTTAACTGATGGCACTGCTGGACATCTTCCAATATTGAAGGAAGTAAGCATCATTTGTCTTTCATCTGCCACACTAAGTTTCCTTGGCAACCTCTGCATCTGAAGTCTACAACATTTTCCATTTCTTGGCGCTTCTTCAAAAGAGCTTAAACAGCAATCTTGAAACCCCAATGTGCTTTGAAATCTTTACATTGGAGAGACCTCACAGATGCAGTATAATTACCTTGTGTCTTGTTGCTGTACTCAGACTCGCCATGGTGTGTGACCGCTGACATGAAACAATGTTTGATAACCTCATCTTTGTAACAGAGTTTGGCTGATCCTCTCCCAGATTTAATCTCTATTTAAACAGCTATTTATGTTTCAGTTAATCACCGAGTTTCAACCTACATATGAAAATAATGATTATCACCTGTTATAAACCCAAGTACACAGTTATGCCAAAAAATAATCCTACAAGATTCCTTTGCATAAATCTGCCGTATTTTCTGGCGCATAAGACGACCTTTTAACCCCTGAAAATCTTCTTAAAAGTCGGGGTTCTTCTTATACGCTGGGTGTCGTCTTATAGGGCGGGTGCGGACCAATCATCATATAGTGGGGGAAAGCACAGAGACCCGCAGAGAGCACCACTGCCACAAATGAGGTAATAGGGGGATACTCCACTTACAACTTCCATGAGAGACGCCCCCTCCCTTTGTCATCGGTACCACTCCCCCTCCACCATATGCAGATTGGTCCGCACCAGCCCTATAAGATGACACCAAGCGTATAAGAAGACTCCCGACTTTTAAGAAGATTTTATATTTTAACTGGAAAAGTTGGGGGGTCGTCTTACACGCCCAGCCGTCTTAAACGCCGGAAAATATGGTACCTAAAAGAACTGATGTCGTTTTGAAGGCAAAAGAATGGTAACACCAAATATTGATTAGATTCAGATTCTTTATTTACTTTGCATTATGTTAACTGATGAAAGTAAACGCTCCTATTTTTGAAAACATTCTTACTTTGCAGATTTTTACCCCATACCCGCCTAAAACTTTTGCACAGCACTGTATATTGACTAATATTCCTTTTTTTTTTAGATTGTACAAACCTGAGCAAAGCTTTCCACATATTGCAAGACGTACAACCCACAGTCGGTGCTGTTATTCTGTTTTGGAACCTTGGGATACAAGTCTCTCATGCTGGACCTAGTAAATTCCCTTGGAGTTTTGCGTTTGACATCCCATTCAGCCTTCAAATACCTGCATTATATCAGAAAATAATCAAAATAATAAAATGAAAAAAATAATTCAAATTTACATACAGTGTTTAAAAAGTAAGCAATACATGCCTAATTTGCCTCTATTATTAAATAATGAACAGGATTGTTTTGGGCTATATAAAAAGGCCACACTGGTTCCTAAAAGTATGTTCACACGAGATGGATTTTGGGGCAGAAATTCCAGAGAATATTACATTTGCAACAACACAGTTTTTACTGAATTGCATCCATACATTGTAGAAAAAAATCCAGGAGAATCTCACTAAAAAAACTGACCTGTGGTAGGGTGTTCAAATCCCCAGCATGTCAATTTATACTAAGTATGTTCCCCTATTGAGATTAATAGGAAAATCAAAATTTGAAACAAACACAATTAGTTGCAGGTTTTGATGCAGATGTGCTACAAAACCCATAACTCATGAAAAAAGTTTGTGAAGTTGAAAAAAAAAGTATTTATATTTTTGATATTTCATCCCATGTGACCTTTGCAGGCTTTGCTTGACTGCGGCTGTCACATGAGACGTTATCAGAGGAGCCATAGAAGCATCAGGGAGGATCCTACATGTTATTTCACTTTTCCATCAGCATAAAGTCAAGAAGCATACTGGACCAGACCACAGGTGCTCGGCCTACACACGATTGTTTTCTTGGCGACATGAGGAATGTGTTGGAAACATGTGGCCGACAAGATGCTACAGAAACACATCTAGAAGTGAAATAATTGTGAAGGTTTACATTTTGTCATGTAATTATGACATTGTGAGGGATACATCCTAGGATTTCCTTACTAACGCAAATATAATCCACATTCCGTCTTACTGAAATGAATATTAACAGATTTTGAAATCCAAAAATTGCCTACTGACTAATGGGAGGTTCTGACATGTCTCAATGAGGATAGGCAATAACTTGCTGATCGGTGAGGGTCCTGCCGCAGGGAGAATAACTGGGAACAGGGAATCTATCTCTATTAGAATGATGTTGCAGTGCATATGCTAGACCGCTGCTCCATTCATGTCCTATGGGTCTGACGAACGCTGCATTTGGCTTTTGAAGAATGGACAGGCAGTCGGATCTGCTGTGCCGTTTTGTAAAGAGAATAAAAGTTTGCAGTTGTGGATAAAAATTCCATGATCTGCTGATCAGTACGGGTCCCAGCAGTCGGACACCCACTGATCCTTTGGATAGGTGATAAAGGAGTTGTTAAATGAAAACAAGTTAAGGGCCTGGCTACATTACATCTTCAGTCTGAATGTTTTATGGCATAAATTTAAATAATTCAAGCACGTTTTGAGTTGCAATAGAAATAGGAGTTCCTGAAAATGTCAGCTAGTCATACAAGTCTATGTGAGGTCTATAGAAGTAAGATGGTGGATGTGTGGATGGAAAAGTAGTATAGTTTTCTGGCGATTTAACTGTATAATTGCATTGCCTAACTGCATGCTTTGAAAACAATTGTTAGAGACGAAAATAACAAAAATTAAATATTCAAGGCACTTACTCTCGTAAAACTTGTACAGTAGTTTGTACCGATCCAGTTTTTAGAGAATCGAAGATGAGTAGACATGGTCTGTGTGAAAGAAAGACATAGACTGTATGTCACATCTGCATTCTTATGGCACAAGTACACGGATATTACAATGCATTCAATGAGTTACTCCCACCTTATCAAATTTTCACCACTTCGGTCATCCATTTCTGCTGGACCAGAACACTGAAATCCTCTTACCTGTGACATTCATGGCACTTCCTATGATTTATAAGGCACCATAATGTCATTACATTGCGGCACAATGCATGCATGACTTTGCAGGGTCCTAATATCAGAAGAGGAGGAGGAAATGCCTCAGATAGGAGGAGATTTGCAATAGTTTCTCTATAATCCTGTAAATTTTATTGCTTAACAAGTACCTATCCAGTAGCTCCAACCACTGGAACGTCCAATGGTCCCAAATGCAGAATGCACTGCCACCACTCCATTCATTGCCTAAAAGATTGACAGACAGTCGAGCAATGTACTCGAATATGTTCAGCAGTGCCATAGGCAATGAATGGAGCAGTTGTGTATACGAGGTATAGTCTACACTGTAATTGGGCGTTTCGGACCCCCATTCTAGATGAAGTCCTAGTAGTCGATGCCACTTCATTGTTAATGGGGGGAAAAAAAAACAGCAGAATGGAATAATCAGATAGTTGGCTGTCAAATCTGCATGGTGTTAATAGATTCACTACACAACCCCTTCTGAATCACTATGTTTCCCCCAGAAAAATAACACCACTTATGGCTCTCATGAGACCCCTGCTGTCAATCAGCGCTGGCTTCACTCTCCTCTCCTACAGATGTAACTGACATGTGGAGGAAGTGAGAGATGCAGCTGCTCTCACTTTCCCGGATATCTTGATTTGTCCAAAGGTGTGGAGAGTGAAGTCAGTAGCTGATTAGCTGCAGTGACTGCATGACATAATGACATGTGAACCCCAGGAGAGCCAGTGCAAACACTGCTGTAATGGACCCGGCACCAGAGGTGAAGAAAAGTGTTATTATTTTACTGGGGGGAAACATAGGGATTCAGAAAGGGTTGCTCATTTTGCTCCCAACTCCATTTTTGGTGCTATAATCTAAGCTGTTTTCTAATATACTCGCTTTAAAAATTCCCTACCGTTCCCTAACTCCACTGTATAACGGCTGTTGTATTTTTTCCCTATTTCTAGCGTGACGGAAATTTGTTTGATTATCTCAGTGCATGCTGGATGATAAGGGTGCGTCTTATGTGACAGTAGCTTACCGGGGGGTGGTGGAGCGGGTTCCCAGGAGGCAGGCTTCCTGCTGCAGAAAGTTGGCAGCGGCAGGAGGGGGGTGGGCGATGCTACGTGCCCCGGGCTGGGAGCAGGGGGTGTTCGGTGGTGAGAGGTTGCGGCGGTGTCAAGGCTTTTACAAAATGGCAGCAGAGTCCCCACACTTAATCGTTTTCACTGGGGTGGACTTCAGCAAAATGGCTGTCTGAGGCAACACATGCACAGATTGAAATTTCAGCTCTCAAGATCTCAATCTGCGCATGAACCGTCTCCGGCGGCCATTTTTTCAGAAGTCCATGCAGTGCAAACAATGGCAAGTGTGGGGACTCCGCTGACATTTTGTGAAAGTATGGAACCCGTTGCAGCCTCGCACCGCCGAACAACTCCTTCCTCACAGCATTGCCCCACTCCTACTGCTGCGAGCTTCCTGCAGCAGTGACCCTGACTACTGGAACCGCGTTCCACTGCAGCCGACCCTCTCCCCAGTAAGCTACCGTAAAAGCGGAATATAAAACGCACCACCATTTTATTACAAAACATTTTTTCCTATTTTCCTCAACCAAATTTGTGGTGCATGTTAAAAAAAAGAAATATGGTATGTGCCCAGCTCATAAGATTTTAAGGAACAATAAATGTATATAGCGCCAACATATTCCGCAGCACAATTCAATTAACTGGGGACATGTGCAAACAATAAAGACATCACAAAGTAAGACATAGTTACAGGAGGAATGAGGGCCCTGCTTGCAAGCTTACAATCTATAAGGAAATAAGGGGAAACAATAGGTAGAAATTGCTTGTCATGTATGGTCCAGCCATCATTATAATAAATGGAGCATTTCACATACGATGCATGATCCAGTCACTAGCTACTATCTGTCCAAGTTCTGTTAAGAGCTACTGGGTGCATGGAGAATGTGGACACAAATGAAAAGAAGGGACCAGATTCTGAGTAACATTTAGAAAGCAGGAACAGGGGAGAGTTACATCAGTGAAGTAAGGCGATATTTTAGAAATGTGTTTTTACAGCACGCTTAAAAACGTGATGACTAAGTGTTAGTTGGCTCATCCGTGGTAGTGCATTCCAGAAAACTGGCACAGCACAGGAGAAGTCTTGGGAGACTGAATATGAAGGTTCATATTATGGAAGATTTTAGTCTTACAACAGTTCCGGAGTGGAATGCAAAGGAAAGGTGATAAGAGAAAGATGAGGGAGGAGATATAGGGTGGTGCAGAATTGTGGAGAGCTTTGTGGGCGAGACAGCCAAGTTTGTATTGTATTCTGTAGCGAATGGGCAACCACTGCTATGACTGGCACAAGTTGGAAGCATAATTGTAGCAGCTGGACAGAAATACGACTCTGGCTGCTGGATTCAAGGTGGATTCGTCAGGAAAAAAATTTGGTTAGAGGGAGACCGATCAGTAGAGCATTGAAGTAGTCCAAACGAGAATAAATAAGAGGAACAGTAAGAGTTTTTGCTGTTACAAACGTGAGAAAAGGTTGGATACTGGAGATGTTTTTAAGATGCAGGTAACATGAGAGCGATTGCAATATAGGGTATTAGTCGGTTACTAGAGGGAGAAAACACAAAACGTTCAATTTTGGAGAGATTCAATTTTAGATAAAGTGAGGACATGATGTTACAGTCAATCCCTAGTATTTTGTATTAAGGTGGGGGTAATGTCAGGAGAAGATGTGTGGGTGTCATTAGATTAGCATAGAGATGATACTGGAAACTAAATCTGCTAATGGTTAGTCTAATAGGGGCAGTGTATACAGAGAAGAGGAGGAGACCAAGAACTGAGCCTTGAGGAACCCCGATAGACGAAGATTAAAGGAGTAAGAGCCGGCAAAAAAGATATAATGAAGGACAGATCAGGTAGGTAGTATGAGAACTAAGAGAAAATGATGTCCTTGAGGCTGACAGAAGAGGATAATGGGGAGGAGCTGGTGTACACAGTGTCAAATGCAGCAGAGAGATCCAGGAGAATCAGCAGGAAATAGTGGCCATTAGATTTTGCTTTTTGGAGATTTTAGTGTGGGCAGTTTCATTATTGTGAAGAAATGAGGAATATATAAGAAAAATGTGAATTTCTCTGGAGTAATGCATCAGATCATACATATCAAAGCATCACTTATTTTCACTTTCTATGACCTGCACTGTTTAGGAAGGTTGATCCTACGGACAGATTTCCCTTTAAGAACTTTTCAGAAAAAAAACAAACGAAAAAAAACATGATTCAGGTAGGATCACACTTAAGACGACTATAAACTTCTGAACATAAGGAGCTGAAATTGTCATCACCATATGGTGAAAGGGGATTAGGCAAGTCAGGAATCTTCTTGTCTTTGTTAATGTTAACCATGTCTCTTTGAATCATAGGCAAGAAGTGGCTTAGTTTAACATGGTCAAAACAGCAATTAAAAAGAATGTTAAATAAATCAACATTTTATTGCTATGTAAAAAAAAGGTCTAGTTCAGACAAAACTGTACATTTATGTAAGTTAGCAGAATTATGCAGAATTACTCTTTACCTTTTACAGAGTTTACCAATGTACTTGTCTTTATATTTCTGGCAAGAAAAAAAAAATACAAAACATTAAAGAGTTATTCCCAAAATCACAAGGTAGTATTATCATAGTGTACACATACGTATACTCCGTTGTACTAATTTAACTTAATTTTAAATATGCGACAATCTCCACATATCACCCTCAAAGTATTTTCCTCTAGGCTCCACTGATTCTCCAGTTGCCTTTGAAAGCTTTCTGGTATAGTTCAAGTGGCCCCTGTTGATCCACACGGTGCAGCATCTCTAAGCGGGTTACCTAACAGCATAGTTGTGCTTTGGGACTTGTCTAGAACTGAGCTTCTACAGTAAGGGACACTGGAAATGACAAGCACCTTCCGTATGGGTGTCTGTATAGAGAAGATGAAAGGAGAGCTATAATGCACTATCTACTGCAGAATGGGGCTCTGTATAGAGGGGCCAATAGGGTATACTGCAGGATGGGTCTGTATACAGGGTCTGAAAGGAAAGATATACTGTAGGATGGGATTCTGTATACAGAGGCTGAGATTAGTTGAGTTGTGTTTATTGCCTGCTGCTGAAAAAAAAAGATCAGTGCTCTTCTCTGTTGATAATAATATAATAATCTTTATTTTTATATAGCGCTAACATATTCCGCAGCGCTTTACAGTTTGCACACATTATCGTCGCTGTCCCCAATGGGGCTCACAATCTAGATTCCCTATCTGTATGTTTTTGGAGTGTGGGAGGAAATCGGAGTACCCGGAGGAAACCCACGCAAACACGGGAAGAACATACAAACTCCTTGCAGATGTTGTCCTGTTGATACACATGACTGATTATGTTCTGCCATATGCATTAATGCAGCAGCATTTGCAGCAGACAACAAACACAATTCAACTGATCTCGACTCTTCACTACTGTTGTGGAGGAAAGTTGAGCTCTACTAGAACCAATTAACAATGAGCTAACACCACACTGCAGATGTACTGATGTAGATGGCAAAAGATTAAAATTGGTCAAGCAGGGTACTGCAGAGAGTGCATAGAAGCACAAGATGAGTTCTACACTTAGATTATCTTGATGATAACTCAGAAATTTGGGGCTTGTCAGGAGCACACAAGTAGGGGCTTTACAGCACTGAGAAGCAAGGGCTGTTGGGAAATGTAGTATGAACAGATAAGTATAGGACCACCCGATCTACCAAGTGAAGCTGGATGTACAGCGGAGAAGGAGTAAAGACACAAACATACAATAAAAAAACTTTATGTTGGGTTTAGTCTGTATATTAAGAATAAGTATGCATTTATTGTGCTGTGTGAATTAGGAATATCCTGCTAAGTATACCAAGCCTTTTTTAGAACTATCCTCAGTCATGAACTTACAACATGCCATGCATCCATACTTCCATCACGTCATAAAGTGGTAATGTAAATGTGGTGGCGCAGTGGCATTTAACCCCTTCCCGACCTTTGACACAGCGTATGCTTCATGAAAGTCGGTGCCAATCCGACCTATGACGCATACCCTGTGTCATGAAAGGATCGCGTTCCTGCGGGCCGGGAGACCGGGGTCACTCAAAGGTCACCCGACCCGCAGTTACAGGACCCTTTGTGCTTCACCACAGGGGGGTTGGCTTAACCCCCCCGTGGCCACGATCGCTCTGATTGGCTGTTAAAAGTGAAACAGCCAATCAGAGAAATGTGTAATATTTCACCAATTTAATTGGTGAAATATTACAATCCAGCCATGGCCGATGCTGCAATAGCATCTGCCATGGCTGGACACCGAGCCCTGACCCCCCCACACATAGTCACGGCGGCGATCGGCCGCCGCCACCAAAAGATGGCGGTGATCGGTCACCGCCGTCACTATCTGCTCCCCTCCTCCTTTGCTCCGCTGCCCCCACCTTCCGATCCCCCGCCCTAACCATCCGACCCCCCTACTCACCTCTCCCGATCCACCGATGTCCCTGGATCGGTCCCGGCGTCCGCCCGGGCCTCTTCATGGGCGCCGCCATCTTGGAAAATGGCGGGCGCATGCGCAGAGCGCCGGCCGGCGCATGAGCAGTGCGCCCCTCAGTGTTCAAAAATTTATTTTGATCACTGTGATAAACTGTCACAGTGATCAAAATAAAAAAAAGTAAATGAACCCCCCCTTTATCATAGGTAGGGACTAGGGTTGAGCATTCCGATACCGAAACCCGGTTCCGATACCTGAAATCCAATGTAAGTCTATGGGAACAAAATATCGGAATTAAAAATATTCCGATATTTTGTTCCCATAGACTTACATTGGATTTCAGGTATCGGAACCGGGTTTCGGTATCGGAATGCTCAACCCTAGTAGGGACAAATAAAAAAATAAAGAATTTATTATTTTTTTTCCTAGCGGATTTTGCTGCTGATCCGCGGCGGACATTGCTGCGGATCCGCGGCGGATTTCGCTGCTGATCCGCGGCGGATTTCGCTGCTGATCCGCGGCGGATTTCGCTGCGGATCGGCGGCGGATTTCGCTGCGGATTTCGCTGCTGATCGGCGGCGGATTTCGCTGCTGATCGGCGGCGGATTTCGCTGCGGATCGGCGGCGGATTTCGCTGCGGATCCGCGGCGGATTTCGCTGCTGATCCGCGGCGGATTTCGCTGCTGATCCGCGGCTGATTTCGCTGCTGATCCGCGGCTGATTTCGCTGCGGATCCGCGGCGGATTTCGCTGCTGATCCGCTGGCGGATTTCGCTGCTGATCCGCTGGCGGATTTCGCTGCTGATCCGCTGCGGATGTCGCTGCGGATTTCGCTGCGGATTTCGCTGCTGATCCGCAACTGATGTTGCTGCTGATTCGCTGCGGATCTGCGGCGGATTTCGCTGCTGATCCGCTGGCGGATTTCGCTGCTGATCCGCGTGGCGGATTTCGCTGCTGATCCGCGGCGCGGATTTCGCTGCTGATCCGCGGCGGATTTCGCTGCTGATCCGCGGCGATTTCGCCGCTGATCCGCGGCTGATTTAGCCGCGGATCCGCGGCGGATTTCGCTGCTGATCCGCGGCGGATTTCGCTGCTGATCCGCGGCGGATTTCGCTGCTGATTTCGCTGCTGATCCGCGGCGGATTTCGCTGCTGATCCGCGGCGGATTTCGCTGCTGATCCGCGGCGGATTTCGCTGCTGATCCTCGGGGATTTCGCTGCGGATCAGCGGCTGATTTCGCTGCGGATCCGCGGCGGATTTCGCTGCGGATCCGTGGCGGATTTCGCTGCTGATCCGCGGCGGATTTTGCTGCTGATCCACGGCGCATTTTGCTGCTGATCCGCGGCGGATTTTGCTGCTGATCCGCGACTGATTATCTGCTGATTCATCTGCGCTAGCGGGTATAGCATAACGCGATCGCGTTATGCTATGCCGTTACCAGCCGGTCAACGCTACGTGTTGAACGGGCTGGTAAAACACAATATGAACCCAGCCTTAGGGTTAGAACTAGGGTTAGGGTTAGCATTAGGTTAGGTTAGAATTACGGTTAGGTTGGAATTTGGGTTAGGCTTGGAATTAGGGTTAGGCTTGGAATTAGGTTAGGCTTGGAATTAGGTTTAGGTTAGAGTTGGGATTAGGGTTAGGGTGTGTTGGGGTTAGGGTTATGATTAGGGTTTGTATTAGGGTTAGGTGTGTGTAGGTGTTAGGGTTGGGGTTAGGGGTGTGTTGGGGTTAGGGTTGGAGTTAGAATTGAGGGGTTTCCACTATTTAGGCACATCAGGGGGTCTCCATACGTGACATGGCGCCACCATTGATTCCTGCAAATTTTGCATTCAAAAAGTCAAACAGTGCTCCCTTTATTCCAAGCCCCGACGTATGCCCAAACAGTGGTTTATCCCCACATATGAGGTATCAGCGTACTCGGGAAAAATTGCACAACAACTTTGGGGGTTCTAATTTCTCCTGTTAACATTGGGAAAAAAAATTGGGGACTAAAAATTATTTTTGTGGAAAAAAAATGATTTTATATTTTCACGGCTCTGCGTTATAAACTTCTGTGAAGGACTTGGAGATTCAAAGTGCTTATCACACATCTACAGGAGTTCCTTGGGGATCTAGTTTCCAAAATGGGGTCACTTGTGGGGAGTTTCTACTGTTTAGGCACATTAGGGACTCTGCAAACGTAACATGACGCCCGAAGACCATTCCATCAAGTGGGCATTTCAAAACGTCACTACTTCCCATCCGAGCCCCGACGTGTGCCCATACAGTAGTTTTCTCCCACATATGGGATATCAGCATACTCAGGACAAATTGGACAACAACTTTTGGGGTCTAATTTCTCATGTTACCCTTGGGAAAATAAAAAAATTGGGGACTAAAAGATCCTGATTGTGGAAAAAATATGATTTTTTTTATTTTCATGCCCGGGCGTTATAAACTTCTGTGTAGCCCTTGGGGGTTCAAAGTGCTCACCACACATCTAGATAAGTTCTTTGCGGGGTCTAGTTTCCAAAATGGGGTCACTTGTGGGGAGTTTCTACTGTTTAGGCACATCAGGGGCTCTGCAAACGTAACAAGATGCCCGCAGACCATTCCATCAAGTCGGCATTTCAAAGCGTCACTACATCCCTTCCGAGCCCTGACGTGTGCCCAAACAGTGGTTCCCCCCCACATATGGGGTACTAGCGTACTCAGGACAAACTGGACAACAACTTTTGGGGTCCAATTTCTCCTGTAACCATTGTGAAAATAAAAAATAGTGGGCTAAAAAATCATTTTTTGAGAAAAAAAAATGATTTTTTATTTTCACGGCTCTGCGTTATAAACTTCTGTGAAGCACCTGGGGGTTTAAAGTGCTCACTATGCATCTAGATAAGTTCCTTAGGGCGTCTAGTTTCCAAAATGGGGTCACTTGTGGGGGAGCTCCAATGTTTAGGCACACAGGAACTCTCCAAATGCGACATGGCAACCGCTAAATATTCCAGCATATTTTCCATTCAAAAAGTCAAATGGCGCTCCTTCCCTTCTGAGCCCTGCCGTGCGTCCAAACAGTGGTTTATGACCACATATGAGGTATCTGTGTACTCAGGAGAAATTGCCCAACAAATTTTAGGATCCAATTTATACTGTTGCCCATGTGAAAATGAAAAAAACTGAGGCTAAAAGAAAATTTTTGTGAAAAAAAAGTACTTTCTTTTTTTACGGATCAATTTGTAAAGCACCTGGGGGTTCAAAGTGCTCACTATGCATCTAGATAAGTTCCTTAGGGGGTCTGGTTTCCAAAATGGGGTCTGGTTTCCAAAATGGGGTCACTTGTGGGGGAGCTCCAATGTTTAGGTACACAGGGACTCTCCAAATGCGACATGGCAACCGCTAAATATTCCAGCATATTTTCTATTCAAAAAGTCAAATGGCGCTCCTTTCCTTCTGAGCCCTGCCGTGCGCCCATACAGTGGTTTATGACCACATATGAGGTATCTGTGTACTTAGGAGAAATTGCCCAACAAATTTTAGGATCCATTTTATCCTGATGCCCATGTAAAAATGAAAAAATTGATGCTAAAAGAAAATTTTTGTTGGAAAAATACGGATTTTTGTGTTACTCACCGTAAAATCCTTTTCTCCGAGACGCTCATTGGGGGACACAGGACTGTGGGTGTATGCTACTGCCGCTAGGAGGCTGACACTAAGTAAACATAAAAAAGGTTAGCTCCTCCTCCGCCGTATACACCTCAGCACTGGCCGCAGGCAAACCCAGTTTAGTGCAAAAAGCAGTAGGAGGCTAAAACAAGAAAAAACTCAGTGTTAATACAGGTACAATATATCCAGAAGTAAATCTACTGATATAGACCCAAAACAAACAAAATTAGCTTAGAAAGCAAAGCCATCCGGCTATAAGGGAGGGTGCTGTGTCCCCCAATGAGCGTCTCGGAGAAAAGGATTTTACGGTGAGTAACACAAAAATCCGTATTTCTCCTTCGTCTCATTGGGGGACACAGGACTGTGGGACGTCCCAAAGCAGTCCCCTTGGGTGGGAAACTGACTCCACAGTGCAATTATACATAGGCATTGCTCATAGGTGCGCTACCGCGCCCTGAAGAATCCTTCTACCCAGGCTAGCATCCGCTGACGCCTGAGTATGGACATTATAATGTTTTGAAAAAGTATGCAAACTGGACCAGGTTGCTGCCTTACAAACCTGTTCCGCCGAAGCCTGATGCCGAAGAGCCCAGGAAGCACCCACTGCTCTGGTGGAGTGAGCCCTGATTCCTGCGGGAACCACCGCGCCTCTGATGCGGTAGGCCTCTTGAATGGTTACCCGTATCCATCTAGCTAAAGTTGACCTAGACGCAGCGAGTCCCTTCCTGCGACCCTCAGGGAGTATAAACAGCGTGTCCGTCTGCCTAAAGGATGCCGTTCGAGATACATATCTCCTGAGTGCTCTCACCAGATCCAGCGTATGGAGAGCCTTCTCCACTCGGTGCGTCGGAGCTGGGCAAAATGAGGGCAAAACAATGTCCTCATTGATGTGAAATGAGGACACAACCTTAGGCAAAAAAGGAGGTGCTGGTCTAAGCACTACCTTATCACGGTGGAAAAGTAAGTACGGAGCTCGGCAGGATAGTGCTGCCAGCTCCGAAACCCGCCTTATGGATGTTATGGCCACTAAAAATACCACCTTCCAGGAAAGGTATGTCAGGGAAACCTCCTGAAGAGGCTCAAAAGGAGACTCTTGCAGAACTCCCAGAACCAGATTGAGATCCCAAACATCTAAGGGAGCCTTGTAGGGGGGCACTATATGGACAACCCCCTGAATAAAGGTCTTGACCTGTAAATTAGATGCGATCCTTCGCTGAAAAAGAACCGACAAGGCCGAAATTTGACGCCTAAGAGTACTTGGAGCTAAACCTGAATCTAAGCCTGCTTGGAGAAAAGACAGAATGTTGGGGATTGAAAAATGAAGTGGGGAATAACCATGTTCCCTGCACCATGCAAAAAAGACCTTCCAAGTACCATGGTAGATACGAGCCGAGGTGGGTTTTCTGGCGCTAGCCATTGTGGCGGCGACCTTTTTGGAGAATCCAGCCCTAGTCAGAATCCAAGATTCAACGGCCAGGCCGTCAAACACAGGACCGCTAAGTTCTGGTGGTAAACTGGGCCCTGGGAGAGAAGATCCACGCGTTCTGGAAGACGCCAGGGAGCGTCGCTGAGCAGATTTACCAGCTCTGCGTACCATGAGCGACGCGGCCAATCCGGAGCGATCAATATCGCTGGTACCCCCTCTAACCTGATCTTCCTGATCACCCTTGAGAGTAGAGCCATTGGTGGAAACAAGTACAGAAGATGAAACTGATTCCATGGTAGAACCAGGGCATCCACTGCAATTGCCTGCGGATCTCGGTACCGGGAGACAAAGTTGGGCACCTTGGCATTTATCCTGGAGGCCATCAGGTCCACATCTGGGGTTCCCCAACGTAGGCATATCTGCTGGAATACCTCGGGATGTAGCGACCATTCCCCTGACGCTATCCCCTGACGGCTGAGAAAATCCGCTGCCCAGTTCTTCTCGCCTGGAATGTGGACCGCTGATATCACAGAGTGATTTCTTTCTGCCCAGGATAGAATGTGTCCTACCTCGCGCATGGCTGCTCTGCTGCGAGTACCCCCCTGATGATTTATGTATGCCACCGCTGTGGCATTGTCCGACTGTATTCGGACAGGGCGGCCCGCCAAATGATGGTGAAAACGCCTCAGAGCCAGCCGAACAGCTCGGATCTCCAAAATATTGATTGGGAGGTTCGCTTCCTGCCGACACCAAGTCCCCTGAGCTGTATAGTGACGAAACACTGCTCCCCATCCGAGAAGGCTGGCGTCCGTTGTGACTATCAGCCAATGGACTGGAGGAAAATATCGCCCCTGGCGAAGAGTGACATCCCTTGTCCACCACGAAAGCGTCTGTCTGACCTGCCGGGACAGACGGCACTGAAAATTGAGCGAGTAAGGGCTCCCGTTCCATACTGCCAAGAGAGCATGTTGAAGGGAGCGGAGATGGAACTGGGCAAATGGAATGGCTTCTATCGCTGCCACCATCCTTCCTAGGACCCTCATACAAAACCGGATGGTGTGAGGTATTGGCTGGCGAAGGATCCGTACCTCCTGACGGAGAACTATAGCCTTCTCTTGAGGAAGAGTTATCAACCCTTGAGCAGTGTTGAAAATCATTCCTAAAAAGGTGATCCTTTGAGATGGCACGGGAGACGATTTCTTTAGATTCACCAGCCACCCCAGGCGAGCAAGGGTGTCTAGCGTAATGCTGACACTCTTCTCGCAAGCCTGATAGGACGGACCCTTGATGAGGAGATCGTCCAAATATGGCAAAATGACTATCCCCCGGGAGTGCAGAATGGACACAACGGCAGCCATAACCTTTGTGAACACCCTGGGGGCTGTGGCTAGTCCGAACGGCAAAGCTGTGAACTGGAAGTGAAGGCTGCCGATGGCAAACCGAAGAAACCTTTGATGAGGAGGAAATATGGGGATGTGAAGATAGGCATCCTGAATGTCTATTGATGCTAGAAATTCCTCCTTTTCCATGGCTGCAATAACCGATCGTAGAGACTCCATTCGAAACCGTCGAATTCTGACAAATTGATTCAGTCGTTTTAGATCCAAAATGGGTCTGACAGAGCCGTCCTTCTTGGGTACTATGAACAGATTGGAGTAAAACCCCTGACCCCTTTCGACCTCTGGAACAGGAACAATGACCCCGCTGCGTCGAAGCGATTCGACCGCCTTGAATAAGGCGTGAACACGGGATTCTTTTTTGGGAAGGCGTGAAAGAAAAAATCGATTTGACGGACGATTGATGAATTCTATTTTGTACCCCGAGGAAACTAACTCCCTGACCCACTTGTCGTGAGTAATTGATAGCCAAGCGGGGCGAAACCAGAGTAAGCGGCCGCCTACTCTGGATAAATTGACCGGATTCTGCCTCCAGTCATTTATCCGAAAATCTTTGTGATTTAGACCCTCTAGATCTTGGCTGTTGAGATCGCATTCTTCCCAAAGGGTTGGTCTTGTAGGAGACTTGGCGATCTCTGGCCTGATTAGGTCGACCTGAGCCGCTGGAGGTGGCTGGCGCGGTCCAACCTGGGTTACGAAAGGCCCTAAAGCGAGGCTGAAGCTGTCGGCGAAAAGGCTGTCTAATCCTCTGCTGAGGAAGGAAATTGCTCTTTCCTCCTGTCGCATCAGATATTAGCTGATCCAACTTCTCGCCAAATAATCGGCCGCTCTGATAGGGTAAAGACGTAAGTGATTTCTTTGAGGTTGAATCCGCTCGCCAAGTCCTCAACCACAAAGCTCTCCTGATAGCAATCGCATTAGCTGCAGCTAATGCCGCGCAATTTGCCGCATCCATAGAAGCGTTAATTAAAAAATCACCTGCAAGAGCTATCTGATTGGAGATTTCCGTTACCTCAGAAGGCACCTCTATACCGTGAAGGGCTCTATTTAGAGACTCCGACCAAGATATCATGGCCTTAGCAACCCAAGTCGCTGCAAAAGAAGGAGAGAGTGCAGAGCCTGATGCCTCAAACACTGAGCGGGCCAAACTTTCAACCAGACGATCCGTTGGATCCTTGATCGAGGAACCATTAGGAAGGGAGAGAAGCGTTTTAGACGCTAAACGCGATACAGGAGGATCGACTGTAGGAGATTCTGCCCACACCTTTAGAAGTTCGGGAGCAAAAGGATATCTGGTATTAAGGGCTTTTTGTCCTGCAAAGCGCTTGTCCGGTTTTTCTCGGTGGCGCTGCACCAGCTCCTCAAACTCAGGATGAGCACCAAAAACCTTATGAGTTTGTCTGGCTCGTTTGAAAGACACCTTATGACCAGAGGCCAAGGTGGATTCATCCTCTATCCCCAGGGATTGATTGACAGCTTCAATCAGACTGTCAATTGTCTCCTGACAATACGGTGCCTCTAGATTGAGAGACCCTTCAGAATCAGAATCTGAATACTGATCACTTGCCTCCAAAGGAGAGGGAGAGCGAGAAACTGAGCTAAAAGATGCCGAGGCTCCGGACGGCATAGGCGACGCAGTATGGGTTCGCTTCCCATGCGTCTGCCTGGTAAGAGCGCGGCCCCTGCAGGCCGAAGGTTCCTGAGGCGTAATGAAGCCGGGTGAACCACTGTCCCTGCTCCTATCGGGAGCTTGAAGGGACTCAATTGCTCTGGTTAATGACGCCACAGATTGAGAAAGAGACAAGGCCCATTCCGGAGGACCTGACGCACTAGGCTCGGTTATAGGTAAGGACTCCTGAGCCCGTTCGGAGTCACAGGCTTCGCAGACCCGATTAGTCTGGGCGTGCGGAAAAGGGGATCTACAGGCAATGCATGCAGTATAAAACACCGTGTGGGTCTTAGCCCTTCTGGACATACTGGATCTGTCACAGATTTCTCCTGTCAGAATAATTTGGATGTGGCGGTGCGGGTAGTAGCGGTGCGGAGCGCAGCAAAAAACACGGAGCAACCAGGCTGGAGGTAGTAGCACTTACCCCAGTCCTGTTCCCCGAACGTTCTTGAACGATTTTTCCCCTCACTTGCTGGACCGTGTGGCGTAAAAAGGAAGATGGAAGCTCCAGACTTCCAAAAAACGCGCTCCCCTTTCAGGGAGGCGTTCCTAAATAGACGAGCCCTAGGGGGAGGGGTCGCGGGGCGCGGCCTAGCGCCGGCAGAAGCCGGGGACCTAATTTCCGGCCGCGGCCTGGTCTCCGGCCGAAGCCGGGGGCTAAATTTCAGGCCGCGGCCTAGCGCTGGCCGAAGCCGCGGCCTAAATTTTCGGCGGCGCCCACTCGGGATCAGGGGGCGGGCCCGCCGGAAGTGACGCTGCTGGGGGAGGAGCCCGAGAACGCGCCCCTCTCTGGAACGCCGAATTACCCCCACACTGCCTCCAGATCCCAGCCCGCGGCCCAGCGCCGGCACGAAGCCGGGATGTAAATTTTTGGAGGCAGCCGCCCCTGTGTCGGAGCTGCCGGATACAGGGGGAGGGGTATGGGGAACTCACTGCCTTGCCCGCTTTTGCTTTGGAGCTGCTCCACACCAGACCGCTCTGCCTTCTGCTCCTAAGGACTCCTAAGCCTCTTCCGACCGAAGATCCTGATTAAAAGGTGGGTCCCGATCCACTGGAGCATAATGTAAAAGATCCCAGCGTCTCTCGCAGTGATTAGAGAGGGGCTTCCCAGAAAAAAAGGGGGTGAGGATGGTGCAGGCACCCTAACTCCATCACCCCTTCAGGGGGTGAGGAGAGGGACCATCCGCCTCCTTGCAGCACCGCGGTCTTGCCTTGGTGGTGCAGTGGGGGCCGCACGGACTATTTACTGCCTCTGTACAGCCTAGGGTTTCGATACCCTAGGGTGGTCAGGGCTGAGTCCGGCATTAGTGTCCCACGTCGCGGGAGAGGATACGTGGAGGCTTTACTCCACGTGCTCGCCCGTTGATGTTTTGGGGAGATCGGACCCTTTCAATAGGGTCCGTCGCCCCTGTCAAATCTTCGTGGGAAAAAAAAAAAAAAAAAAAATGGTCTGGAAGGAACCAGACGTGTGCCTCCAACAGACACTAAGCATGAACTGGGTTTGCCTGCGGCCAGTGCTGAGGTGTATACGGCGGAGGAGGAGCTAACCTTTTTTATGTTTACTTAGTGTCAGCCTCCTAGCGGCAGTAGCATACACCCACAGTCCTGTGTCCCCCAATGAGACGAAGGAGAAATTAAAATGTCCATTTTTTCCTTCCACGTTGCTTTAGTTCCTGTGAAGCACCTGAAGGGTTAATAATCTTCTTGAATGTAGTTTTGAGTAGCTTGAGGGGTGCAGTTTTTATAAAGGTGTCACTTTTGGGTATTTTCTGCCATATAGACCCCTCAAAGTGACTTCAAATGTGAGGTGGTCCCTAAAAAAAATGGTTTTGTAAATTTTGCTGTAAAAATGAGAAATCGCTGGTTAACTTTTAACCCTTATAACTTCCTAACAAAAAAAAATGTTGTTCCCAAAATTGTGCTGATGTAAAGTAGACATGTGGGAAATGTTATTTATTAACTATTTTGTGCCACGTAACTCTCTGGTTTAACAGAATAAAAATTAAAAATTACAAAATTTTCAGAATTTTCGCCAAATTTCCATTTTTTTTCACAAATAAACGCAAAAGTTATCGACCTAAATTTACCACTAACATGAAGCCCAATATGTCACGAAAAAACAATCTCAGAATTGCTAGGATCCATTGAAGCGTTCCTGAGTTATTACCTCATAAAGGGACACTGGTCAGAATTGCAAAAAATGGCAAGGTTTTTAAGGTCAAAATAGGCTGGGTCTTGAAGGGGTTAATGAAACTTGCTGAAATATTAAAGCACATTTCTTGTGCTGAATTTGGCAAGACTGTAAAAACAAAATAAACTTACAGAATGTTTAGGGTCGCAGCTTGGTCCCGAACTTGTAGAACCTAAAACATAAGAAAATGACATATTAAGTAGCATTTTGCCAACTACTGCAAGGTGTATTTGCCTTAAAAAAACAGGCAGAGAGATGGGAGCTGCTTTCTCAGATAACTCTTCATATCAGTCATTACAAATGTTTCATCATAGATTTTGGTAGCATGTTAGTGTGAAAGTATGTAAACAGTAGCTACTCAAAGAATAGAAATGATTTTAATACAATCATACCATGACAGCATGTTTGCCAAACATATCAACCCTTTCCTGACATGGCAATTTTCCATTTTTGTTCTTTCCACCTCTTCTTGCAAAAGCCATAACAATTTTTTTTTATATTGAAACAGCCGTATGAGGCTTTTTTTTTTTTTGCAAGACAAAGTTGTTGTTTTGAATAACACCATTTATTTTACCACATAATGCACTGAAAAACGGGGAAAAAAAAGTACAGTGACATTGCAAAAAAAAAAATAAAGAACTAAATTCCACAATCGCAGTTTGGGTTTCATTTTTACAGTATTCATAGTTTAGTAAAAATGACTTGTGAATATGATTCTCCAGGTCACGAAGAAGAAATGAGATACTTGGCTGTCCAAACAATGTAGCAAATCATTATTTCAGCCTGAAGACATGAGCCTTCATTTGACACGGATCGCAACAGGAGCAAAAGGATGTATGGGATAGGGCATCCGCGCTGTAGAATGGCGAACCAAATCGCCTGGTGCTAGGTATCTCCTGCTGCAATCCATGTCGCCACTGACTCACTAACTGGATTGCCTGAATAAAAATTTGCTATGTTATTTGAAGTGCCAAGTATCTTTTATTTTCTTCATGAACAAGGAGTATAACCCTTCTTGAGCACCCAATATTTTCCTTCAAGAGTGCCGTATACCTACTGTTATAAGATTTCAGCAATACCTAAACAAGTTGTTTGGTTTTTTGTTTTTTTTTTTAAAAAGAGGTGAAAAAACATTTGGAAATTCATTTAAAAATAATACATTTTTTGCTAATGTTGCCATTTTCTGACTCAATGTTTACATTTTACGTTTCATGGAGCTTGTTTTTTTTTTGTCTAACGACCTAATGTTTTTTATTGACACCAGTTTGGGGTGGATATGTTTTGATAGTTTCTCGCTGTTTTTAATCATTGAGTTGTAGCAACCATAAAAACTTGCCATTGGGATAATTAATTTTACATTTTGACAAACACAACAGTATTTCTTTATTTTTAACGCACGAAAGTGAGGGAGATTTAAACTATTTTTTTTTTAAATTAACATTTTTAACCCTTTCACGAACTTGGGATTTTCCATTTTTGTGGTTTCATTTTTTGCTCCCCTTCTTCCCAGAGCCATAACTTTTTCATTTTTCCTTGATATAACCATGTTAGGTCTTGTTTTTAGCAGGAAAAGTTGTACTTTTGAATGACACAATTGTTTTTCCCATATAGTGTACTAGAAAACGGGAAAAAAAATTCCAAGTGTGGTGAAATTGCAAAAAAAAGTGCAATTCCACAATTGTTTTTTTTTTTACAATGTTCACTAAATGCTGAAACTGATCTGACATTAGGATTCTTCAGGTCATTACGAGTTCGCAGATATCAAACATGTATAAGTGTTTTTTTTAAGTGGTGAAAAAAAAATCTAAAGTTCTTAAAAATAAATAAAAATGGAGCCATTTTCCGACACCTGTTGCGTCTCCATTTATTGGAATCTGGGGCTATGTGATGGCTTATTTTTTACGTGCCAAGCTGATGTTTTTATTAATACCATTTTGGGGTAGATTCAATGTTTTGATCGCCTGTTATTGCATTTTGCTGCAATGTTGTAGCAATACCGTAGTATGGTAGTAGATCGTAACATTCACGATCTCCTTTTAATTGCCTACTACAGATTGGTTTTGATAGGATCACAGTCATGACAGGCATGGGGGGCTTCAGCAGATCCCAGCCTGTCATAGCAATCATTCTGCATGCTGTGGTTTGCCATCAGGTATGTTAATTGGTGTGTACCATCCCCAGTTTGAATGCTTAAAATGCCCATCAGAAACGGACAGCGGCATTTAAGTGGTTAACAGGTGTGGGTTGAACTTGGCCACAGTCACTGCTGTTAGGGCCCCGTCTCACATAGCGACGCACCAGCGATCCCGACAACGATATGAACTTATCAGGATCGCTGGTGTGTCGCTACATGATCGCTGCTGAGCTGCCAAACAGGCAGCTCAGGCAGCGATCAGGACAGTGACACTGCGGGTAACGTCGCTTAGTAACCCACAGTGTACGTTGGATACCAGCTCAGGTATGCAGGGAGCTGGTAACCAAGGTACACATCGGGGTTTCAGGCGCTGCGCGGTGCCTGGAAACCCGATGTATACCTTGGTTACCAGCTCCCCTGCAGCACCGCGCTGGTATCCAAGCCCCGCGCCTGGAAACCCGATGTGTATCTTGGTTACCAGCTGATCGCTGGTCTCCTGCCTGTCACACGCAGCGATACGTGCTGGCCAGCGGGAGACCAGCGATAAAAAAAAGTCCAGGCATTTCTGACACGACCAGCGATTCACAGCAGGGGCCTGATTGCTGGTACGTGTCAGACATAGCGAGATCGCTGTTGCGTCACAAAACTTGTGCCTCAGCAGCGATCTCGCTAGCGATCTCGCTATGTGAGACAGGGCCCTTAGAGGCAGATCCTAGTTTTGCATCACAGCCAATAATTGCTGTCAATGATGCAAGCTGTCAGTTTCTGAGCTTGCATCAATGACAGAGACTCCAGATATGATGTAACAGTACATCAAATGTCAGGATGAGGCTAAACATCTTGATATGAAGTGAACAAACACTGTCCTAAAAACTTAACAAGTAGCACAGGCAGCTATCAGCGGACAAATAATAAAAAGCAGAGTAAATACCTTCAGACTCACTGTTGCTTCCTTCTCCAATAATTTCCTCTTTCTTTGACAAACGGTCATTGAATATAATGACTGACCCACTACCAGAATCGTCTCTTTTTTTAGTATCCTGAAAGACACTGGGTTCCTTTCGGTCTTCATAAACTGTTTTTTCCAGCCAGGGAAAACATATTACTACGAGATACCAGTGGGAACTGAGGAAGAAAAGATAATGAGTATTACTAATGTATTACTCCTGAACACATCGCAAAACGTTCAATGGTATAAGAAGTGAAAAAATGAACAGCCGCATACATGAATAGATCAAAATCAATAATACTGGAGAGATTTTTCACCCTCTATAAACATGCATGCTTGTATTTACTAAACTTTTGTTTATCTTTGTAATGTTTGTTCCAGGACAACAGAAGGTTTAGCATGCATGCTTAAAGGGGTACTCCAGGAAAATAAAAAATGTTTGCACGGTCCCTGCCCTATAAAGATGAGATGCCCAGTGTAGTTCTGTTATCTTTAGAACTCTTGTGACACGAGCTGCTCCTCACTGCTCACCCCTCCATCTGGGATATTATAGCAGTGTGCAGCTCTCCACTGTTATCAGCCAGTCTCCTGATAATCGCTTATTCTCTGCATAGAACATGGAGCATGGCTGTTAGGGCCCCGTCACACATAGCGACTCACCAGCGATCCCGACAAACAGGCAGATCTCAGCAGCGATCAGGACAGCGACTATGCGGGTAACAAGCGATGCACGTCGCTTAGTTACCCGCAGTGTACATTAGATATCAGCGCGCTGTTGCAGGGAGCTGGTAACCAAGGTAAGCAGCGGGTTTCTAAGCGCCTCTCGGCGCTTAGAAACCCGGTTTACCTTGGTTACCAGCTACCCTGCACCAGCGCGCTGGTATCTAACGTACACATCAGGTTTCTAGGCGCTGCGCGGTGCCTAGAAACTCGATGTTTACCTTGGTTACCAGCTCCAGCTCGCTGATCTCCCGGCTGTCACATGCAGCGATGCGTGCTGGCCAGCGGGAGACCAACGATCAAAAAAATGTCCAGGACATTCAGCGACGATCAGCGATACCCAGCAGGGGGGGGGCTGATCGTCACTGAATGTCACACACAGCGATATCGCTGGGGAGATCGCTGTTGCGTCACAAAACTTGTGACTCAGCAGCGATCTCGCTATGTGAGACGGGGGCTTTACTCACAGGGAACAGCTGCCCACTGGTGAGTGATATCTAATGCCTCTTCATGACCAGAGGTACTGTATTTCCGTTTCTGCGTTTTCATTTTTTGCTCCCCTTCTTCCCAGAGCCATAACTTTTTTATTTGTTGGTCAAAATGGCGATGTGAGGGCTTGTTTTTTGTGGGACAAGTTGTACTTTTCAACGACACCATTGGTTTCAACATATCATGTACTGGAAAACAGGAAAAAAAAATCCAAGTGCGGTAAAATTGCAAAAAAAGTGCAATTCCACAGTTTTTTTTTTTTTACTTGCCATTATGATTCTACAGGTCATTACGAGTTCATAAACACCAAATATGTCTAGTTTTTTTTCATTTAAGTGGTGGAAAAAATAATCCAAAATTTGACAAAAAAAAAAAAAAGGCGACATTTTCAGAGACCTGTAGCGTCTCCATTTTAAGTGATCTCTGGTTGGGTGAGGGCTTATTTTTTGTGCACAGAGCTGACGTTTTTATTGATACCATTTTTGTGTAGGTATGATCTTTTGATCGCCCGTTCTTGCATTTTATTGCAATGTAGCGGCGACCAAAAAAACATAATTCTAAAGTTTTTTTTTTTTTTTCTCGTTATGCCATTTATTGATCAGGTTAATTCTTTTTTTATATTAATAGATTGGGCGATTCTGAAAGAAGCTATTGCAAATATGTAACATAAGGATAACAGGCCTAAATTCAGGCACTTCCTAAATACTACATACAATCTACAAAAAAGGGAAGTACATGCCACTTAATAGAAAATCCATCTTTATTATGCAATACTTATTCATGAAAAATAATTAACAGAGAAACAAAGTGCAATAAAAAGACTACCAGCAGCAAGTCATGTACAGAGTTATGGATTGTGAAATTCTTGAAGTATAAGAATAGAATTCAACATAAATAAGTGGTTGAGCCAAACCACAGGACGATAGCTAAATGTAGCAAATATTATAGATATAGATCAATATATAGAATAGTATAGAAGAATAAGTTCAGAGAAGAGTGACCAGAATGGTGACCGGTCTGCAGACCATGTCCTATGAGGAACGGTTGCCAGATTTGGGAATGTTTAGCTTGCAAAAAAGAAGACTGAGAGGAGACTTAATAGTGGTCTACAAATATCTCAAGGGCTGTCACATTGTAGAAGGATCATCTTTATTCTCATCTGTACAAGGAAAGACTGGAAGCAATGGGATGAAACTGAATGGGA
Source organism: Oophaga sylvatica (assembly GCA_033576555.1). Classification (NCBI taxonomy): domain Eukaryota; kingdom Metazoa; phylum Chordata; class Amphibia; order Anura; family Dendrobatidae; genus Oophaga; species Oophaga sylvatica. The sequence continues at coordinate 258,207,634 of JARQOD010000002.1, forward strand.
GGAGACACAGATTAGATATTAGAAAAAACTTTTGACAGTGAGGGTAATCAATGAGTGGAACAGGCTGCCACGAGAGGTGGCGAGTTCTCTTTCAATGGAAGTCTTCAAACAGAGGCTGGACAGACATCTGTCTGGGATGATTTACTGAATTCTGCATTGAGCAGGGGGTTGGACCAGATGACCCAGGAGGTCCCTTCCAACTCTACCATTCTAGAATTCTATGATTCAAAGCCGTTTCCACTACCTGGCGACTCCAACTCAAAAACATTTCACGGATCCGCACATTTCTTAAATCAAGAATCTGCAAAAACACGAGTGCATGCCCTCAACATCTCCCGCCTTGACTACTGCAGCCTCCTGCTCTGTGGCCTCCCTTCTAACACTCTCGCACTGCTTCAATCTATCCTAGCCCAACTAATTCATCTGTCCCCTCCCCCCCTACTCCCCGGCCTCTCCTCTCTGTCAATTCCTTCACTGGTTTCCTATTGCCCAGAGACTCCAGTTCAAAACCCTAACCATGATATACAAGGCCATCCAAAACCTGTCTCCTCCAAACATCTGTGACCTAGTATCCCAGTACTTACCTGCACGCAACCTCTGATCCTCACAAGATCTTCTCTGCTCTCCTCTTATCTCTTCTTCCCACAATAGCATATAAGATTTCTCCAGCGCATCCCTCCTACTCTGGAACTCTGTACTCCAACTTATTACACTTTCATCCACCATGGAAACCTTCCCAAGGAACCTGAAGACCTACCACTTCCGACAACCTTCAGTAACTCGCATTCCACTAAAGTGCTGCATGATCAGCTCTAACCTCACCAGCTCTGTCCTCACCCATCTCTTGTAGACTGTAAGTCCTCGTAGGCAGGGTCCTCTCTCCTCCTGTACCAGTCAGTGACTCGTTTTAAGATTATTGTTCTTGTTTTTTATTATGTATACACCTTTTCACATGTTAAGCGCCATGGAATTAATGGTGCTAGAATAATAATAATAAAAATGCAATACCTAGCAGTAAGCAGGAGCTTGATAAAACTGAGACTGCAGTTTCAATAAGTTGGAGCACATAGACATAATGTTATTGTAATGTCTTAAAAAACAATGTTCAGCCAGAGCCTTAAACTTATAAATAATTGCAGAATGCTTCTGTGAAGCAATTTAGTAAACTGGGATGTGTTCTAAACATGCACAATGTGGGTAAAAATATTCTGAAAGGTGCATAATGTATAACGGTACTGTAAAAGATCATAATTTATCAATTCGCAAACTATAAAACTTTATCCACTCCAAATGTACTACTTTTATGAAAATAGCATAAATTATAGCACTACTGACAGCAGTGATGCAAATATGAAAAGTTACCCATTGTAATTGATGGTCACGATGTTAGACTATTTTCACACGTCCCTTCATCTTTAGTTTGGCTGCTCTGTTTAGAGCAAACGAAAGATACATAGAATTTGCCTCCTATGCGTTTCTGTATCAGATGAAAGAAGAGCTGGCCCATTGATTTATGGGATGAGTCTACCTACTTTCCATTTCTTTTTTATTTTTGTGTTCTGAAAATAAGCAGGTCTAGTATGCAGAAATTTTTGTTCTGTTCTAAAAGTAAGCAACAAACAAAAACCAGATGAAACCCATTTAAAAATCAATGTGGCCCCTTTGCTCTGTTTGACACCAAAATGCCGATGATAATTCTGTTCTTTTATCGGTTATGCTTGTCTATGCTAATCAGAACTGACAAACGGAAAAAATAAAGGGACATGTGAACATAGCATTACTTTCCTAAAAAGAAGAGTGTATCAACAGGGAAATGAGAGAAATTATTAATGATAAAAATTTTGTAAAACAACCGTAACTATATTTGAACCAGTCTTCACTGTATTTCATGAAATACTAACTTTTCATTAACGGGTACAAAGATAAAATCCTTTGTAAAGATGTCAACATGTCGGGTCCAAGTTTTGACTCTACGGTGTCTTCTCTGCGCAGCACTGTACAGAGAATACAGCAATTTCATGATTAAACATTCACATCACAGGCAACAGAGCTTCAAACTACTTGCGTAAGAATTAATGTACAGTCATGGACAAAAGTTTTGAGAATGACACAAATATTAATTTTTACAAAGTCTACTGCTTCACTTTTTCTAATGGCAATTTGCATATACTCCAGAATGTTATAAAGAGTGATCAGCTTAACAGCAATTACTTGCAAAGTCAATATTTGGCTAGAAAATGAACTTTATCCCCCAAAACACATTTCAACATCATTGCAGCCCTGCCTTAAAAGGACCAGCTAACCTCTTTTCAGTGATTGCTCCATTAACACAGTTGTGGGTGTTGATGAGGACATGGCTGGAGATCAATCTGTCATGATTAAGTAAGAATGACACCACTGGACACTTTAAAAGGAGGCTGGTGCTTGGTATCATTGTTTCTCTTCTGTTAACCATGGTTATCTCTAAAGAAACACGTGCAGTCATCATTGCAATGCACAAAAATGGCCTAACAGGGAAGAGTATCGCAGCTAGAAAGATTGCACCTCAGTCAACAATCTATCGCATCATCAAGAACTTCAAGGAGAGAGGTTCCATTGTTGCCAAAAAGGCTCCAGGGTGCCCAAGAAAGACCAGCAAGCGCCAGGACCGTCTCTTAAAAGTGTTTCAGCTGCGGGATCGGGCTACCAGAAGTGAGGAGCTTGCTCAGGAATGGCAGCAGGCAGGTGTGAGTGCATCTGCACGCACTGTGAGGCGGAGACTCTTGGAGCAAGGCCTGGTCTCAAGGAGGGCAGCAAAGAAGCCACTTCTCTCCAGAAAAAACATCATGGACAGACTGATATTCTGCAAAAGGTACAGGCAGTGGACTGCTGAGGACTGGGGTAAAGTTATTTTCTCTGATGAATCCCCTTTTCGATTGTTTGGGACATCAGGAAAACGCCTCATTCGGAGAAGACAAGGTGAGCGCTACCACCAGTCTTGTCTCATGCCAACTGTTAAGCATCCTGAAACCATGTGTGGGGTTGCTTCTCAGCCAAGGGAATGGGCTCTCTCACAGTCTTGCCTAAAAACACAGCCATGAATAAAGAATGGTACCAGAATGTCCTCCAAGAGCAACTTCTCCCAACCCTCCAAGAGCAGTTTGGCGATCAACAATGCCTTTTCCAGCATGATGGAGCACCTTGCCATAAAGTAAAGGTGATAACTAAATGGCTCAGGGAACAAAACAGAGATTTTGGGTCCATGGCCTGGAAACTCCCCAGATCTTAATCCCATTGAGAACTTGTGGTCAATCATCAAGAGACGGGTGGACAAACAAAAACCTAAAAATTCTGACAAAATGAAAGCATTGATTGTCAAGAATGGACTGCTATCAGTCAGGATTTGGTCCAGAAGTTGATTGAGAGCATGCCAGGGAGAATTGCAGAGGTCCTGAAGAAGAAGGGTCAACACTGCAAATATTGACTTGCTGCATTAACTCATTCTAACTGTCAATATAAGCTTTTGTTACTCATATGTTTGCAATTATATTTCTGTCTGTGATAAAAACATCTGTCAAACACACATAAAAACCAGAGGGCAGCAGATCATGTGAAAATATAATATTTGTGTCATTCTCAAAACTTTTGGCCATGACTGTAGGTAGCGAATCTTTTGAAAATAAAGTTGATTTGGAGGATAAATTTCTTCCTAGTAAATTGAATGCAGACTGATGTAGTAAGTATTACACTTACAAGTAATTAACCCCTTTACCCCCGAGGGTTGTTTGCACATTAATGACCGGGCAAATTTTTACAATTCTGACCACTGTCTCTTATGTGCTTATAACTCTGGAACGCTTCAACGGATCTTCGCAATTCTGAGACTGTTTTCTCGTGACATATTGTACTTCATGATTGTGGTAAAATTCGATATAACTTGCGTTTATTTATGAAAAAAATGGAAATATGGCAAATTTTGAAAATGTTGCCATTTTCAAACTTTTAATGTTTATTCCCTTAAAACAGAGAAATATGTCACACAAAATAGTTACCTAATAAATAACATTTCCCACATGTCTACTTTACATCAGCACAATTTTTAAACCAAATTTTATTTTTTTTATTACGGAGCTATAAGGGTTAAAAGTTGACCAGCGATTTCTCATTTTTACAACAAATTGTACAAAACCATTTTTTTTAGAGACCACCTCACATTTGAAGTCACTTTGAGGGGTCCATATGGCAGAAAATACCCAAAAATGACACCATTCTAAAAACTGCACCCCTCAAGGTACTCAAAACCACATTCAAGAAGTTTATTAACCCTTCAGGTGCTTCACAGGAGCTGAAGCAACTTGGAAGGAAAAATTGAACATTTAACTTTTTAGTCACAAAAATGATCTTTTACAAACATTTTTTTTATTTTAACAAGGGTAAAAGGAGAAAATGGACACAAAAAGTTGTTGTGCAATTTCTCCTGAGTACGACGATACCCCATATGTGGGGGAAAACCACTGTTTGGGCGCATGGCCAGGCTCGGAAGGGAAGGAGCGCCATTTGACTTTTTCAAACCAAAATTGGCTGGAATTGAGATTGTACACCATGTCGCGTTTGGAGAGCCCCTGATGTGCCTAAACAGTGGAAACCCCCACAAGTGACACCATTTTGGAAACTAGACCCCCTAAGGAACTTATCTACATCTGTTGTGAGCACTTTAAACCCCAAGTGTTTCACTAAAATTTATAATGCCTGGGTGTGAAAAAAAAAAAAAATTCCACAAAAATGACTTTTTAGTCCCCAATTTTTGATTTTTCCCAAGGAAATTGGACCCCAAAAGTTGTTGTCCAATTTGTCCTGAGTACGCTGATACCCCATATGTGGGGGGGAAATACTGTTTGGGCGCACGGCAGGGCTCGGAAAGGAAGTAATGACATTTTGGAATGCAGACTTTGATGGGTGTCATGTTCAGTTTGCAGAGCCCCTGAGGGGCCTAAGCAGTGTAAACCCCCCACAAGTGACCCCATTTTGGAAATTAGTCCCCCTAAGGAACTTATCTAGATCTGTGGTGAGCACTTTGAACCCCCAAGAGCTTCACAGAAGTTTATAATGCCCGGGCATGAAAATAAAAAAGCCTATTTTTTTCCCACAAAAAAGGAGATTTTTGTGTACTCACCGTAAAATCCTTTTCTCCGTGCCAATCATTGGGGACACAAGACCATGGGTGTTATGCTGTTGCCACTAGGAGGACACTAAGCAATACACAAAAAAAGTTAACTCCTCCTCCTGCAGTATACACCCTGTTGGCTCAATCCTGAACCAGTTCGGTGCCAAAGCAGTAGGAGCTCATAACAGAATGCAATATGTCAAAAAACCAAAGAAACAACGAGGCTACTGGCTAAACAAGGGTGGGAGCTGTGTCCCCCAATGATTGGCTCGGAGAAAAGGATTTTACGGTGAGTACACAAAAATCTCCTTTTCTCCATCGCCTCATTGGGGGACACAAGACCATGGGACGTCCCAAAGCAGTCCCTGGGTGGGAGGCCATAACAACAGATGAAGCCTCGTGAACAACATGCATAAAACGCTTAAACAGTCAACAGACAACTTACAGATGCGCAACAGCTGATTGCAGAATTTGTCTGCCAAGTGCCGCATCTGAAGAAACTTGAGAATGGATTTGGTAATGCTTGACAAAAGTATGAAGACTGGACCAAGTCGCAGCCTTGCACACTTGTTGTGCCGAAGCCTGGTGCCGAATGGCCCAGGAGGCCCCTCACAGACCGAGTGGAGTGTGCCTTAATCCCAGCCGGGATAGACTGACCTTTGACACGGTAAGCCTCTTGGATCGCCAAACGGATCCATCTGGCTAAAGTGGCCTTGGAAGCAGGAAAACCCTGTCTGCGTCCTACCGGAAGCACAAACAGGGCGTCCGATTTACGGAAAGATGCAGTTCTCGAAATGTACCTTCGGAGAGCCCTCACCAAATCCAAGGTGTGGAGGGCTTTTTCAGTACGGTGAATCGGCGCCGGACAGAACGAGGGCAGGACTATATCTTCATTGATATGAAAAGCCGAGACGACTTTGGGCAAGAAAGAAGGAGAAGTCCTAAGAACTACCTTGTCCTGGTGAAAAATGAGAAAAAGGCACTTCTGGCAAAGGCTCGAAGGGGGATTCTTTTAATGCACTGAGGACCAGATTAAGATCCCAAGGCTCCAAAGGCCTCTTGTAGGGAGAAACGAGATGTGACACTCCTTGGATAAAGGTCCTGACCTGAGACTTAGATGCAATCCGTCATTGGAAAAGTACGGATAAAGCGGAAATCTGCCCCTTGAGGGAGGAAAGTGCTAACCCAGAGTCCAATCCTGCTTGGAGGAATTCCAGAATGGAAGGGATAGAAAAGACGAAAGGGGAACGACCTTTATCCTTACACCAGGAAAAGTATGTTTTCCAGACACGATGATAAATGCGGACGGAAACCGGCTTTCTGGCATTGATCATTGTAGAGACAACTTTTTGAGAAAAACCAGCCTGGCCTAAGATCCAGGCTTCAATGGCCATACTGTCAAATTCAGCGCTTTCGAATTGTGATGGTAAATTGGACCCTGTGAAAGAAGGTCCGGACGATCCGGTAATCTCCAGGGGACGTCTGCGACCAGACGCACTAATTCCGCATACCACGGACGGCGAGGCCAGTCCGGAGCGACAAGAATGAGAGGAACGCCTTCCGCCTTGATCTTTCGGATCACCCTGGGTATTAACGGAAGAGGCGGAAAGATGTAGGGAAGGCGAAATTGACTCCAAGGGAGGACTAGCGCATCCGAGCTGATGGCTAGCGGATCGCAGGATCGACTTATGAAAGTCTGAACTTTGGTATTTAGCCTGGATGCCATGAGATCCACATCCGGCATTACCCAACGCTGGCAAATGATTTGAAACATTTCCGGGTGCAGGGACCATTCTCCTGAGTCTAAGCCCTGGCGACTGAGAAAGTCGGCCTCCCAATTGTCCACTCCTGGGATGTGAACCGCGGAGATGGGCGAGCGGTTTGACTCGGCCCACCGCAGAATGTGCGATACCTTGAGCATCGCTGTTCTGCTGCGAGTGCCTCCCTGACGGTTGATGTACGCCACGGCCGTGGCATTGTCTGACTGGATCCGGATGGGACGACCAGCCAGAAGGTGATGGAAATGCAAGAGGGCTAGTTTGATAGCTCTGATCTCCAGGATGTTGATCAGGAGACGGGTCTCTGGGAGAGACCAGCGGCCCTGAGCCGTGTGGTGAAGGAACACCGCTCCCCATCCGAGGAGACTGGCATCGGTGGTCACCACCAATCAATGGACAGGCAGAAAAGATTTCCCCTGATTCAATGATGGAACGTTTGTCCACCATTTCAGCGAGCTTCTGACTCTGGGAGAGAGACGAAAGCGGCGACTTAAGGAAGCTGGGTTCCTGTCCCAGACTGATGTCAGCTCCTGTTGAAGAGGTCGGAGATGGAATTAAGCAAACGGTACTGCCTCGATGAAGGCTACCATTTTCCCCAGGACCTGCATGGCGAACCGTAGAGAGTGGGAGCGGCCTAGAGACAACAGGAGCACTCCCCGCCTCAGAGAAGCAATCTTCTCTGGAGGGAGAGATACCAACCCTTGGGAGGTGTCCATAATCATTCCCAGAAAAGGAATCTTCTGAGAGGGAATGGGAGAAGACTTGTCCAAATTCACTAACCAACCCAGGCGAGAGAGGGTGTCGATAGTGATCTCGACACTCTCTGCGCAGGCCCGAAAGCTCGGTCGTTTGATGAGCAGATCGTCTAGGTACGGGAGGACCACCACACCCCGAGAGTGTAAAATTGACATGACGGCCGCCATGTCCTTTGTGAACACTCTGGGGGGTTGCGAGACCGAAGGGCAAAGCGGCAAATTGAAAATGATCGTCTGTGACTGCAAAACGCAGAAACTTTTGATGACCTCTGAAAATCGGAATGTGAAGATATGAGTCTTTGATGTCGACTGACGCCAGGTATTCCTCTCTTTCTAGAGATGCGACAACCGAACGGAGAGATTCCATTCTGAAATGGCGGACTCTGATGAATTTGTTCAGCAGTTTTAGGTCCAGGATAGGACGCAAAGAACCGTCCTTCTTGGGGACCACAAAAAAGTTTGAATAAAACCCTTTGAACCTTTCCTCATGAGGAACTGGGACGATGAAACCGCTGGTGCAAAGAATGTTCAAGGCCTGAAGGGAGTTGCGAGAGCCTTGGACTTTGGGGGGCGAGACTGGAAGAAGCGCCTTGGGGAAGAGACAAGAATTCGATCTTGTAGCCGGAGTCTACAAAGTCTCGGACCTACCGATCGTGAACGACCGACCCCCAGACCTCGCGAAACAAGAGTAGGCGGCCGCCTACCCTGTTTGGCTCCCCCGGCCCAAGCAAGGAGTCATTGGGAAGATAATTTTCGAGAGGAGGAGCTCTTGTTTCCCGACTGAGAGAATCTGTTTCTCCAGGGTTAAGAGGACCTGAATGATGGTTACGAGCCCCTGTCTCTGCGAGAAGAACGGGGTTCACGGGACAAGGTAGAGGCAGAGGACCAATTAACGGAGCTGCGAAATGGCCGGGAACGACTTTGGTACTGGGACCGAAAGGGTCGATTGATTCTGCGCTGCGGAAGAAATTTACTTTTGCCACCAGTAGCGTCAGAAATAATCTGATCAAGACGATATCCAAAGAGACGCCCTGATTGATAAGGCAGCGAAGTCAAAGACCTCTTTGAAGCAGAGTCTGCGCGCCACTCTCGGAGCCAAAGGGATCTTCGAATGGCGATGGCATTGGCAGCTGTGAGTGCAGCGCAATTAGCTGCATCTAAAGACGCATGTACTAAGTAGTCGTCTGCCCGAGTAATCTGATAGGCAAGATTACGTGCCTCAGGGGGAAGAGGGATATCGCTAGTAACTTTAACCAGATCCTCAGCCCAGGCCACCATGGCCCTTGCTACCCAGGTGGCCGCGAAAGAAGGAGAGAGCGATGCTCCAGCAGCCTCAAAGACCGATTTAGCGAGGTTGTCCACCTGTCTATCTGAGGGATTTTTAATAGATGAGCCATCTGAAAGAGACAGAAGGGTTTTTGAAGCCAAGCGAGATACAGGTGGATCTACTACTGGCGATTCGGTCCACTCTTTTGCTACAGTTGCCGAAAAAGGGTATCGCGCTTTCAGAGACTTCAGTCCTGAAAAACGTCTGTCTGGCCGATCCCTATGTCCCTGAACAATGCCCGTAAACTCCGGGTGGTTACCGAAGACTTTGTGAGGACGCTTAGCTCTTTTGAAAGAGACAGGGTGATCAGGGCTTTATTAACTGACTCTATGAGAGAGTCCAGGGACTCTTGAAACTCTGTCGAGTTCGGGTCATCACCTATATCCGACTCGTACTCAGAATCATGATCACTGAGATCTCTGGGAGAAGGGGAACGCGAACCTGAGCTCGCAGATGCCGAACCGCTAGATGGATTGGGAGATGCATTATGGCGGCGTTTCCTAGACGGTCGCTTAGCTGATGCCGCGGGTAGACCACTATTTGATGAGGTCTCTCTGAATGCTGACGGGCCCCTTTCTGGAAAAGGGACGCCCTGGCTAGAGGAGGAACCACGGAAGGAGTCCAAAGCCTTAGTCAGAGAATCCATGGACTGTGCCAGAAAGGCAGGCCACCCGGAAGGACCCGGCTCACTGGGATCAGGAGTATATAGGGGCTCCTGAACGGTAGTAGGGGGCTCCTGAGCGGTAGAAGCAGAGGGCTCTTGGGCACATGATGCACAGAATTGGGAACCATGCTTTGATGGCAGGGAAGCGTTGCATAAGGCACAGGCGGCATACACCACAGTGTGGTTTTTGTCAGGCCTTTTAGAGCCCTTTGATTTTGACATATTTGCAACTGTGAGCCTGCTGCAGGAGAAGGGTTAAGCGCTGTGTAAGCTTACCCAGGTCCTGTGTCTGAGCCTCCGAGGGAAGAAGGAACGCTGAAGAATAGGCTGTTCAGTGCCGCAGCGTTTAAAGTCCTGACAGCCCAGAAAATGGCGACCGAGATTTGGCCCTTTTGCGCTTCTCGTGGGTCACGAGAAGCGCCAAAAAACATGGGAGGGAAGAGATGGAGAGACTAGGGAGGAGTTAATCGCTCCCTGCCAATGGCCGGGCCCAGGACGGCGCACGATATGGGCGGAGCTAACTGTGAGCGCGGTAAGCCCTTCCTCCTATTGAGGCCTATCCCGGTCCTAAGCCGGGGCCTACTCCGGGTCGCAGGCGGGGTCTAAATTTTTGCGACGCCGGCCCTGAGACACAAAAGGGATCGCTACAGCGGCCGCGACGGAGATAGAGACGTGGATCCGCAATGGCGACGCCGCTGACAGCGCAGAAGACATCACTGTTTTGCAATATACAATGGTTTTCAGATGTACTCACTGCGGAGCCTCCTGGCTCAGAGTACCAATGGCTGGCGCGTCCGTACATCCTCAATCCACCATCCCTTTTATAGGGAGGCGGAGAGGGTTCCTTTCAATCATCCTAGCACCAGCCGCTTTCAATAGTGGTGGTGAGGGGTTTTCTTGTTCCCAAAAAATTCCGGAGCACGTTTACAGCCGTCAGACTCATGGGGAGAGCCGCCCATTGAAGGGGTCCGTCGCTCGATGGTAGCGTTGCAGGAGGGGGTACGTGGAGGCGACACTCCGCGTTCCCGCCTGTTGATGGTTGTGGGAGATCGGGACTTTTCCTGCAAGACCCGACGCCCTTCCAAATCGTGGAAAAATAATAAGAACAATAATAAAAATAAAAATGGTAAAAATAAAATTGGGGTCTGAAAAAAGACCGTAGTGCCTCCTACAGACACTAAGCAAGAACTGGTTCAGGATTGAGCCAACAGAGGGTGTATACTGCAGGAGGAGGAGTTAACTTTTTTTGTGTATTGCTTAGTGTCCTCCTAGTGGCAGCAGCATAACACCCATGGTCTTGTGTCCCCCAATGAGGCGATGGAGAAATGATCTTTTAGTCACCAATTTTTTATTTTCCCAAGAGTAAGGGGAGAAATTGTACCCCAAAAGTTGTTGTCCAATTTGTCCTGAGTACGCGGATACCCTATATGTGGGAAAAAACTACTGTGTGGGCACACGTCGGGGCTCGGAATAGAAGTAGTGACGTTTAGTAATACAGACTTTGATGGAATGGTCTGCGGGTGTCATATCGCGTTTGGAGAGCCCCTGATGTGCCTACACAGTGGAAACCCCCACAAGTGATCCCATTTTGGAAACTAGACCGCCCCAAGGAACTTATCTAGATGTGTGGTGAGCACTTTGAACCCCCAAGTGCTTCACAGAAGTTTATAACGTAGAGCCATAAAAATAAAAAATCATTTTTTTCCACAAAAATGATATTTTTGCCCCCAATTTTTTATTTTCCCAATGGTAACAGAAGAAATTGGACCCCAAGAGTTATTGTGCAATTTGTCCGGAGTATGCTGATACCCCATATGTGGGGGTAAACTACTGTTTGGGGGCATGGCAGAGCTCAGAAGGGAAGGAGCACCGTTTGACTTTTTCAACGCCGAATTGGCTGGAATTGAGATCAGACGCCATGTCACGTTTGGAGAGCCCCTGATGTGCCTAAACAGTGGAAACCCCCCAACTCTAACTCCAACCCTAACCTCAACACACCCCTAACCCTAATCATGACCCTAACCACAAACCTAACCCTAACACACCCGTAACCCTAGTCCCAACCCTAACCCTAACTTTAGCCCAAACTCTAACCCTAACTTTAGCGCCAATCCTAACCCTAATGGGAAAATTATAAAGGGGGTGTTTGATTTACTATTCATAGCGGGTTTTTATGTTTGGCAGCTGTCACATGCTAAAAGACGCTTTTTATTGCAAAAAATAGTTTTTGCATCATCACATTTTGAGAGCTATACTTTTTATTTAATTTGGCCCACAGAGTCATGTGAGGTCTTATTTTTTGCGGGACGAGTTGACGTTTTTATTGGTACCATTTTTGGGCACATGACATTTTTTGATTGCTTTTTATTACAACTTTTGGGAGGCAGAATGAACAAAAACCAGCAATTCATGAATTTCTTTTGGGGGGGGGCGTTTATACCGTTCCGCGTGTGGTAAAATTGATAAAGAGGTTTTATTCTTCGGGTTAGTACGATTACAGCGATACCTAATTTGTATAATTTTTTTACGTTTTGGTGCTTTTATACAATAAAAAACGATTATATATAAAAAAGAATTATTTTTGCATTGCTTTATTCTGCGAGCTATAACTTTTTTATTGTTTCGCTGATGATGCTGACGGCGGCTCGTTTTTTGCGGGACAAGATGACGTTTTCAGCGGTACCATGTTTATTTATATCCGTCTTTTTGATTGCGTGTTATTCCACTTTTTGTTCAGCGGTATGATGATAAATCATTGTTTTTTAGTATTGTTTTTTTTTTTTTAAGGGGTTCACCAAAGGGGTTAACTAATTGCACAGTTTTATAGGGCGGGTGGTTACGGACGCGGCGATACTAAATATGTATACTTTCATTGTTTTGTTTTATTTACATGAAGAAAGTTATTTATTGGGGAATATTTTTTTTTTTTAATTTATGAATTTTTTTTTACACATTACTTTTATTTTTTTGACTTTTTTACTTTGTCCCAGGGTGGGACATCACTGTATTATATCAGATCGCTGGTCTGACAGTGTGCACAGCACTCTGTCACACCAGCGATCTCACTGGCACTGCTGCAGGCTTTCTCAGCGCCTGCTCTCATCAGGCACTGAGGAAGCCGCCTCCCTGCAGGACCCCGCGGCCATCTTGCATCCAGGGTCCTGCAGGGTGGAGGGTCCCTCGGAACAGCGCGATGCATCGCGCTGTTTTGAGGGTCTCATGGAAGCACGCAGGGAGCCCCCTCCCTGAGCAATGCTTCCCTTTACCGCCGGAATACTGCGATCATCTTTGATCGCAGTGTGCCAGGGGTTTATGTGCCAAAAGCGGCCCGTGACGCGTATGATGTACTATTCCGTCCTTGGGAATTAGGTCCAGGGTCACATGGACGGAATAGTACGTCTGATGGGATAAAGGGGTTAAAAAAAAAATTACGCATACTTACGGCATTCCTGAGTTATTATCATCCGTAACATTATCTTTTCTTGTCAAACACCTAAAGAAAAAACTGCTAAATACGTGGCATTTCTCTGCAAAATGTGTTGGAAACTTCTCTAATAGTAGGTATCTGTAGGAAAGAAAAGGAAATAATAAAGAAATGCAACACAGAATTCATGGCCAATGTGGTCAGAGTTCGTGTAAGAGAGGGTGCAGCAGGCAAGAAGTCGGAGCAGGATGGAAAGTCCTTGTACTGTTTATGACAGCTAGAAGAAAGCGTACAGGCTACTAATGTGGTCTCTTACCACAATATTTTAGCCACATGCATGAAGTTACAAACAAAAACACCATGATGGCATTTTCACAACGCGCTTTCAGATAACAGCTGTTTTTGGGGGTACACCACCTATTTTTGTTTACCCGAGTATCGACATGAAATATTACATTTTTTATCATTCTTGTTTAATTTGTATATGTCAAAAATTTGAAACAAATGGCATCAAAAGGATTAGAAGCCAAATACAGTTGAACTATTACACTTCTGTAGTAAAATTACCTTCTTAATTCCTAAATTAAATAAAACGTTTCCTTCAAAACACACTAATATCTGCTTACAACATTTCCAGCAAACTGTTCGGCTCAGGGTATAATCCAGCAAGAATTAGCTTTCCCAAGCATTTCTCTGTGTAGGGGCCAGCTGGCATGTCAGTAATGATTAGTGTCTGGCTACAAATGTAAAAGACATAGCATGAAATCATCCACATAGCACAGCACAAAAGGTGCTAACCCTGTATTTAGTGGATTTATTTATTCAGGGGATCAGTGATCTAATACGGTACAGGTCAAGATCACTGACGTATTGTGTTGCACCATGTATGAATGTTGCCATGAAATATTAGTGGTAAACAAGTATTTCTTCTAAGAAAAGTGTCTAATGCCTCATTCAGATGTCAATTTTTCACAGACTGAACACATACCCATTATAGTCTATGCATGGGGAAGTCCATGTTATTTTGGTGACAGTGTCTGCAAAAAAAAAAAAAAAAAAAATCTAGATAGTGTATGACTGTACGAGAGAGTTTGATAAATGGCTGGGGTCAAAAAGAAATCATTCTGGCAGGGAGGAAATAAAGTACTAAATATGGATGTCATCAGTGTGTCATCATGTGATGTCCATTTTTACTATTTAAAAGAAGAACTCCCATCAAAATTTTCATCCGCTTAACCCCTTCAACCGCAGCCCATTTTCGTTTTTGCGTTTCTGTTTTTTTGCTCCCCTGCTTCCCAGAGCCATAACTTTTTTATTTTTCCGTCAATATGGCCTGAGGGCTTGTTATTTGCAGGATGACTAGTACTTTTGAACACCACCATTGGTTTTACCATATCATGTACCGGAAAATGGGAAAAAAATTCCAAGTGCGGTGAAATTGCAAAAAAAGTGCATTGCCACAACTTTTTTTTTTTTTTTTAAAAAACCATGTTCACCAAATGCTACAACTGACCTGCCATTATGATTCTCCAAGTTCGTAGATACCAAACATGTATAGGATGCTTTTTATTTTTTGTGAAAAAAAATCCAAACTGTTAAAAAATAAAAATTTGCTTCCTTTTCTGAGACCTTTAGAGTCTCCATTTTTCGTGATCTGGGGCTGTGTGAGGGCTTACTTTTTTTCTCGCCGAGCTGACGTTTTTATTGATCTTATTTTTGTGTAGATACGATCTTTTGATCGCCAGTTATTGTATTTTAATGCAATGCTGCGGCGAACCAAAAAAACATAATTGTGGCGTTTTTACTTTTTTTCGCTACACCGTTTACCGATTGGATTAATTCTTTTTATATCATGAGAGATCGGGCGATTGTGAACGCGGTGATACCAAATATGTGTATTTTTTTTGTTTTATTTTGAATGGGGAGAATGGGGGGGAGGGGAGAGTGGCTTGAACTTTCATATTTTTAAAAAATATATATATGTATATATATTTTTCTTTACTTCACACTCGCTTCAATAGTCTAGAAGCTGCGATCATTCGATCGCTTGTGCCACACAGAGCAGGGCTTCAGCCCTCCTCTATATAGCAGAAAAGCTCATTTGCAATGAGCGCCGACCACTGAGCGCCGCTCATAGCAATCCAACAATGACAACCATAGGAATCTGCTGCAGACCCCGGTTTGTCATGCCAACCCATCGTCGACCCGCAGTCATGTGACACAGGTGCCAATAGGCGGGATTAGTGACACGCTTCTGGAGCGAGAACATTAAATGCCATTGTCAGACATTGACAGCAGCATTTAACAGGCTAACTGCCGCGGGTGGATTGCGCCAGAGCCCACATCAAAGGGAGATACATGACATGCGCTGTACATGTACGGCACATTGTGAAAGGGTTAATATATTGCAATCATATTACATAGCACTGTGTACTTACAATTGCTCATTTTGCCTTTCTACCCAGCTAATTCTTGTCGATTCCATTAGATCTATGACATCATATGATTAAAAACTGACTAGCTGACTCCTTCTAAGGTCTATGTAGAAACAGGAAGTAAATTTTCCCTGTATAAGTCAAAAGTCCCTACAAAAGACCCTGGTGGGGGGGCGGAGCAGCTGGGTCAGGAGGTGATGAGGGGGATGATAAATGCAGGTACAAGAGACTTCCTGCTTCTACATAGAGCACAGAAAACAGATTCATTGGCTGGGTAGAAAGTCAAAATGAGTAATTGGAAGTACACAGTGCTATATAATATGATGATTGCAATATATTAAGAGGATGAAAACTTTGTTGGGAGGAGGAGTGCTTTTCTAATGGGTAGAAGAAGCATGAAAACTATTTTGTGGGCTAAACACTAATACAACTCTGAAACTGCACACTGATAAGAAAAAGAACAAAAAAATCAGTCCTTATTTGTTATATCTGAAAAAAAATAGATGGCTGAATGAGGCCTAACACATTAAAAGATTATCCATAAAAATAAGTCATCTATATAAAATAGGGATCCGACAACCACTCCACTGATCAGCTGTTATGACCTCCGGAGATGGCCAGATGTAAACACTGCATAGAGAGGAAGACCACAGCTATACACATTGGGCACTGGCTGCTTCCAACTACTGCAGATCAGCTACTATTCAATTCAATAAGTGCTGATTTGCAGTAAACTACAGTAGCTACTAAACAGTGACTCAAAGGTAGAAAAAAAAACATGGTCATGAAGGTGTCAAGCAAAGGTGTATCAATTGTACTGCCTCCAAATGGTTATACAGTGATCATAGTTGCTAGGGACCTTAAGCAAGGAATGACCTTTAGCGATTGGCAGTTGTTTAATAGCCCGTTTACACAGGCAGACTGCAATAAATGATGCGCACTGAGCAATCCCTAATAGATGGCTCAGTGCGGCTATCGCTCTCAGCAGTGCAAATCATGTTTACACAGAACAATGAATCGCTGGGAATGATTACCTTTTGCCCTGCACAAAAGAGCATGTAACCCAATGAATGAATGGGGTTGCAAGATGATCTTACATAAATTGTTCTTAAAGAGGTAGATCATATGGATCAAGTCACTATTAAGTGACATATAGATCACATTATATAAAGGTTATCTGCTGAATGATAAACATAGCTAAACTGCGTATGAACATTATATCTTTGCTGCCATAGCTGATCCCCCTGCCTAATTGATATTTGGTTTGAGGCAACCAGTTTTATGTTTATGTTTGTCTGACTTGTTAAATAAAACACGGATTTTGGTAAGAACTTACCTGTAAAATCCTTTTCAGCGAAGGAAGGAAGAGAGACACAGTAATTCATTACTAATGGGTAGGCGGAGCCCCAGATCAGGATGACACCTCAGATCAAAAGCGTGTTGACTGGCTGGCTCCTCCAGCTCGGGCTCCTCCTACTCAGCTCCTTCAGTCGTACCAAAGCTTTAGGAAAGAGAAAAGATCACCAGCGGAGCAACATAACCCCTTCTGAAGGAACTTCAGAGAAAACACAAGAATACAGGTTATGCATGCAAAGTAAGCCAAAAACCACAGAGTTCCAGGGACTACTCACTGAACGTGACTACTGTGATGAGCTGGCGATGCTGGAACAGAGCCTTAGCGCGCTGACCACAGCCCAGATATCGCAATCAGATAAGGGTCGCGCTGCACACTTCTGCCTTGGGAGGGTGCTGTGTCTCTCTTCCTTCCTTCGCTGAAAAGGATTTTACAGGTAAGTTCTTACCAAAATCCGTCTTTCAGCTGCAGAGGGAAGGAAGAGAGCCACAGTATTCATTACTGATGGGACGTCCCAAAGCAGTTCAAAAATAAGGGTGGGAAAAAACCAACAAAAGGCAGAAACCCAACAACCTTAACAAAGAAAAGCGCAACTAGCGCTAAACACAAGTTCATCCAGAACTTTAAACTACAGCTGCCTGCAGGACCCTACGTCCGAGGGCTGCATCAGCGGAAGCACTTACGTCCACTTTATAAAACTTTGTAAACGTGTGGACAGAGCGCCAAGTTGCCGCCCGGCAGAGCTGCACTGCCGAGGCACCTTGATGGAAAGCCCACGATGAAGCCACAGCTCTCGTGGAATGGGCTCGAATCTTGATCGGACAAGATTCACCCCCAAGACGGTAAGCTTCCAAAATAGCTGACCGGATCCAACGAGCTATAGAATCCTTGGAAGCTCGTTGACCACGCCGACGACCTGCTGGAACCACAAACAGGGAGTCCGTTTTACGAAAACCTTGAGTAATAGATAGATAAAACTTCAAGGCCCGCACTAAATCCAATGTGTGTAAAGCTCGCTCTTTCGCGTTCTTCGGATCCGGACAGAGTGAAGGCAACACAATATCCTGGTTAACATGAAATTGTGAAACCACTTTAGGTAGGAAATCACCCCGTGTGCGAAGCACCACACGATCCGGAAAAAACTCCAGAAAAGGAGGCGAACAAGAAAGAGCTGCCAACTCAGAAACTCTCCTTAAAGAGGTGACTGCTACTAAGAAGGCCACCTTCCAAGAAAGTAAAGAAAGGCTAGCAGAATCCATAGGCTCAAAAGGTTTATGCTGAAGAGCCTCCAAGACAAGGTTGAGCCGCCAAGGAGACACAGGCGCCTTCCGCGGCGGAAACTTACGAGCTATACCGCGGAAAAAGGAAAGCACGTCCCTACGCGAGGCAATAACTCTCCGGAATAATAAGGACAGAGCAGAAACCTGACCTTTCAGGGTGCTAACTGCCAAACCCTTGTCTAACCCATGCTGCAGAAAAGCCAGCAAATTGGGAATGGAAAATTTCCTCGGGTTCCGTGAAGACCCCGAACACCACAAAAAGAAGGTTTCCCAAGTTTTGTGGTAAATCCTAGTAGTAGCCGGACTTCTGGCAGCTCGAAGAGTAGCAATGACCTTGGCTGAAAAACCTCTACGGGTCAATATTTCGGTCTCAAGAGCCACGCCGTCAAACGCAGAGACTTCAAGTCCGGATGACAAACGGGCCCTGAGTTAAAAGGTCCGGTCGAAGAGGAAGTGGAAATGGAGGTGCCGCCAACAGCGACATTAGCGTTGAAAACCACGTCCTCCTTGGCCAATCTGGTGCTATTAACATAGCCGGGATTCTCTCCAGTCTGATCCGACGCAGTACCAGAGGAAGCAAAGATATCGGTGGAAACACATAAATCAGCTCGAATTGGTCCCACGGAGCCACCAGAGCATCCACCTCCACAGCCTTCCGGTCCTTGAACCTGGACATGAACATCGGTAGTTTGGCATTGGACCTGGATGCCATCAAATCCACTTGGGGAGTTCCCCAACGGGAGCACAGCATTGCAAAAATCTCCGGATGAAGACTCCATTCTCCGGGATCCATCTTCTCGCGACTGAGAAAGTCCGCCGTAACATTCTGAACCCCTGGAATGTGGATTGCAGAAATGACTGGAACCCTGGCCTCGGCCCAGATCAGGATCCGAGACACTTCCACCATGAGCCTGGGACTCCTTGTCCCGCCTTGGTGATTGATATACGCAACCGCTGTCGCGTTGTCTGTCTGCACTCGGACTGGCAGACCGCTCAAAGGGACCGTCCAGTGTTGGAGGCAAAGGAAAATCGCCCTCAATTCTAGGATATTGATCGGTAGAACAGCCTCTTCCGATGACCATACTCCCTGAATCCAGGAATCGTTCCAAACACCCCCCAGCCCGTCAGGCTGGCATCGGTGGTTATGACTGACCATTTCGGAGGGAGGAAAGATTTCCCCAGGGATAAAGCTCCTGGACGTAACCACCATCCTAGAGACTCTCGCACCCTGCGAGAGATGGTGACACTGCAATCCAGCGATTGCGACTGATTCCAATGACCCAGGATGAACCTTTGGAGAGCTCTGGAATGAAACTGGGCAAACGGAATTGCCTCCATGGAGGCCACCATTAAACCCAGAAGACGCATACACTTCCGAAGGGACATTGTTGTCGAAGACTTCATGATCTGTACATGTCGAAGAAGACATGACTGTTTGTCTGAAGGTAGGGAGACTACTGCCCGTACCATGTCGAAATGCATTCCCAAAAAGAGGATTGCTTGCGACGGTTCCAGAAACGACTTCTCCCAATTGACCAGCCAACCGAAGTCCTTCAGTAACTGAAGAGACAGATTGAGAGCTGTCACTGCTTCCTCCTCCGAGGATGCCACGATCAAAAGATCGTCCAGGTAAGGAAGAATCGTAATTCCTTGTCTTCGAAGAATTGCCATGAGAGGCGCCAGAATCTTTGTAAATACTCTGGGCGCCGAAGCTAAGCCGAATGGCAGAGCCACGAACTGGTAATGGTCCCGACCTATGGCAAAACGAAGAAAACTTTGATGAGTCCTTCCGACGGGAACATGTAAATAAGCGTCGCGGATGTCGATTGATACCAAAAAATCGTTCTGCGACAGGGCTGCCACAACGGAGCGAAGTGACTCCATGCGGAATTTCCGGGTGTGGACATGCCGATTCAATCTTTTGAGATCCAGAATCGGACGAAATTTGTCCTCCTTTTTGGGAACCACAAACAGATTGGAATAAAATCCTTTTCCCCGGTCTTCTGGCGGAACCGGTATTACCACACCCTTCTGAAAAAGAAATTCGACCTCTCGCTGAAGAGCGACCAAAAGCTCGGGTTCTGACGGAATGCGAGACTGGCAAAAGGTGTCTGGGGGTCGAGAAGAGAACTCGCGCTACCCATGAATCTGGAACGCGAGAAATCCAAGTCTCCTTGAATTGGAGCAGGTGACCCCCCACTCGAGAATCCTCGAGTGGACTCCTGGCGTCAGTCCGTCTTGGCGGGCTTCTTGTCAGTTTCCCGCTTGTCTTGACAGAAATTCTGCTTCCAGGGGGTGCGAGATTTCTGGGAGGACTTTTTTGCCGAGAAAGAGGAACGACCCGATCCCCAAGAGGACTGAGCGAATCGACCTCGGCCCCGAAAGGACCGCCGACCACTATATGTCCTGCCAGACACAGAAGCCATTGTGGTAACGTTGCTTCTTTTGCCTTTGCCTTGATAATCAGCTCTGTGAGGTCAGACCCAAAAAGATGACCACCTTTATAAGCTAAGGCCAGCAAACCTTGTTTGGAGACCGCATCCCCGGCCCACTGTCTGAGCCACAGTGCTCTTCTGACTGTGATCGCCGAAGCCTGCGCCCTGGACAGAAGTGACGCAGTATCCAGACCTGCATCATAGATATATCGGACTGCAGTGTCCAACCATTCGAAAATCTCCTCCATCTCAGATGACGGAGATCCATTTTTCCACGCCTTGTGTAAAAGGTCCAACCAGCTTATAGAAGCTTTAGAAGCACACATGGATCCTAGTACAGCTCTGAATCCATGACCCGCGGCCTCATAATTTGATTACGCCGCCATTTCCGTTTTTCTGTCCAGCGGATCCTGCAAACTCGCCTTCCCTTTAACAGGAAGCAGTGAGGATTTACTAAGCTGGGATAAGGAAAAATCCACTTCAGGAGAGGGAGTCCAATTATCTCTCGACTCTGTGGAACACGGATAAAGTGCGTCAAAGAAACGTGTTCCGTGAAAACGTTTATCCGGACACAGACGTTCCTTTTCTACTGCACTGTTAAGATCATCTAGATCTGGCAAAGCTGATCGTGACGTACTATACTCCTGGTACATTCGTGCTGATTTACCAGGTAAACTAGTTACCACCTCCGGTAACTGTAAAACCTCTCTCATGGCTTCAATAAATGCCTCTGTACGTCTCACAAGGGACGAAAGACCCCGCCGTTCCTCCTTATCCGAATCGGACATTTCCCCTTCTGAACTTAAAGGAGAACCCTCTCCACAATCCAAATCAGAGACATCTGATTCGCTACGGGGGAAGGATGGTAACGGCCTGTGTCGCTTCCTGTCCTGAGAGGATCTAGCTGACACATATTGACCCAAAAGGTCAGACAAGCCATTAATAGAACTGGCGATAGCATCTAATTTTGCATCACTGAGACCTCCAACCGCAGCGCTAGACGCTGTGGAGGACTGCGTACCAGACTGCCGAAGCGGAACTGGAATATGGTCCGCGCCTTCTGAACCCTGTTCCGACATGCCTCACACTGTATATGGCAGGCCAAATGTCAGAAACCTGAAGAAACGCTTTTTTTTTTTTTTTTTTTTTTTTTAAAAGTGAATGCAAACCAGCACGCTGAAGGGTTAAGTCTTAAATATAGAGCTACCCCAGCTGTATGCCGAGTAAAACCTCAAGAGGGGTTAATGTCGCAGGCTGTAAGAAAAAACAAGGTCTCTATATGAGACCCAGCTGCAGAATAGCGCTATGTATCTGCGCTGTGGGGTGAGGAAAAAACGCACTCACCCAGCTGGTTCGGTGTCTGAGACGGGAGGAGCGGAGTCTGAGGAGCCCGGGAGCCTTTTTAATGGCCGCCGCGCTGAGGGAGCCGGAAGAGAAGCGCAATCGCGCGCTTCCTGCATGGAAGACCGTGAAGCCACGACCCCCCGGCTCAAAAAAATGAGCGCCAAAACTCCTCACTCCTGCTCCCCCCCTGTCCTGCAGGCATCTGCCTGCGGACAACGGTTGTACAGAAACACCACATTCACATGTCATGGCGCTGCCACCGCAGCGCTTATAGTACATTAACACACATGTAATAGCGCTGTCACAGCAGTCGCTAAAGCACTCACACATTTTATATAAAATATATTGTGGAGTACTCACCAGCTGAGCGCCACAGGGACCCCTCAGGATTTGTGGCGCTTGTGCCCATGCTCCCCCCCAGGGCGGGGAACGCAGTGACCCCAGTGTGCGGTTTGCGTCCCCGCCAGGGAAGCTAACCTCGTCCCCCAGGGCCGGCAAGATTCTGCAGGGACTATTTATGTAAAATACAGATACGCCAAGGGAGAGGTGGGGTTCAGCAGCGCTGAGACCCCTGAGACCTTTCAGACTCATGTCCAAGTCTCTTGTCCGATAAAAATAATAAAATCTTCTGAGGAGCTGCTTCCAGCAGCGACCATCCTCTGAGACCTCAAATCTTAGACTGAAGGAGCTGAGTAGGAGGAGCCCGAGCTGGAGGAGCCAGCCAGTCAACACGCTTTTGATCTGAGGTGTCATCCTGATCTGGGGCTCCGCCTACCCATCAGTAATGAATTACTGTGGCTCTCTTCCTTCCATCTGCAGCTGAAATATTGATTTGTTTTTAATTAAACATGAGTGACACTCTTGCTCTATATGTCACTTAATCGTGACTTGATCCATATGATATACCAGTTTAGGGAGTGTAGCCTGCTCCTTGGTTAGGATAATGAGCTTGGGTATTGTGCTTACTACCTGTTCTTAAAGAGGATCATAAAACGAACACAAGAATGCTTATTTCATAAATTATCTTTCCGTGTAAATGCAGTTTTAGGCTGAAGCACACTCAATACTTAAACAGGTGGTACATTTTCACCAATGCTGTCAATCTACAAGAACTCATTCATATAACCGGCTAAAAAGTACTTACTTCAGATAGAAATCAATAATAACGTCATTAAGAAACTCTCCATGTTCCAAGCACTCCAAATCTTCATTGGTTACGGCAAGGCCACCTTTAGTTGGGGGAGGAGGATAAACCAGTAACCTAACAAATAGATAAAATCTGATGAACACATAAAAAAGACTAAGGAGGCGAGAAGCATACATCTTGCACTATACAGGTTTATGATCACTTCTGTCCTTACAACTATCATCAGAAGTTGTCCACTATATGAAACAAATGGTGAAACAAATCATCCTAGTTTATAGAAGTGCAATTTATAGTCTTGTGTCAGGTACAAAATAAAATACTATATTCTATATACACACACTTCTATGATCATTTCTGAAGACCCAGTTGACGTATACTGCACATAAAGTTAAAATTCGTTTTCTAAGGGCCTGAGGAAGCATGTGCCTAATCCTCAGATGTTCTGAAAGATCCTGCACCTAATAGAGATCAATTAAAGATGCAGAAGACTGTCCCAGCAGTGAACAACGTGCACATGTAATTTGCTTTACATGGAATTCAAGATAAGTTCATTAACTGTACGGGCATAAGAAGTACCTGTGATAAAGGTCACGGCAGGAATGCAGACAACAACCTGAGAGTTTCCAGGATTATGTGGGATAGAAGCACTAGATTTTCAAGCTACATTATAACATGGGCTATATTATGGCTAGGAGTCTGTCCCACATCGCCTTGGGTTATGCTATGAAGTAGTGGTCAACTGAATTTTTTCATTGTCCTTTTAGTTAAAAAGCAGTATATTTTTTGTAATAGTAGTTGGGACCTGCATCTATGCCAAGCCACCCATACACAGGCAGCATATCCAGCTTACAGATCTGCTTTTGATAAAGGGGAAGCCTAAGGTGTATGCTTGTTAAGAAAAATAAGCCTTACACGCACCTTAGAAGTTTTCCTCCCTTGTCTATCTCTGTCAAGGTGTCATCTCGTCTTGGGACCATAGACACTGAATAACGTCCATCTTTGCAAGTCTGTATCAAGGTGTAGGAAGATGTTACTTTTGAAGCCTAGAAAATATAAGCAACTAAAGTAAAAGTGCTACAAGTTAAAAAAAAAAAAAAAAAAGATTTTCCACAACCAGAATAACAGATAGTAGTCTTCATGACTACTCCAAATTCACACTATTTGGAGCAATTTTCCACCAATCCGAAGTTTAAGATCTCAGGTGCACCTAAAACACAAATGTTCATCTTTCAGCACACGTAAAAGCCGTTATGTTTTAATCAGATCTTCAATAAGAGTGAGACCTGGCATGATTGCATAAATTTGTATTTAGTGGATAAGTCTTGCAATTGATTTGGAAAAGTGACAGGATGGAATAAAAGTAGGTAAAGGGAAAAGGAAAAATAGGGGGATAAGGTCAGCTCACCAGTCTCTGTAGCAGTCCACAATCTTCTCACGCATGGAGCCGCCTTGATCAGAGGCGTTGGCGGAGGCAAAAACATGAGGAAAGAATCTCCAGCGTGGAAATCGATAAAAAGTCAGTATTTATTAGAAAATATTAAAAACCATCTTGAATAGAAAAAAAACAGACAGAATAGCAGGTGGGGTTCCTGGTGGTCTGAAAAAACCAGGGTGGTCAAACCACCAGGGACCCCACCTGCTATTATTCTGTCTGTTTTTTTCTATTTAAGATGGTTTTTAAAATTTTCTAATAAATACTGACTTTTTATTGATTTTCGCGCTGGAGATTCTTTCCTCAGGATGGAATAAAAGGGATGTCCAAAAGTAGAGAAAAATGGCTGCATTCTTCAGGAACAGCACCACCCTGACTAAGGGTAGTGTCTGTTAAGACAACTCAGTCTCATTAAACTGAATGCAGTTTAATCGTGAAACCACGAACAACATATGGTCAGAGGTGGCATTACATAGTCGCATTGTTTCTGAAAGAGAGCAACAATGCTTTTCTACACTTGGTCAATCATTTTATAGGGGTATCTCAAGTCAGGAACACATCACCCAACTTTAGGATAGGGAACAATTTCCCGATCACTGGAGGACTGACTGACTGCTGGGTTGCTCATTCACGCTTAGGCCTCTTTCACACATCCGTTTTGCGCCTGACGGCGCGCTCCGGCCTTTTTTTGTCAAACCGCATCCGGCGAAATGTAATGCCGGATCAGTTTTTTTTTTTCCATTGAGTAACATTAGCGCCGGATGGCGCCGCATGTCCCTGCGGCGCGTCCATTTTTTGCCGGATCCGGTGTCTGGTCGCAGTCCGGCGTCTGGAAAAAACGGCTACTGTAACGTTTTTTGTCTCCGGCGGCGCTTCCGGCTATTGTCACACTAAAAATCTATGAGCGCCGCAATGCGGCCGATCCGGCAGGAGCCGAATTCGGTGGCCGGATCCAGTTTTTTCAATTGATATACCAGCCCACAGCAACCATATATAAAAGCATGCAGTGGGACACTCAGACATTACCATGCATCCAGCCAAAAGAGCAAGAACACGAGGACTATCACCAGCACGAGGACCATCACCAGTACCACCAGCAGAACAATCACCAGCAGAAGGTTTTGCAGCAGCAGATACGGCAATGGAGCGCCAGGACAGCAGATGGTAACTAGATCTGTATTTCCTGAAGGAACTACAGATTGTGCTTTGAATTGGTGCCCGGTAGTGTTGAGCGAACATACTCGGACATGCTCCGTTAACCCTTGAGCATCGGGGTGCTCGGACATGCTCGGAACTCTGCAGAACACCTCAAGTATTCGGGCAGGAAGCTCGGATGCCTGCCCAGCAAGTTTGGCGCCTGTTTTACAGCCAATAAACTTGCTGGAATGGCATAGCATCATAGTAATGCTGTAGCCATCTTTGTTACTGGCATTACTATGATTGGCCAAGAGGTCCTGGTGGGGGGGATTTGGGGGCCAACATTGCGGGGCCCCGTTATGTTTGGGGGCCAACATTGTGGGGCCCCGTGATGTTTGGGGGCCAACATTGCGGGGCCCCGTGACGTTTGGGGGCCAACATTGTGGGGCCCCGTGATGTTTGGGGGCCAACATTGCAGGGCCCCGTGACGTTTGGGGGCCAACATTGCGGGGCCCCGTGACGTTTGGGGGCCAACATTGCGGAGCCCCATGACGTTTGGGGGCCAACATTGCGGGGCCCCGTTATGTTTGGGGGCCAACATTGCGGGACCCCGTGATGTTTGGGGGCCAACATTGCGGGGCCCTGTGATGTTTGGGGGCCAACATTGCGGGGCCCTGTAACGTTTAGGGGCCAACATTGCGGTGCCCGTGATGTTTGGGGGCCAACATTGCAGGGCCCCGTGACGTTTGGGGGCCAACATTGCAGAGCCCCATGACGTTTGGGGGCCAACATTGCAGAGCCCCATGACGTTTGGGGGCCAACATTGCGGGGCCCCGTTATGTTTGGGGGCCAACATTGCGGGGCCCTGTGACGTTTGGGGGCCAGCATTGCGGGGCCCTGTGACGTTTGGGGGCCAACATTGCGGGGCCCCGTGAGGTTTGGGGGCCAACATTGCGGGGCCAACATTGCGGGGCCTCGTTATGTTTGGGGGCCAACATTGCGGAGCCCCATGACGTTTGGGGGCCAACATTCCGGGGCCCCGTTATGTTTGGGGGCCAACATTGCGGGGCCCCTGTGATGTTTGGGGGCCAAAATTGCGGGGCCCTGGGACGTTCTGGAGAAGAAATATTTGACTGTCAGTTCAGTGAGGCAACAACATTAGAACCTGGGAGCTTCCATTGGCCAGTAGTTGTCATGTGACCTTGTGTATCCCAGTTAGGCCGTGAATGAAGTACCTACAAGATTCTATTGGCCAGTAAGGTCATGTGATGATGCTAGATTTGCATACATGGCAGCCTCCGCAATAATCTATGGCTATTTAAATTCCTATGGAAGTTTGTGTTTCCAGTTCAGGTCATTAAAATTCATGGCTGTGCCACCTACTACCCGGGGTCACTATAGTTCATGGGTTGTCACCTAGCAACCGGGTTATTTATAGCTGGTGTGGTAGTTGGTCCTTACAAACGCCTCACAGCTATATTATTGATTTATATGGGAGCCCATTGATTACAATGGGGCCATTAATTCCTATGGCAATTTATTTTTACGCCATTTTTTTACGCACGTTTTGAGGTGGCAAAATTTTTTTTCTACAAAAATGTCCTCAGGGGGTTAACAGTCAGAGGAAAAATATCATTTTTCGATTTTAAAAAATTCCAAGCCCGAGACGTACATTTAAGTTCAAAATCAATGCATTCCAATGGGAAGATTTTTTTTTTCAAACGTAAAGGGTTAAAAAGCAAAAAATCCGATCGACTCCAAAAATACTTAGCACACCTGTCACGGCAGCTAGCTTCAAAACCTTGTTTGAACGGAGTCTGTACACCGAGCGGTTCGGGCTGTATTAATTGCGCAAATCTGGAGAAGAAGAAGAACACGGAAAAAGAATAATGTGAATAACAATATAGTGCTTTTTCCAAAGCACAATAAATATCACATCCCCCAGCCCAAATTTTACCACGCATCTGTCACCACTGCTGCCTGAGCTAGTGCAGTGCGGTGTCTTTGCACCCTGGTACAGTTTCAAAATCATGTTTTTGCTGTGATGGGGTTGGTCCCCCTGGTACTGTATGAAATGTTCATGGTTTTCCAGTGATGGGGTGGGTCCCCCTGGTACTGTTTCAAATGTGCATGGTTTTGAAGTGATAATGTGTATCCCCTGCTACTGTATAATGTGCATGTTTTCAATTGATAATGTGGATCTCCTGGTACTGTAGAATGTGTTATTTTTGGCTGTTATGGGGTTGGTCCCCCTGGTACTGTATCAAGTGTGCATGTTTTCACTGTGATGAAGTGGATCCCCTGCTACTGTTTAAAATGTACATGGTTTTGAAGTGATAATGTGGATCCCCTGCTACTGTATAATGTGCATGTTTTCAATTGATAATGTGGCTAGCCTGCTATGTGCATTTTCTCAAGTGATAATGTGTATCCCCTGCTACAGTATAATGTGCATGTTTTCAATTGATAATGTGGATCTCCTGGTACTGTAGAATGTTTTTTTTGTTGCTATGATGGGGTTGGTCCCCCTGGTACTGTATCAAGTGTGCATGTATTCACTGTGATGAAGTGGATCCCCTGGTACTGTTTAAAATGTGCATGTTTTGCAAGTGATAATGTGCGTCACCATGGTTTCCCTGTGATGAAGTTGTTCCCCCAGGTACTGTATCAAGTGTGCATGTTTTCACTGTGATGAAGTGGATCCCCTGGTACTGTTTAAAATGTGAATGGTTTTGAAGTGATAATGTGGATCCCCTGCTACTGTATAATGTGCATGTTTTCAATTGATAATGTGGATCCCCTGCTATGTGAATTTTTTCAAGTGATAATGTGTATCCCCTGCTACTGTATAATGTGCATGTTTTCAATTGATAATGTGGATCTCCTGGTACTGTAGAATGTGGTTTTTTTGCTGTGATGGGGTTGGTCCCCCTGGTACTGTATCAAGTGTGCATTTTTTTCCAGTGATAGAGTGGGTCCCCCTGGTACTGTTTATGTGTCCAATTCATGATGTTATGTTGTATTCCGTGCACCATAAAGCTCACTGCAGTGCATGTTTGACTTTTATTTTTTTTCAGCCAGGGCCAAGGAATATACATATATTCACTGGCCCTTTTTGTCTGTTTATTCCACAGCAGAAGACTAGAAAGAGAGACGGCAAGAGAGGTGGCAGCAGCAGCAAGGGGAGAGGAGCAGCTACTTGAAGATAGGAGGACAGCCAGCAGAAAGTAAATCTGACATCCACCATTTCCCAAAAAATGTAATCACTTTTTTTTCTCTTTCAGTCAGGGCCAAGGAATAAACATATATTCACTGGCCCTTTTTGTGTCCTTATTCAACAGCCGAAGAGGTCAAAGAGAAGCGGCAGCAGCAGCAGCAGCAAGGGGAGAGGAGCAACTGGTTGCATAGAGGAGAACAGCCAGCAGAAAGTAAATATGACATCCCCCATTTCCCAAAAAATTTAATAATTTTTTTTCTCTTTCAGCCAGGGCCAAGGAATATACATAAATTCACTGGCCCTTTTTGTGTCCTTATTAAACAGCAGAAGACATCAAAGAGAGGCGGCAGCAGCAGCAGCAAGGGGAGAGGAGCAGCTAGTTGCAGAGAGGAGAACAGCCAGCAGAAAGTAAATATGACATCCCCCATTTCCCAAAAAATGTAATCTTTTTTTTTCTCTTTCAGCCAGGGCCAAGGAATACACATATATTCACTGGCCCTTTTTGTGTCCTTACTCAACAGCAGAAGACTAGAAAGAGGCGGCAAGAGAGGCGGCGGCAGCAAGGGGAGAGGAGGATGTACTTGAAAGGAGGAGGACAGCCAGCAGAAAGTAAATATGACATTCCACATTCCAAAAAAAAAAAAAATGTAAATTTTTGCTTTTTCAGCCAGGACCATATGTCAAGTCTCCGCCCTATAGCAGAAAGTTTAAACACTTGAGAGTCATTGGACCGTCCATAAGCCCCAATGTCCACAGCAATAAATTTGTACTCCGCATCAGCAATAGCCATCAGGACGACCGAAAAATATTTCTTGTAGTTAAAGAATTCTGATCCGGTTCCTGCAAGCTTTTGAATGCGGATGTGTTTGCCATCAACAGCGCCCAGGCAATTTGGAAACTGGCAGATACGGAGAAACTGGTCCGCTATTTCAAGCCACCAGTCTGTAGTTGGCTCTGGAAGAAATTCTCCAACCAAAGAGTCCCACAGAGCACGACAAGTATACTTAATGATGCCTGATAGCGTCGAAATTCCAAGGCGATACTGGAAATGGAGCGATAACAGCGTTTCTCCAGTTGCCAGAAATCTGTAAACAAAATTGAAAAAAGACGGATTTTGGTAAGAACTTACCTGTAAAATCCTTTTCAGCGAAGGAAGGGAGGGAGACACAGTACTTCATTACTGATGGGTAGGCGGAGCCCAGACGGGATAGTCACCTCAGATTAAAAGAGTGTGCTGACCGGCCCCTCCAGCTCGGGCTCCTCCTACTCAGCTTACTCAGTTGTACACAAGCTTAAGGAAAAGCAATATCACCAGCGGAGCAACATAACCCCTTCTGAAGAACTTCAGAGACAAAAAACACAAGAATACAGGTTATGCATGCAGATAGGCAAAAAAACACACAGTTCCAGGTACTACTCACGGAACCTGACCACTGCGATGAGCTGGCAATGCTGGAACAGAGCCGTAGCGCGTCGACCTCAGCCCAGAAATCGCTATCAGAGAAAGGCCACGCTGCTTCTGTAAATTAACAACACACTTCTGCCATGGGAGGGATCTGTGTCTCCCTCCCTTCCTTCGCTGAAAAGGATTTTACAGGTAAGCTCTTACCAAAATCCGTCTTTCAGCTGCAGATGGAAGGGAGGGAGACACAGTACTTCATTACTGATGGGACGTCCCAAAGCAGTTCAAAACATTAGGGTGGGAAACAAAACCAAAATAGGCAGAAACCCAACAACCTGAATAAAAGCGCAACAGGCGCCAAACAAGTTAACTAGACTCTTAAGCTACCGCTGCCTGCAGGACCCTACGTCCCAAGGCTGCATCAGCGGAAGCACTAACGTCCACCTTATAAAATTTTGTAAAAGTGTGAACGGAGCGCCAGGTCGCCGCCCGGCACAGCTGAGCCGCCGAGGCCCCTTGATGAAAGGCCCACGATGAGCCCACAGC
The DNA here is from genome assembly GCA_033576555.1 of Oophaga sylvatica. Taxonomy (NCBI): domain Eukaryota; kingdom Metazoa; phylum Chordata; class Amphibia; order Anura; family Dendrobatidae; genus Oophaga; species Oophaga sylvatica. The sequence continues at coordinate 258,238,454 of JARQOD010000002.1, forward strand.
CCTCGTGGAGTGAGCTCGAAGTTTAATCGGGCAAGGTTCGCCCTTAAGTCGGTAAGCCTCCAAAATGGCCAACCGAATCCAGCGAGCTATAGAATCCTTGGAAGCCCGCTGACCACGTCGACGACCTGCTGGAATAACAAACAGAGAGTCTGATTTCCGAAATCCTTGAGTAACATTCAAGTAGAATTTCAAAGCCCGCACCAAATCCAATGTGTGCAAGGCCCGTTCCTTCACAGTCCTTGGCCTCGGACAAAGAGAAGGCAACACAATATCCTGGTTAACATGAAATCGCGACACCACCTTAGGTATGAAGTCGCCCCGAGTGCGAAGCACCACACGATCCGGGTGAAACTCCAAGAAGGGAGGCGAGCAAGAAAGAGCCGCCAACTCCGAAACCCTCCTCAAAGAGGTAACTGCCACTAGGAAGGCCACCTTCCAAGAAAGTAAATAAAGGCTAACCGAATCCATAGGCTCAAAAGGCTGATGTTGAAGAGCCTCCAAAACAAGATTGAGCCGCCAAGGAGATACAAGAGTTCTCCGCGGTGGAAACTGACGGGTTATTCCACGAAAAAAGGAACGCACGTCCCTACGCGAGGCGATAGCCCTCCGAAACAGTAAAGACAGAGCCGAAACCTGACCCCTCAGGGTGCTAATGGCCAAACCTTTGTCCAACCCGTGTTGCATAAAAGCCAACAAATTGGGAATAGAAAATTTTCTCGGGTTCTTTGAAGAACTCGAACACCACAAAAAGAAGGCTTCCCAAGTCCTGTGGTAAATCCTAGTAGTAGCTGGACCTCTAGCAGCACGCAGAGTAGCAATGACTTCGGCTGAGAAACCTCTACGGGTCAAAATTTCGGTTTCAAGAGCCACGCCGTCAAACGCAGAGACTTCAGGTCTGGATGACGGACGGGCCCTTGGGTTAACAGGTCCGGACGAAGAGGAAGTGAAAATGGCGGTGCCGCTAGAAGCGACACCAGTGTCGAGAACCACGTCCTCCTTGGCCAATCTGGAGCTATCAAAATAGCTGAGATCCTCTCCAGCCTGATCCGACGGAGTACTAGAGGTAGCATAGAAATCGGCGGGAACACATAGATTAGATTGAATTGGTCCAACGGGGCCACCAGAGCATCCACCGCTACAGCCTTCGGATCCCTGTACCTGGACACGAATGTCGGTAACTTGGCATTGGCCCTGGATGCCATCAGATCCACCTGAGGAGTTCCCCAACGGGAGCACAGCAGTGCAAAAATGTCCGGATGGAGACTCCATTCTCCGGGATCCATCCTCTCGCGACTTAGAAAGTCCGCCGTGATATTCTGAACTCCTGGGATGTGGATCGCAGAGATGGTTGGGACCCTGGACTCTGCCCATATCAGGATCCGAGATACCTCCACCATAAGCCTGGAACTCCTCGTTCCGCCTTGGTGATTGATATAAGCGACCGCCGTCGCATTGTCTGTCTGCACTCGGACAGGCAGACCGTGTAAAGGGACCGTCCAGTGCTGGAGGCAAAGGAAAATTGCCCTCAATTCGAGGATGTTGATCGGCAAGACAGACTCCTCTGGCGACCATACTCCCTGAACCCAGAGATCGTTCCAAACGCCCCCCCAGCCCGTCAGGCTGGCATCGGTGGTTATGACTGACCACTTCAGAGGAAGAAAGGACTTCCCCCGAGACAATTCTGTCGAACGGATCCACCATCCCAAAGACTCTCGTACCTTGCGGGAGATAACCACACTGCAATCCAGTGAGGTCTGCGACCGATCCCAGCGATTTAGAATGAACCCTTGGAGCGCCCTGGAATGAAACTGGGCAAACGGAAGAGCCTCCATTGAAGCCACCATCAACCCCAGAAGACGCATACATCTTCGAAGAGACATTGTCACTGAAGACCTCATCACCGGCGTATGTCGGATAAGACATGCTTGCTTGTCTGGAGGAAGAGACACCACTGCTCGTACTGTGTCGAAATGCATCCCAGAAACAGGATTGATTGTGACGGTTCCAGAGACGACTTCTCCCAATTGACCAGCCACCCGAAGTCCTCCAGGAGCTGAAGGGATAGATTGCGAGCCGTCACCGCCTCCTCCTTCGAGGATGCCACAATCAAAAGATCGTCCAGATAGGGGAGGATCGTGACTCCCTGCCTTCGAAGTATAGCCATGAGCGGTGCCAGAATCTTTGTAAAGACTCTGGGAGCCGAGGCCAAACCGAATGGTAGAGCCACAAATTGGTAATGATCCTGACCTATGGCAAAGCGAAGATAACGCTGGTGAGCCCCTCCGACTGGAACGTGCAAATAGGCGTCGCGTATGTCGATCGACACCAAAAAATCGTTCTGTGACAATGCTGCCACTACGGAGCGAAGCGACTCCATGCGAAACCTTCGGGCGTGGACATGCCGATTCAACCTTTTGAGATCCAGGACGGGGCGAAACTTTCCCTCCTTTTTGGGGACTACAAAGAGGTTGGAATAAAAACCTCTTCCCCTGTCTTCTGGTGGAACCGGAACCACCACACCCTTCTGCAGAAGAAACTCGACTTCCTGCAGTAAAGCGGCACATAGCCCGGGCTTTGATGGCATGCGAGACTGGCAATAACTGTTCGGGGGTCGGGAAGAAAACTCTATGAAATAGCCTGCTGACACAACCCGTGTCACCCAGGAGTCTGGGACACGGGAAACCCAAGTCAATTTGAATTGGAGCAGGCGACCCCCCACTCGAGAGCCCTCGAGCGGGACCCTGGCGTCAATCTGCCTTAGTGGGCTTTTTGTCAGATTCCCTTTTATCTTGACGGAAACTCTGCTTCCAGGGAGCGCGGGATTTCTGATTTGTCTTTTTTCCCGAAAAAGAGGGACGACCCGACCCCCATGAGGGCTGACCGAATCGTCCCCTGGAACGAAAGGACCGTCGACCACTATTGGTACCAGGCCTGCCAGACGTAGAAGCCACAGTCCTTCGCTGTGGTAAAGCTGTCTCCCTTGCCTTTGCTTTGGCAATCAGTTCCGTAAGGTCAGATCCAAATAACTGACCGCCTTTGTAAGCTAAGGCTAGCAAACCATGTTTAGAAACCGCATCACCAGTCCACTGTCTAAGCCACAGTGCCCTCCTGACTGAGACCGCCGAGGATTGAGCCCTGGACAGCAGTGACACCGTGTTCAGGTTTGCATCATGTCCTTATTGTAAGGCACTTTCTAACAATTCAAACAGTCCATCCACCTCAGGTACTCGAGGTTCACATTTCCTCCGTAAACGGTCCAACCAGACCAGGGCAGCTTTATAAACACACATGGAGCCTAACATTGCTCTGAAGCCATAACCCGTGGCTTCATAAATGGACTTTGCCGCTGACTCTGCTCTTCTGTCTAGCGGGTCCTGCAAACTCGCCTTCCCTTTAATAGGTAGCAAAGAAGATTTGCTAAGCTGAGATAAGGAGACATCCACCTCGGGAGACTGAATCCAACAATCATTAGATTCCGTAGTACACGGATACAGTGACTCCAAAAGACGAGTCCCCTGAAAACGCTTGTCTGGGCACAGACGCTCCTTCTCCACTGCCTGGTTGAACTCAATCATCGATGGCAAAGTCGCGACTGACTTATGCGACTCCTGGAACATCCTGGCCGACTTACCAGGGCGAGTAGTTACATCCTCCTGTAACTGTAACGCCTCCCTCATTGCCTCAATTAAAGCCTCTACACGTCCCGAGCAAAAAAGCAGAGTGCATTTGCCGATCCTCTCTATCCGATTCGGATATCCCCTCTGAACTTAAAGGGGAACCCTCCACGTCAGAACTCTCTGAGTCGCTATACGAGCGAAAAGACACCGGCCTATGACGCTTCCTGCTATGAGGGGGTTTGGCTGACACCCAACAACCTATAAGGTTAGACAGGCTATCAATCGAACGAGTGAGAGCCTCCATTTTTGCGTCACTGGGTCCTCCGACCGCTGCACTTGATGTCGAGGTCTGTGTGTCAGATATGCGAGACTGATCTCGTAACGGAGCTGGATGATGATCCGCACCTGTGCCCTGATCTGACATGTCTTACTCAGTACAATGACAGGTTACACTGATAGTAACACGAAAAAATGTGGTTTTAGGAAAAAAACCTTTTAACCAGACGCTGAAGGGTTAACTCTTAAAGAAAAAAGGTTACCCAGCCACCATTAAGATTTAACCGCTTGATAAGGGGTTAAAATCACAAAACTCTTCACAACCTGTATTCAAGTGACAGATGTGCGAGTTCCAGGAGCCTCAATGAGGCAGCAGGCAGAGACAGAAAAAACGTCTCAAAAAAATACCACACTTAAATCGCTAAATATTTGCGATCAATTTTGTATCGCAAAGACCTCCAGCGACCCAAATAGCGTCGCTAAACTCAGCGTGTGGCAACCTGCGCTACGGGGGAGAGAAAAAGATTCTCTAAGCTTCTGCCCCGATTGGGCAGAAGCGACTCACAGTTTTGCGGTGCTGTGTTCTTCGCTTGTGCAGGAGAGCAGCGAGGAAGAGGAGCCCGGTGCGCTGTAATGGCCGCCGCACTGAGGAGGCAGCCGGAAGAGAAGGCAGCAGGAAAGCGCGCTCAGAGAGCGCTTCCTGCCCGGGAGACGCGAAGCCACGCCCCCGCCTTAAAAAAAGCGCGGGACTCCCCTTCTCCGGTACCGCGATCCCCGTCCTGCAGGCATCCACCTGCGGACAAAATACACAAAATCACCACATGAAACTGTACCAGCGGCTGCCGCAGCAGCCGGTGACTCACTCAACACACTGATAAATATGTGGAGTACTCACCCCGTTATGCGCCACAGGGACCCCCAGGGGTTTCTAGCGCGTGCCCATGCTTCCCCCCAGGGCGGAGATCGCAGTGACCCCTGAGCGGGGTGTGCGTCCCCGCCAGGGAAGCCATCCTCATCCCCCCGGGCCAGCAGGTTTCTGCAGGGACCACCCTCAGGGTAATACAGATCCGCCAAGGGAGAGGTGGGAGTCCAGCAGCGCTGAGACCCCTGAGACCTCTAGACCACATTTGGTGATCCAAGTCTCTTGTCCGATATAAAATAATAAAATCTTCTGAGGAGCTGCTTCTAGCAGCGACCATCCTCTGAGACCTCAAATTGTAAACTGAGTAAGCTGAGTAGGAGGAGCCCGAGCTGGAGGGGCCGGTCAGCACACTCTTTTAATCTGAGGTGACTATCCCGTCTGGGCTCCGCCTACCCATCAGTAATGAAGTACTGTGTCTCCCTCCCTTCCATCTGCAGCTGAAATAAATTAGTTCACAATCACAGCATTACATAGAAGAACTCAGCTATAACTATTGGAGATACCAAAAAACAAAAAAAAAGGAAAAACACACAGTTTTTGACCATGCTCTATTGTACTGATATGGTTCCCTTGTTGTCCTGTGATGTTAAAAAAAATAATAACAACAATACAAGTGTGCTCAAGCAAGCAGATCCAATACATATAGCTTACCTTATAGTGACCATGAGATGCTCCGCCGGAGAAATCGAGAAGCAACAATAGGTGTCGGATCTTCGGATTTGTTCTCCAACACGCTCCAGCAAAAAGTCAAAATTCTCTTTCTTCATCCGAAGATACTCAAAAAATTTCTCAGGGTTTTCTCTCAGCTCCATGTTGAGTGTAGAATACACACCACGGGTTAGTCTCTGTGCTGTGATGGGGTGGATCCACATACGGCGTCGTCGGTGGCGCTGACGCATAATGCACTGCTCTATCTTTCTCTCATTCTCCATAACGATAATCTTCAAACGATTCGCCTCCGCTGTAAAATCCACCAGTTTCTTGAATATATTGCCAATAATAACATCCATGTTCGCCAGTCACTTGCTACTTGCTCTTCTCTCCAACCTGCACTTGCTCCTCTACAACCTGTCAAAGATGGGCTGTAGGAACAGTGTATATATAGGATTACAGTAGCCAATCATGTTTGGAACCCCAAAAAAGGGCGTTTTTAAAAACATGATCCGGCGTAATCCGTCGATAAACGGATAAAAAACCGGATACACCGGATGAGACGGATCCGGTTTTTGTTCGGATGCGCGAGACGGATGCGGCGAAAAACCGGATGCGTCTCATCCGGTTTTACATACTAGTTGCCGGATGCGGCGAACCGGCAAGACGCCGGTGGCGCCGTCAGGCGCAAAACGGATGTGTGAAAGAGGCCTTAGTGAGACCACTGGAGTTAGAAGAGAGCTGGAGAAATATACTTCGGTTATGTGGCATTTCTATTGGTTCCTAGGAATAAAGCGATTTAGCCAAAAAAGAAAAAAAAAAGTGCTACTACGAACTCTAGAGTCCCAGACAGAAACACTGGTTTTGTGAGCTGAGCAGAATGACCCAAATTTCTGCTCAGTGGATAAACATGTACTAGAAAGTTCAAGGGAAGCTCGTGGTAAGAGCAGATTGGGTTCTATTTTCTGATGTTAAGAAGGGATTGGCTTTTGACAAAAAACAATGAATAGTGGAACAACCCCTTTATCATTGCAATATGTGTCTTCCCTCCATTTACTTCCTGTATTTTATAAAAGTTATTTTAACCCCTTCGTGACCGGAGCTTTTTTCGGTTTTGCGTTTTCATTTTTCGCTCCCCTCCTTCCCAGAGCCATAACTTTTTTTTATTTTTCCGTCAATATGGCCGAGGGCTTATTTTTTGCGGGACAAGTTGTACTTTTGAACGACACCATTGGTTTTAGCATGTCGTGTACTAGAAAACGGGAAAGAAAATTCCAAGTGCGGTGAAATTGCAAAAAAAGTGCAATTCCACACATTTTTTTTTTTTTTTTTTTGCTAGGTTCACTAAATGCTAAAACTGACCTGCCAGTCTGATTCTCCAGGTCATTACGAGTTCATAGACACCAAACATGTCTAGGTTCTTTTTTATCTCAGTGGTGAAAAAAAATTCCAAACTTTTGCTTAAAAAAAAAAAAAAAAACGCGCCATTCCGATACCCGTAGCATCCTCATTTTTCGTGATCTTGGGTCAGGTGATGGCGTATTTTTTGAGCACAGAGCTGACGTTTTTAATACCATTTTGGTGCAGATACGATCTTTTGATCGCCCGTTATTGCATTGCGCTTTGACTTTTTTTCTCGCTACTCCGTTTAGCGATCAGGTTAATCCTTTTCTTTTTTATTGATAGATCGGGCGAGTCTGAATGCGGCGATACCGAATATGTGTATGTTTGATTTTTTTTTATCGTTTTATTTTGAATGGGTCTAAAGGGGGGTGATTTAAACTTTTATATTTTTTTATATTTTTAAACACTTTTTTTCACTTTTGTTATGCTTCAATAGTCTCCATAGGAGACCAGAAGCTGGCACAACTCGATCACCTCGGCTACATGAGCAGATCGCCTCTATGTAGCAGAATTACTCACTTGCTGTGACCGCCGACCACTGGGAGGCGCTCACAGCAAGGAGGCACTGACAACCATAGAGGTCTCCAGGAGACCTCCGGTTGTCCTGCTGATGCACCGGTAATCCGCGATCACGTCACGTGGGCCACCGGTGAGCGTATTTCCGGCCCCATGGCCGGAAGTGTCATTAAAATGCCGCTGTCAGCGTTTGACAGCGGCAGTTAACTAGTTAATAGCCGTGGGTGGATCGTAATTCCACCCGCGGCAATTGCGTGCAGATGTCGGCTGTTCAAAACAGCTGACATGTCCCGGGAAAGATGTGGGCTCGGGCGGTGAGCCCACATCAAAGGGAGGGATACTGACATCGGCGTACTATTACGCTCAATGTCGGTAAGGGGTTAAAGACTTGAGCGTGCTGCCAATTTTACACACGCTATATTTTGTATGTACATGGCAGTACATCTAAAGCAGTCAAAGCATAAATCTTCATTTTTTCTCCAAGTGCTTTATAATTTAAAAGGGTTATAATAACACGTATACTCACCTCTGGTGCTGGTGTAGGCACTAGCTTGACTCTCCCGGGGATCACGTGAAATAATGTCACTAGATCCCTGCAGCCAATCATTGCTAGCTTCATTCTCCTCTCCTACTGACGTAATTGACATCCTGACAAAGTGTGAGCTGCAGCTGCAGATGTCATACGATCCATGGCAGAGGCAGTTGTTGACACTGCTGGAATGGCGCCGGCACTATAGGCGTGTGTATGTGTTACCAGCCTGTCAGTCACTACATGTCTCAGACTGCTAAATGTCCCCTGTCATATAAAGTAAGCCATGGAGGCAGATTCTCAGGGAGATCTGTGTCCATCCCACAGACCTTAACAGCTCATTAACATACAAGGAAAAATGGATTTCTCTGGAATAAGACATCAGATTGCAGGTACCAAGGTATCATTTTATTCAGCTTCCTATGACCTGCATGCCCATTTAGACAAATTAGGATGGTTGATCATACTGACAAAATTCCCTTCAAGCAGTGTGTGATTCTTAATGAATTATGTGCATCATATTGCAGCAAGGCTTTCATTAGGTCTGGTGTGCGCAACAGCAGAATTCATTAATCTATACTTACAATGTACCCATAAATCACCCACCAGTTGGTAGATTTGCTTGAACCTGCTAATGCCATATGCAGGACAGTGTATGTATCTACTCTAGAGATATATACACACATTACCCCTATACTGGATGTTACCCTTTAAGAAGCCTACCTCTGGTGGGTCTTTTAGAGGAGATGTATTGCTTGCCTCTTGCTTCTTTTTACAGTCCATGCCACAATTTGCTTTGAAAGAGCAGTCTTCATTAGACAAATCCTCCAAGATAGCATATATCTCATCCCAGGTCAAGATATCAGCAAGGGTAGGTAGCCCCCGCTCACTGGCTTCCTTCATAATCTTACCCATGAGAGACTGCTCTTCACATGTAAGAGGTTCCACCAACTCCAGAAAGAGAAGTTCATTTGATTTAGCTGAAGAGAAAAAAAAAAAGAGGAAATACTGTGTAATAAGAGGAAGACAAATACAACAATTCACTTACTACATACACTGCTACGTATGCCTAGAACCAAGATAACTGCAAGTCTCAGCAGCCTCATGTTTATTAGATAGAGGTATGTGATGTGAGGATTTGGAAATCATTCTCCTCATGCACTGGAGTGATTTAAGAGGTTGTAACTTTGTACCATAAGCTGCTGGCAGAAGTTTTTCTTCTACAGCTGGAAATCCATTTAAAGCTGGGGCTCCATGCTACGGCAGCCAGTTGCGGCTAACACGTTTGCATGCAGTAGCTAATTGACACACAATTTTGCAGGTGATACTAAGGTATTAATTTTAAATTTGTGCAACCAGTGGCAACCAGATATGGGCATGGCTTTGGCAGCAGGAAAGAACACAGTACCTACAGTGAAATATGGTGGAGGTTCAAAGATGTTATGAGGTTGTTTTGCTGCCTCTGGCACTGGATGCCTTGACACTGCAGAGATCATGAAATCTGAAGATTACCAACAGATTTTGGGATGCAATGTAGTGCCCAGTGTCAGAAGGCTGGGCTTGCGTCCTAGGTCATGGGTCTTACAGCATGATAATAACCTCAAAGATACTTCAAGAAGCACCCATAAATGGATGGAAACAAAGCAATGGAGCATACTGAAGTGGCCAGCAATGGGTCCGGGTCTGTGGAGAAATCTTAAAATTGCTATTGGGAGAAGGCGCCCTTCAAATAGGAAAGACCCGGAGCAGTTTGGAAAAGAAGAGGTGTAAGAAGCTTGATGATGGTTATAGGAAGCGATTGATTGCAGTTATTTATTCCAATGGGTGTTCAACCAAATATTAAATTGAGGGTGCCAACAATTTTGTCAGGCCCATTTTTAGGATTTTGTGTGAAATTATGTTTAATTTGCCTTTTTCCCCTCTTCCCTCTTTTTTGTGTTGTTCCAATACACACACAGGAAACATGTGCATAACAAAACATGTGTAATACAATTTCACGGGTGCCATCACTTTTGGCCATGACTGTATATGTGGGAGGAATAGAGATTATATAACCACAAAGCAGTATCTTTGTACTTATCTTTAGTTGGTCGCAGTCCGTCTCAGCCCTTATCTACATGCATGTTAAGGCTGGGTCTCACATAACGATACACCAGCGATCCCGACAACGATATGCACTTGTCAGGATCGCTGGTGTATCGCTACATGATTGCTGCTGAGCTGCCAAACAGGCAGCTCAGGCAGCGATCTGGGACAGCGACACTGCGGGTAACATCGCTTAGTTACCCGCAGTGTACCTTGGATACCAGCGCCCTGATGCAGGGCGCTGGTATCCAAGGTACACAGCGGGTTTCCAGGCGCTACGCGGTGCCTGGAAACCCGCTGTGTACCTTGGATACCAGCTCCCTGCATCAGGGCGCTGGTATCCAAGGTACACATCGGGTTTCTAGGCACAGCCCCGCGCCTGGAAACCCGCTGTGTACCTTGGTTACCAGCGTATCGCTGGTCTCCCGCCTGTCACACGCAGCGATGCGTGCCTGTCAGCGGGAAACCAGCGATCAAAAAAAGATCCTGACATTTCAGCGACGATCAGCGATACCCGGCAGGGGGGCTGATCGTCGCTGAATGTCACACACAGCGATATCGCTGGTGAGCTCGCTGCTGCGTCACAAAACTAGTGACTCAGCAGCGATCTCGGTAGCGATATCGCTATGTGAGACGGGCCCTTTACTTGACAAACAGTAAGGTTTTTAATATTTGAGTAAGGATCTTCCCAGTTACGGTCGCCGTGATGAGGCGGGATGCCTTTCACAGTTTTTCTTATCAAAAAAACATGTTAACTAAATACCGTAAATTATTTTCATGCATTATGCCATTTATTTATTTACTGCAGGCCATTATGTTTCTCTCTTTGGTTTTTACTTATCTTTTACTTATCTTTCAATGCTGATAAACTCTGGTGAGGCATTGTGGCAAATACAGACATGCCACCGAAGAGAACACATACTCACATCCTTGGTTTTTGGATGTTGCTCCCATTTGTTTCTCAATATGAGGAATGTAATCAGTAGTTATCCACAAGATAATAATGGCACTGCTTCTAACAGAGTCTCTGCCATTGGTGAGCCATAAACCATACTTTTGTAGCTTCATTGTATCCAGTGAAATACTGATACTTTGCTCCAAAGGCACTGCAAACAAACATTTATGGAAAAGGTAAAAACTACAGGGCTAGAGAATATTCTTTTACAGAGTGTACAGTCATGGCCAAAAGTTTGGAGAATGACACAAATATTATATTTTCACATGATCTGCTGCCCTCTGGTTTTTATGTGTGTTTGACAGATGTTTTTTTCACAGACAGAAATATAATTGCAAACATATGAGCAACAAAAGCTTATATTGACAGTTAGAATGAGTTAATGCAGCAAGTCAATATTTGCAGTGTTGACCCTTCTTCAGGACCTCTGCAATTCTCCCTGGCATGCTCTCAATCAACTTCTGGACCAAATCCTGACTGATAGCAGTCCATTCTTGACAATCAATGCTTTCATTTTGTCAGAATTTTTAGGTTTTTGTTTGTCCACCCGTCTCTTGATGATTGACCACAAGTTCTCAATGGGATTAAGATCTGGGGAGTTTCCAGGCCATGGACCCAAAATCTCTATGTTTTGTTCCCTGAGCCATTTAGTTATCACCTTTGCTTTATGGCAAGGTGCTCCATCATGCTGGAAAAGGCATTGCTGATCGCCAAACTGCTCTTGGAGGGTTGGGAGAAGTTGATCTTGGAGGACATTCTGGTACCATTCTTTATTCATGGCTGTGTTTTTAGGCAAGACTGTGAGAGAGCCGTTTCCCTTGGCTGAGAAGCAACCCCACACATGAATGGTTTCAGGATGCTTAACAGTTGGCATGAGACAAGACTGGTGGTAGCGCTCACCTTGTCTTCTCCGAATGAGGCGTTTTCCTGATGTCCCAAACAATCGAAAAGGGGATTCATCAGAGAAAATAACTTTACCCCAGTCCTCAGCAGTCCACTGCCTGTACCTTTTGCAGAATATCAGTCTGTCCGTGATGTTTTTTCTGGAGAGAAGTGGCTTCTTTGCTGCCCTCCTTGATACCAGGCCTTGCTCCAAGAGTCTCCGCCTCACAGTGCGTGCAGATGCACTCACACCTGCCTGCTGCCATTCCTGAGCAAGCTCTGCACTGCTGGTAGCCCGATCCCGCAGCTGAAACACTTTTAAGAGACGGTCCTGGCGCTTGCTGGTCTTTCTTGGGCGCCCTGGAGCCTTTTTGGCAACAATGGAACCTCTCTCCTTTAAGTTCTTGATGATGCGATAGATTGTTGACTGAAGTGCAATCTTTCTAGCTGCGATACTCTTCCCTGTCAGGCCATTTTTGTGCATTGCAATGATGACTGCACGTGTTTCTTTAGAGATAACCATGGTTAACAGAAGAGAAACAATGATGCCAAGCACCAGCCTCCTTTGAAAGTGTCCAGTGGTGTCATTCTTACTTAATCATGAGAGATTGATCTCCAGCCATGTCCTCATCAACACCCACACCTGTGTTAATGGAGCAATCACTGAAAAGAGGTTAGCTGGTCCTTTTAAGGCAGGGCTGCAATGATGTTGAAATGTGTTTTGGGGGATAAAGTTCATTTTCTAGCCAAATATTGACTTTGCAAGTAATTGCTGTTAAGCTGATCACTCTTTATAACATTCTGGAGTATATGCAAATTGCCATTAGAAAAAGTGAAGCAGTAGACTTTGTAAAAATTAATATTTGTGTCATTCTCAAAATTTTTGGCCATGACTGTACAACAGATTTCTTAAAACTTCATACATAGTGATACTAAGGTAAAAACATCAGGTATTCCATACAGGAAACCAGACAGAAAAATCAGCTGTGTTGAACACTGTGTTAATCACTAAGGCTGGTTTCACATTAGCGTTTTTGTGCGCAGCGCATTTGCGCTTGAGTTCATGCGACTATTTTTAACATGGGGGCGCATTGTCTTGCGTTTGCTTGCGTTTTCTTGCGCATGCGTTTTTTCAAAGCATGCGCCAGGTCGCGCCCGACGCAATATGTAGCATTTTTGGGTCCGTCGAAAGGCGTCAAAAAATGCATGCGTTTGCTTGCGCACGGAATGCGTCAAAACAAAGCATTACAGTCTATGGGAACGCAGTCGTGCGCATGGACTTGCGCACGCCTGCGTTTGCATACGCATGCGTTTTAAGCGTAAACTTGTCTAGACCGCTGGTTTCACATTAGCGTTTTTGTGCACAGCGCATCTGCGCAAGCGTTCATGCGCCCCTATGTATAACATGTGGGCGCATGGTCTTGCGTTTGCATGCGGTTTTACATGCGTTTCCACTTGCGCACGATGCGCAGCGCAAAACGACGCAAATGTGAAATTAGCCTAAGAATGCTGGACTACACTAGTCAGGCAATTCCCCCTCCCCCTGTGATAAACAGCTCACTGTATATGGACTTAGTACACAGAGAGCCTGCGGTAGGTGGAGTTAGCTTTATCAGCTCTGCTTCATTCTAAATCTAAATTCTCTTATGGCTACACTCTAATCTACATGATACATTGTTGGATTCAGCTTCTCTTTACCTACATTATGCTGCTCTCAGAGGAGGCAGCAAATAACTGCTGACAGATTGCATTTAAGTAACTGCACACTGACCTTTCTTGTTAATTGTGGCCAAGAAATTCATTGAATCCCTCAATAAACACTGTATTCAAATTCTATGGGATTGGAGGAGATCGAGAACAGCGCTTGACCACCTCTGTCAGTCCATAGATTGTGAATGGAATGGCTGTGTGAACGCTCGCCTGGGCATGAGACAGGGGACTCAGGACCACTGTTCTAGTAATTAGTGAAGATCCAAGTGGTAAGACCCACAACAATCAACCACTTATCCATCATATGCAATTCTGTCACATTTTAAATGTATGAAGAAACTAAAAAATAAATTGAGGAAATTCTAACAATAATGATTAAACTTTCAGTTATTTTTATATTTTAAAGGCTTCTAAAAATTGCATCTGGGCTCTGATTGCTGGGCTATATTACAACAAGCCACAAGAAACCAAATACACACTAGAACATTTTCTATACACAAGATACTGTAGGTTTTGTTGCAATGTGTACCATTGCTACTGTAACAAACCTCTCCCTGATGGGAAGGATGGTTATGTAAGACCAGCATGTTGTAAGGTAAGCAAGTATTTCATCCCAATTTCCTTACAAGCAAAAGCTTTTGAAGAAACCAAATCAGACACAAAAACATACTCAAAGTGAAAGCATACACCTAGAGTTTGATGCAGTACAAAGTAAGACAACATGCAAATGGAAGCTCTAAATTGAAACTTGCCTTTCAGCGGGATTTCAATGGATTTTGGCGTAACCTATATTAAAGCAGAAAAAAAAAATGTAAAGAAATGCTCAGACAAAAACAAACCATAAAAAGGTCATCCTGTGTTTCACCTTTAGGCTATGTGCACACGTTGCGGAATTGCCATGGAAATTTCCGCGGCAATTCCGCACCTCCCTGCCGCGGGAAATCCGCATATTATAGGTATGCGTATTTCCGCTAAACACTAGCGTTTTGCAAGCGGAATTAGCTTGCAGAATGCTAGCGTTTTACAAGCGATCTGACAGGTTGGTCACACGAGTCAAACAAGTGTTTGACTCGTGTGACCAACTTTTTACTATTGATGCCGCCTATGTCACATCAATAGTAAAAAGATCTAATGTAAAAATAATAAAAAAAATAATAAATAATGATATTCTCACCTTCCGGCGGCCCCCGCAGCTTTCCCGCCTTCAGCGACGCTCCCGTCAAGCTCCGTTCCCAAGAGTCCTTTGCGACAATCATCCCGATGACGTAGCATCTCGCGAGACCGCTACGCCATCTGGGTGATCTCGCAAAGCATCACTGGGAACGCGATTGGCGGGAGCGTCGCTGAGAGGCGGGAAAGCTGCGGGGGCCGCCGGAAGGTGAGAATATCATTATTTTTTATTTTAATCATTGTTTTCACATGGATATGGTACCCAGGGCTTGGAGGAGAGTCTCCTCTCCTCCAGACCATGGGTACCATCCGTACATGAACCGCTTACTTTCCGCATGGTGGGCACAGCCACATGCGGAAAGTAATTGGTTCAATGCATTCCTATGGCGGCGGAATCGCCGCGGTTCAGCAAAAAAGAATGCTGCGGATTCTCCCGCGATGCGATTCCGCAGCATGTGCACAGCATTGCAGAATCTCATAGGCCTTAATGAGTTGTATTGTGTAAGCGGTTTTGCCGCGGTTTCGCGGCGTTTCCGCTGCGAAAAACCGCGGCAAAACCGCAACGTGTGCACATAGCCTTAGAGTAAACTTGTCAACACCCCTCCTCTGGCCCTTTTATATGGCTTCGTAGCTCTTTAGGACATAAGCTGTTGACTGTCTTATATATTTTAAAGTACTGCTCCAGTGGCGACATATTGCGTTTTGAATACAGTATATACTCGAGTATAAGCCGTGCTAGTCAGCACATTTTTTCGTGCTGAAAACGCCCCCCTCGGCTTATACTCGAGTCATTATCCCAGAAAACGGTGGGGGGAGGGGTAGCGGCAGAGAAGCGGGTCACAGGAGGCAGGAGCCGACTGCTGCGGCTACAGCCTGTGCCCCCTGCTAAAGAGAAAAGAATATTCACTGCACTGGCAATGAATATTCATTTCTCTCATAGAGCGCACAGTATCACACAGGTGCCCGCTCATTAAGGTAATGAATACTCACCTCTCTCCACTCCCATAGGGGTGGAGTGGAGTGAATATTCATTACCTTAATGAGCGGGGACACGTGATCGCCCGGCTGCAGGAGCTGCTGGCACCAGAAGAAGATGCAGCAAGGGCGCCGCAGGGACTATAAGTAGAAAGGTTTTTTTTTTTTTTTGCTTTTCTTATGGGGGCCATGCATACAAGGATAGGGATGACGAACCATGCAGACAATGATGGGGATGACGAGCCATGCAGACAAGGATGGGGATGAGGAGCCATGCAGACAAGGATGGGGATGAGGAGCCATGCAGACAAGGATGGGGATGAGGAGCCATGCAGACCAGCATAGGAATGAGGGGACAATGCATACCCGGCTTATACTAGAGTCAATAAGTTTTCCCAGTTTTTCATGCCAAAATTAGGTGCCTCGGCTTATAATCGGGTCAGTTTATACACAAGTATATACAGTACATATTTGCACCCTTAAATCGAAAAAAAAAGGTATACACAAGTGCTTCTCACAAAATCAGACTATCATCAAAAAATTAATTTATTTCAGTTCTTCAATACAAAAAGTGAAACTCATTATTTAGAGTCAATACAAACAGAGCCATCTATTTGAAGTGTTTATTTCTGTTAATGTTGATGATTATGGCTTACAGCCAATGAAAACCCAAAAGTCATTATCTCTGTAAATTAGAATACTTTATATCACCAGCTTGAAAAATGATTTTAAAATCCGAAATATAGGCCTACTGAAATGTATGTTCAGTAAATGCACTCAATACTTGGTAGGGGCTCCTTTTGCATCAATTACAACATCAATGCGGCGTGGAATGGAGGTGATCAGCCTGTGGCGCTGCTGAGGTGTTATGGAAGCCCAGGTTGCTTTGATAGCAGCCTTCAGCTCGTCTGCATTGTTGGGTTTGGTGTCTCTCATCTTCCTCTTGACAATACCCCATAGATTCTCTATGGGGTTAAGGTCAGGCGAGTTTGCTGGCCAATCAAGCACAGTGATACTGTTGTTTGTAAACCAGGTATTGTTATTTTTGGCAGTGTGGACAGGTGCCACCTCCTGCTGGAGAATGAAATTTCCATCTAGAAAAAGGTTGTCGGCAGAGGGAAGCATGAAGTGCTCTAAAAATTCATGGTAGACAGCTGCGCTGACTTTGGTCTTGAGAAAACACAGTGGACCTACACCAGCAGATAACATGGCTCCCCAAACCATCACTAATTGTGGAAACTTCACACTAGACCTCAATCAGCTTGGATTGTGGCCTCTCCACTCTTCCTCCAGACTCCGGGACCTTGATTTCTAAATGAAAAGCAAAATTTACTTTCATCTGAAAACAACACCTTCGACCACTGAGCAACAGTCCAGTTCTTTTTCTCCTTGGCCCAGGTAAGATGCTTCTGGCGTTATCTATTGGTCATGAGTGGCTTGACAAAAGGAATGCGACACTTGTAGCCCATGTCCTAGATGCGTCTGTGTGTGGTGACTCTAGAAGCAATGACTCCAGCAGCAGTCCACTCCTTGTGAATCTCTCCTTTTCCTTAACAATCCTTTCAAGGATGCGGTTATCCCGATTGCTTGTGCACCTTTTTCTACCACACTTTTTCCTTCCACTCAACTTTCCATTAATATGCTTGGATACAGCACTCTGTGAACAGCCAGCTTATTTAGCAATGAAATTTTGTGGCTTACCCTCCAGTGGAGTGCGTCAATGACTGCCTTCTGGACATCTGTCAAGTCAGAAGTATTCCCCATGATTGTGGAGTGTAGAGCTTGGAGACAGTCCTGCTGGGTCTGTGCTGTGTAAATGATGACCTGCAGAGCTGTGTACTTTTAAGGGCCCCGTCACACATAGCGACACACCAGCGATCCCGACAACGATCAGGATCGATGGTGTGTCGCTACATGATCGCTGCTGAGCTGCCAAACAGGCAGCGATCAGAACAGCGACACTGCGGGTAACGTTGTCTAGTTACTCGCAGTGTATAATGGATACCAGCCCGCTGATGCAGGGAGCTGGTAACCAAGGTACACATCGGGTTTCCTGGTACTGCGCGGTGCCTGGAAACCCGATGTGTACCTTGGTTACCAGCTCCCCTGCAGTAACGCGCTGGTATCCAATGTACACATCGGGTTTCCAGGCACAGCCCCGCGCCTGGAAACCCGATGTGTACCTTGGTTACCAGCTGATCGCTGGTCTCCTGCCTGCCACAAACAGCGATGCGTGCTGGCCAGCGGGAGACCAGCAATCAAAAAAATGTCCAGGACATTCAGCGATGATCAGTGTCATGTATAGTGTACAGTTCCTATAGCGTCTTGTGCTTGGGTGCGAGGAAAACACAGGAGACATAGGTTGAAATGAAATGACTTGTATTACTTCATACAAGCATGCTGAAAAGTTCACACAGTTTGCAGGAACAGCGACAGGAGACACAGCAGGCCAGAGAAACTTCAAGCACTACAATAAATCTCCAAAGCAGGTTCAGGATCTCTTCTCTGTACCGTAATTCCTCTGCAAACATGGATTCACCAAACAGCAGGTTTCCAGAGTCCAAAAGTGTTCCAAGGTTCCTCAGTAGGGAATAGCTGGAGTACAAGTCCAAGGCTTCCAGGAGTCAGGTCACAGACTGACTGAGGCTTGATTCAGGAGCACTGATTGTTCAGCTGAGGCTGCTTAAGAAGCAAGAGGGAAGAATCAGGGCGGGAACATGAAAAGACGGATTTTGGTAAGAACTTACCTGTAAAATCCTTTTCAGCGAAGGAAGGAAGAGAGACACAGGATTCATTACTGATGAGTAGGCGGAGCCCAGACGGGACAGTCACCTCAGATTAAAAAAGTGTGCTGACCGGCCCCTCCAGCTCGGGCTCCTCCTACTCAGCTTACTCAGTTGTACACAAGCTTAAGGAAGAGCAATATCACCAGCGGAGCAACATAACCCCTTCTGAAGAACTTCAGAGACAAAAATACAAGAATACAGGTTATGCATGCAGATAGGCAAAAAAAACACACAGTTCCAGGTACTACTCACGGAACCTGACCACTGCGATGAGCTGGCAATGCTGGAACAGAGCCATAGCGCGTCGACCGCAGCCCAGAAATCGCTATCAGAGAAGGGCCACGCTGCTTCTGTAAATCAACAACACACTTCTGCCATGGGAGGGATCTGTGTCTCCCTTCCTTCGCTGAAAAGGATTTTACAGGTAAGTTCTTACCAAAATCCGTCTTTCAGCTGCAGATGGAAGGAAGAGAGCCACAGGATTCATTATTGATGGGACGTCCCAAAGCAGTTCAAACATTAGGGTGGGAAACAAAACCAAAATAGGCAGAAACCCAAAATCCTAGATAAAAGCGCAGCAAGCGCCAAAAAACAAGTTAACTAGAACTTTAAACTACCGCTGCCTGCAGGACCCTATGTCCTAAGGCCGCATCAACGGAAGCACTAACGTCCAACTTACAACACTCTGTAAATGTGTGGACAGAAACGCCAGGTCGCCGCTTGGCAGAGCTGAGCTGCCGAAGCCCCTTGATGGCAGACCCACGATGAAGCCACAGCCCTCGTGGAGAGAGCTTGAACTGTAATCGGGCAAGGTTCGTCTGTAAGTCGGTAGGCTTCCAAAAAAACCGACCGAATCCAACGAGCTATAGATACCTAGGAAAACTCGTTGACCACACCTGCGACCTGCAGGAATTACAAACAGAAAATCTAACTTCCGAAGAAAACTTGAGTAATAGACAAATAGAACTTCAAGACCCGCACCAAAACCAATGTGTGCAAGGCCCGTTCCTTTGCATTCCTCGGCCCGGGCAAAGCGAGGGCAACACAATATCCTGGTTAACATGAAATTGCGACACCACCTTAGTAGAAAGTCGCCCCGTGCGCGAAGCACTACTCGATCAGAGTAAAATTCCAGGAAAGGAGGCGAGCAGAAAAGAGCCGCCAACTCAGCAACCCTTCTCAAAGAGGTTACCGCCACTAAGAAGGCAACCTCCCAAGAAAGTAGAGAAAGGCTAGCAAAACTCATAGGCTCAAAAGGCACATGTTGAAGAGCCTCCAAGACAAGGTTGAACCGGCATGGAGACACAGGCGCCTTCCGCGGCGGAAACTGACGGGTTACTCCGCGAAAAAAAGGAAAGCACGTCTCTACGGGAGGCGATAGCCCTCCGAAACAGCAAGGACAGAGTAGAAACCTGACCTTTCAGGGTGCTCACTGCCAAAAACTTTGTCCAGCCCATACTGTAGACAAATTGGGAATGGGAAAACCCTTGGATTCCTTGAAGAACCCGAACACCACGAAAAGAAGACTTCCCAAGTCTTGTGATAAATCCTAGTAGTAGCCGAACTACTGGCAGCTCGCAGAATGGCAATGACTTTGCTGAAAAACCTCTAAGGGTCAAAATTTCGGTCTCAAGAGCCACGCCGTCAAACGCAGAGACTTCAAGTCCGGATGACGAACGGGTCCCTGGATTAACAGGTCCGTACGAAGAGGAAGTGGTAATGGCGGCGCCGCCAAAAGCGACACTATTGTTGAGAACCACGTCCTCCTTGGCCAATCTGGGCTATGAAAATAGCCGGAATTCTCTCCAGTCTGATCCGACGCAGCACCAGAGGAAGTAAGGACATCGGCGGAAACACATAGACTAGCTCGAAATGGTCCCACGGATCCACCAGAGCGTCTACCTCCCCAGCCTTCGGTCCTTGTACCTGGACATGAAGGTCGGTAGTTTGGTATTGAACCTGGACGCCATCAAATCCACTTGGTGAGTCCCCCAACGGAAGCACAGCAGTGCAAAATGTTCGGATGAAGACTCCATTCTCCGGAATCCATCTTCTCGCGACTGAGAAAGTCCGCCGTGGTATTCTGGACTTCCTGGAATATGAATCGCAGAGATGGCTGGAACCCTGGTCTCGGCCTATATCAGGATCCGAGACACCTCCATCATGAGCCTGGAACTCCTTGTCCCGCCTTGGTGGTTGATATACGCGACCGCCGTCGCGTTGTCTGTCCGCACTCGGACTAGCAGACCGCTCAAAGACACCGTCCAGTGTTGGAGGCAAAGAAAAAAATTGCTCTCAATTCCAGGATGTTGATCGGTAGAACTGACTCTTTCGATGACCATACTCCCTGGACCCAAAGATCGTTCCAGACACCCCCCTCAGCCTGTCAGGCTGGCATTGGTGGTTATGACCGACCGCTTCGGAGGGAGGAAAGACTTTCCCAGGGATAACACTCCTGGACGTAACCACCATCCTAGGGATTCTCGCACCCTGCGAGAGATGGTGACGCTGCAATCCAGTGAAGCTTGCGGTCGATCCCAACGACACAGGGTGAACTTTTGGAGAATTCCGGAATAAAATTGGGCAAACGGAAATGCCTCCATGGACGCCACCATCAAACCCAGAAGGTGCATTCCTTCCTAAGGGGGATTGCTGTTGCAGACTCAATCTGTACATGTCGGAGAAGACATGCCTGCTTGTCTGGAGGTAGGGACCACCGCCCGTACCGTGTCGAAATGCATCCCCAAAAACAGGATTAACTGCGACGATTCCAGAGACGACTTCCCCCAATTGACCAGTCACCGAAATCCTCAGGGAACTGAAGGGATAGAATGCGAGCCGTCACTGCCTCCTCTCACAATCGAAAGGTCGTCCAGATAGGGACGAATCGTAAGCCCCCGTCTCTGAAGAATTGCCATGAGATTTAGGCGCCAGAATCGTTCTAAAAACTCTGGGCGTTAAGGCCAAGCCGAATGGCCGAGCCACAACCTGATAATGGTTGATCTCTGGCAAAAAAGAAGGAAGCGCTGGTGAGCTCTTCCGACGGGAACATGCAAATAAGCGTTACGAATTCGAATGACCAAAAAGTCGTTCTGCGACAGAGTTGCCATAGCGGAGCGAAGCGACTCCATGCGGAATTATCTGGTGTGGACAGGCCGATTCAATCTTTCCAGAATAGGGCGAAATTTGTCCTCCTTTTTGGGGACTATCAAAAGGTTGAATAAAAAAACCCCTTCGCCGGTCCTCTGCGGAACCGGTATCACCACACCCTTCTGCAGACGGGAATCGACCTCTCGCAGTAGAGAGGTAAAAAATTTAGCCCCGACGGAGAGCGAGATTGGCAAAAAAACTGTCCGGGGTCGAGAAAAAAACTCCATGAAGTAGCCTGTCAACACAACCTGTGTCACCCAGGCGTCCAACACACGGGGTAAACGACCCCCCACTCGAGATCGCTCGAGTGAGATTCAGATGTCAGTCCGCCTTAGCGGATTTTTTTTTTTTTTGCCAGCTTCTGTTTTAACAGAAGTTCTGTTTCCAGGGTATGCGGAATTTCTGAGAATTCCCTTTTTTTTTTTTTTTTTAAAAAAAAGAGAGAGATGACCCAAACCTCCAGAGGGTTGGCTGGATCATTCCTTGAACCGAAAAGACCGCCGATAACTATCGGCACTAGTCCTGCCAGACGCAGAAGTCACAGCTCTGCGCTGCGGCAAAGCTGTTTCTTTTGCCTTGACAATCAGCTCCGTGAGGTCAGCTGAACACTTTGTAAGCTAAAGATAGCAAACCCTGTTTGGAAAAAACGCGTTCCACCTCCAAGCCACAGTGTTCTTCTGACTGTGACTGCCGAGGATTGCGCCCTGGATAGCAGTGACGCATTATTCTTTAACTTGAAAAGCCCATCCACCTCGATAGATGGGATCCATCCGGCCACGCCGTCCTTAAACGGTCCAACAGATTCAGGGAAACTTAACAAGTACACCTAGATCCTTAATACCGAATCTATGATCCACGGCCTTGCAGATGGATTTGCCATCACCGTTTTTCTGTCCAGCGTGTCCTGCAAACTCGCCTTCCATTTACCAGGAGGATTTTCTAAGCTGGGATAAGGGAACATTTCACTTCAGGAAAAGGAGTCCAATTAATAAACAACTCCGTAGAAAAAACGTATACAGTTTGTAAAACCGTCGCGACCCATGCGACTCCTGAAACATCCGGGCCGACTCACCAGGACGTCTAGTTACCTCCTCCGGTAACTGTAACGCCCTTACGATTCCAAAGAACTTTTAGTACGGCCCATGAGAGGCAGAGTGTCCCTGCCGATCCTCCTTGCTCGAATCGGACTTCTTCGCTAAGCGAGGAGGAAGGACCGATTTTGTCGCTTCCTTGAGTGGATCTAGCTGAACGCTCCATAACCTAAAAGGTCAGACAGGCCATCAGTAAAAACTAGCGAGGGCGTCCATTTTGACACCACCGTAACCTCCGACCACCGCATGAGACGAGGTCTGCGTGTCAGATACGCGAGACTGATCCTGTAGCGGATCTGTCTCTGACATGTCCTTGCACAATATATGTCAGGTTAAACCTGTCAATAACTAGAATAGTGCGTTTCTTAAAGAAAACACAAACTCTGAAGGGTTAAAGCTCTTAAAGAGAGAGCTACCCCAGCTGTCTACCATTAAGGGTTAACCGCCCAAGAAGGGGTTAAAGTAGCAGACTCCCCACAACCCTGATAAAGACAATGGTGTGCGAGCCCCAAGCGCCTCTTATAAGGTCGCAGCTGCAGGACAACATTTTATGCCACACTAAACAGAGAAAAAACGTTCCACACGATCGCTAAAAAATTGCGCTGTTTTGATATCGCAATGACAGCCAAAGTCATTAAGGGGATCGCTAACCGCTTATGCGATGCTAACGAGATCGCCCAGATTGGCAGCTACTAGCGACATTAAAAAACAGTCACACAGACGATCGCATAGTATGCGTCGTTATTGGGATCGTTAACTGAAACGTATAGTGGCAGTATTAATGTCGCAGACTCCCCACAACCTCTTTATTATTATTGAAAGAGTGTGCGAGCCCCATATGCGACAACAGCTGCAGGACAGCTCAATCTGTCACTCAGTAGCGCCCCAGACGGCGCCCGCGCTGTGGAGGTGAAGGGGTTAAGCTTCTGCCCGGCGGGCTAGAAGCGACTCACCAAGCTGGTTCTTGCCGGGAGGGGAGGGGAGCGATCCGGAGAGCTTTCAGCCTGCTTTCTTATTAGCAATGGCCGCCGCGCTCTGTCTCCGACGTGCTCCATGTAGAGGAGCCGGAAATGGAGACTGCCGTAAAGCGCGCGCTCTCAGAGCGGCGCGAAATTCAAAAAAATAAAAAGAGCGCGTACTCCTCTTCTTTTCCCCCGTCCTGCAGGCATCCACCTGCGGACATAAAAAAAACTAGTCACCGGCATTGTACATGTACAGCGGCTGCCGCAGCAGTCGCTAAATTACTCACAGACATTTAATAAAATGTGAGTACTCACCAGCCAAAGGCACCACAGGGACCCCCAGGGGTTTCTGGCGTGTGCCCATGCTTCCCCCCAGGGCGGGGGTCGCAGTGACCCCTGTAGCGCGGTGTGCGCCCCCGCCAGGGAAGCCATCCTCATCCCCCCGGGCCGGCAGGTTTCTGCAGGGACCACCCTTAGGGTAATACAGATCCGCCAAGGGAGAGGTGGGAGTCCAGCAGCGCTGAGACCCCTGAGACCTCTAAACCACATTTGGTGATCCAAGTCTCTTGTCCGATAAAAATAATAAAATCTTCTGAGGAGCTGCTTCCAGCAGCGACCGTCCTCTGGACCTCAAATTGTAAACTGAGTAAGCTGAGTAGGAGGAGCCCGAGCTGGAGGGGCCGGTCAGCACACTTTTTTAATCTGAGGTGACTGTCCCGTCTGGGCTCCGCCTACCCATCAGTAATGAATCCTGTGGCTCTCTTCCTTCCATCTGCAGCTGAAACTGGAAACTCCATATTAACTGAGGGCAAGAGCTGCAGAAAGACAGAAAGCAAAATGGCCGACGGAAAACTGAGTTTCAAGGAACATGTCAACAGAGACAAAGAACCTTACATTACTCCCCCCTTAGGGACAACCTCCGGATGACCTCAGACCAGGCTTGTCAGGGTACCTCTGATGAAACTGGCGGAGCAGGCGAGGAGCATTTACATTATTGACTGGTTCCCATGAGTTGTCCTCCACTGGGTAGCCCTGCCATTTAATCAAATATTGCAACTGATTTCTGTACAACCTGGAATCTAGAATCCTTTCCACCATAAATTCTTCCTGACCATCGACCAGCACTGGGTCAGGGCAAGGAGAAGAACGTCCAGGAAACGTATTGGGTGTTGCAGCCTTTAGTAGGGATACATGAAAGACAGGGTGGATTCTCATAGTTCTGGGCAGTTGAAGACGACAAGCAACAGCACTTATAATCTTATTGATCTTATAAGGTCCAATGTACTTATGTAGACGATGGAATCTTTAATTTAAGATTTCTGGTTGACAGCCAGACCAAATCTCCTACCTTGAAAGCTGGTGCAGGTTTACGAAATTTATCTGCTGCTTTCTTGTACCTTTCCTGAGCCAATTCTAGATTTTCCTTTAGAAGATCCATATTCTTTTGTAAAGAAGTGATTCTTTCAGCCACTGCCGGCAAGGGCGTATCTATGGGAAATCGAGGAAAATGTTAGGATGATAACCTAGATTGGAGTAAAAAGGAGACTGCTTAGTGGAGGCGCTCTGAGAGTTGTTATAAGAGAACTCAGCCAGTGGAAGTAGATCCACCCAATCATCCTGTAGGTGGCAGATAAAACAGCGGAGATACTGCTCCAGGGTCTGATTGGTTCGTTCTGTCTGTCCATTAGTCTGGGGATGAAAAGCAGAAGAAAGGTTTACTTTAATGTCCAATGCTGCACAGAAATTTTGCCAAAACCTTGAAGTGAATTGCACCCCTCGATCCGAAATGACCTCATCCGGTACTCCATGTAAGCGAAACACATTCTTAATCATCAATTCTGATGTCTGTTTTGCAGTGGGTAAGCCGACACAAGGGATAAAATGAGCTGCCTTTGTTAGACGGTCAACCACCACTAGAATGGTGTTCTTCCCTTGAGAGGTTGGTAACTCCACAATGAAGTCCATAGAAATGGATCCCCACGGGCGGGACGGGGTGGGAAGAGGTTGCAACAGACCAGTTGGTGAGGAGCGAGGTGTTTTGCATCTTGCACAGACTTCACATGAAGTGACATAGTTTAAGACATCTTTCCTGTAAGTGGGCCACCAAAAGAAACGAGAAAGAAATTCTTGTGTCTTTAGAATTCCCCTATGCCCGGCTATCTTGGAATCGTGGATGAGTTGCAATACTCTCAATCTGACTGTTTCAGGTATATACAGACGTTGTCCCTGAATCCACACACCATTCTTAAAGACAAGACTTACGTCCCTTGGGGGTTGAGCCAACAAAGAATCCGCATGGTATGCTTCCTTGATGTCCTTAAGTAGGTCTTGATTATGAATCACTCCCAGGAATCTAGAGTCAGGAAGAATAGTCTTAGGAGGAGTAAGTGGACGTGTCTCTGCTGAATGAATCCTAGAGAGTGCATCAGCCTTTCCATTGCGCGATCCTGGTCTATAAGAAATGACAAAATTAAATTGGTTTAGGAAAAGATTCCAGCGAGCCTGGCGAGGAGTCAGGCACTTAGCCGACCTGATAAATTCAAGGTTACGATGGTCTGTCAGGACGACTATTTGCTGTGCAGCTCCCTGAAGAAGGTGTCTCCATTCCTTGAAGGCGGCAATAATGGCCAACAATTCTCTATTGCCCACATCGTAGTTCCTCTCAGCCGAAGACAACTGCTGGGAAAAGAAGGCACAGGGATGCAAGACATTCTTCTCACCTGTTCTCTGAGAGTATAGCTCCAACGGCACAGTCTGAAGCATCCACCTCTATTATGAAGGCAAGCTCGGGGTTGGGATGTACTAAGATAGGTGCGGTGGTAAATTTATCCTTTAAACAGGAAAATGCTTCCTGAGCTTGCGGGGTCCAGGAGAACCTAGACTGTTTCCGGGTAAGTTGGGTGATAGGTGACACTACCTCAGAAAAATTCTTAATGAAACGTCTATAGAAGTTGGCAAACCCGATGAAACGCTGCACCTCCTTCACATTTCTAGGAATTGGCCAATCCTTGATGGCTTGGGTCTTGCTTCCATCCATACTAATCCCTTGCGTAGATAGTACATACCCCAGAAATTGAATTTCGGTCCTATGGAATTCACATTTTTCAAGTTTGATGTAGAGATGGTTTTGTCTTAGGCGTTCTAACACCATTCTCACATGTCCATGATGTTCCTCTGTGGAGTTAGAAAAAATTAGAATATCATCCAGATAAATCACCACAAATGTATCTAGGAAATCCCTGAAGATATCATTCACGAAGTGTTGGAAAGTGGCTGGGGCGGTACTCAGACCAAAAGGCATAACTAGATATTCAAAGTGTCCATAGCGTGACCTGAAAGCAGTCTTCCATTCATCCCCAGGTCTAATACGGACCAAGTTATAGGCCCCACGGAGATCCAGTTTAGAGAAAATTTTGGCATGCCGCACTCTCTCCAACAATTCAGGGATTAAAGGCAATGGATAACGGTTTCTAATAGTAACCTTATTGAGTTCCCTATAGTCTATGCAGGGTCTCAGAGATCCATCTTTCTTCTTCACAAAGAAGATGGGTGCACCTGCGGGAGATGAAGAGGGGCGTATGAAGCCCTTGGCTAAATTTTCGTCTATATAATACTTCAAAGCTTTTAGCTCGGGCCCCGCTAGGGGGTAGATCTTACCAAAAGGTATCTCGGCTCCAGGCAATAATTCAATTGGACAATCAAATGGACGGTGAGGAGGAAGCTGATCAGCGTTCTTCTTGTCACATAAATCCACATAGTCCTGGTATACAGCTGGTAGTTCAGGGACTGACATGGTTCCTTTAGGAACAGAGCAAGCTGAAACTCCTTGACTCATCTGTTTCTCCGGAAAGTGTAATTCCTTGGTCTCCCAGTTAATCGTAGGATTCTGCGCCTGCAGCCATGGTAGCCCTAGAATAATGGGAAAGTGGGGAGAAGAGATAAGCATAAAAGACATTTTCTCCTGATGATCTTTACCCATATGGACCCTCAAAGGCTCTGTTTCTTGATCCACTGGTCCAGAAGTCAGTAGAGAGCCATCCACAGTCTCCATCTGTACTGGAGTAGCCTTCTTCACTGAACGTATCCCCTGTTTCAGAGCAAAGGAGATATCCATAAAATTTCCACTTGCTCCTGAGTCGATCATAGCAGAGCTAGACACCCAGACTGAGTCAACCCAGAGTTTGATGGAAAGGAAGCAATGAGAATTGTTTCTTTTACAACTCAGCTGGGACACCGCTGAGGAAACTTGAAAAATTGCAGCGTTTATACCGTCATCGTCCCCAGAACTAACAAAGTTTAAGTCCGAGAAATCAAGATCTCTTGCAGCAGATCTCTCTGGAGCCTGAGGCTCGGACATGACAGAGCTCCTCTCGCAACACTCACAGTGAATGACTGCTGCAGTAGTCTTACGAGAAGTGCCCTGACTTACCACAGTAGAAACATAGATTTTCCTTTATACGATGTTGTTTGCGTGCATCACTAACCCGTCTTTGTAAAGAGTCCACCTGCATGGGTTCAGGTTCTGGTTCCCTTGTGATCCTACTCAAAGGTTCCTTAGCTGAGTAGTAGTAAAAGTAAAAGGTAGTAAAAGGTTAGTGCGATTATTTTCGAACCATCTCTCTTGTCTGCGTTCAGTCAGACGAGCATCAATACGGATACAATAGTTAATAAAGTCACCTAACGCAGTGGGAGGGTAGGCACGAGCAAGTTCATCCTTAATCAGTGGAGACAACCCTTTCCGAAAACACGGATTTTGGTAAGAACTTACCGGTAAAATCCTTTTCAGCGAAGGAAGGGAGGGAGACACAGGAATTCATTACTGATGGGTAGGCGGAGCCCCAGATCAGGATGTCACCTCAGATCAAAAGCGTGCTGACTGGCTGGCCCCTCCAGCTCGGGCTCCTCCTACTCAGCTCCAGTCGTACCAAAGCTTTAGGGAAGAACCAAGATCACCAGCGGAGCAACATAACCCCTTCTGAAGAAACTTCAGAGCAAAAACACAAGGATACAGGTTATGCATACAAAGTAAGCCAAAAACCACAGAGTTCCAGGTACTACTCACTGAACCTGACTACTGCGATGAGCTGGCGATGCTGGAACAGAGCCTTAGCGCGCTGACCTCAGTCCAGATATCGCAATCAGACAAGGGTCGCGCTGCATCTGAAAACATCAACACACTTCTGCCTTGGGAGGGTGCTGTGTCTCCCTCCCTTCCTTCGCTGAAAAGGATTTTACCGGTAAGTTCTTACCAAAATCCGTGTTTCAGCTGCAGAATGGAAGGGAGGGAGACACAGGAATTCATTACTGATGGGACGTCCCAAAGCAGTTCAAAAATAAGGGTGGGAAAAAACCAACAAGAGGCAGAAACCCAACAACCTTAACAACAAAGCGCAACCAGCGCTAAACACAAGTTCATCCAGAACTTTAAACTACAGCTGCCTGCAGGACCCTACGTCCGAGGGCTGCATCAGCGGAAGCACTGACGTCCACTTTATAAAACTTCGTAAACGTGTGGACAGAGCACCAAGTTGCCGCCCGGCAGAGCTGCACTGCCGAAGCACCTTGGTGAAAAGCCCACGATGAAGCCACAGCCCTCGTGGAATGGGCTTGAATCTTAATCGGGCAAGATTCACCCTGAAGACGGTAAGCCTCCAATATAGCTGACCGGATCCAACGAGCTATAGAATCCTTGGAAGCTCGTTGACCACGCCGACGACCGACTGGAACCACAAATAGGGAGTCCGTCTTACGAAAACCTTGAGTAATAGATCGATAAAACTTCAAGGCCCGCACTAAATCCAATGTGTGTAAAGCTCGCTCTTTCACATTCTTCGGATCCGGGCAGAATGAAGGCAACACAATATCCTGGTTGACATGAAATTGTGACACCACTTTAGGCAAAAAATCACCCCGAGTGCGAAGCACTACACGATCCGGAAAAAACTCCAGAAAAGGAGGCGAACAAGAAAGAGCTGCCAACTCAGAAACTCTCCTCAAGGAAGTGACTGCAACAAGGAAAGCCACCTTCCAAGAAAGTAAAGAAAGGCTAGCAGAAACCATAGGCTCAAAAGGTTTATGCTGAAGAGCCTCCAAAACAAGGTTGAGCCGCCAAGGAGACACGGGTGCCTTCCGCGGCGGAAACTTACGAGATATACCTCGGAAAAAGGAGAGCACGTCTCTATTCGAAGCAATGGTTCTCCGGAACAATAAGGACAGAGCAGAAATCTGACCTTTCAGGGTGCTGACTGCCAAACCCTTGTCTAGCCCATGCTGCAGAAAAGCCAACAGGTTGGGAATGGAAAATTTTCTTGGGTTCCGAGAGGACCCCAAACACCACGAAAAGAAGGTTTCCCAAATTTTATGGTAAATCCTAGTAGTAGCCGGACTTCTTGCAGCACGAAGGGTAGCAATGACCTCGGCTGAGAAACCTCTACGGTCAAGATTTCGGTCTCAAGAGCCACGCCGTCAAACGCAGGGACATCAAGTCCGGATGACAAACGGGCCCCTGAGTCAACAAGTCCGGTTGAAGAGGGAGTGGAAAAGGAGGTGCCGCCAACAGCGACATTATTGTCGAGAACCACACCCTTCTTGGCCAGTCTGGAGCTATCAAAATAGCTGGAATTCTCTCTAGTCTGATCCGACGCAGTACTAGAGGAAGTAAGGATATCGGCGGGAATACATAGATCAGCTCGAACTGATCCCACTGAGCCACTAGAGCATCCACCGCCACAGCCTTCGGGTCCTTGTACCTGGACATGAACGTCGGTAACTTGGCATTGGACCTGGATGCCATCAAATCCACTTGGGGGGTTCCCCAGCGAGAGCACAGTAGTGCAAAAACTTCCGGGTGGAGGCTCCATTCCCCGGGATCCATCCTTCTGCGACTGAGAAAGTCCGCTGTAATATTCTGAACCCCTGGAATGTGAATCGCCGAAATGGCTGGTACACTGGCCTCTGCCCAAATCAGAATTCGGGACACCTCTACCATGAGTCTGGAACTCCTTGTCCCACCTTGGTGATTGATATACGCGACAGCCGTCGCATTGTCTGTCTGCACTCGGACTGGCAGACCGCTCAAAGGGACCGTCCAATGTTGGAGGCAAAGGAAAATCGCCCTCAATTCCAGGATGTTGATCGGAAGAACAGACTCTTCCGATGACCATACCCCCTGAATCCAGAGATTGTTCCAAACACCCCCCCAGCCCGTCAGGCTGGCATCGGTGGTTATGACTGACCACTTCGGAGGGAGGAAAGACTTCCCCAGGGAGAATGCCCCTGGACGTAACCACCATTCTAGAGAATCCCGCACCGCGCGAGAAATGGTGACACTGCAATCCAGCGATTGCGACCGGTTCCATCAACTCAAGATGAACCTTTGGAGAGTCCTGGAATGGAACTGGGCAAAAGGAATTGCCTCCATGGACGCCACCATCAGTCCCAGAAGACGCATACACTTCCGTAGGGACATTGCCGTTGAGGATTTCATAATCTGTACATGTCGAAGAAGACATGACTGTTTGTCTGGTGGTAGGGAAACTACCGACCGAAACGTGTCGAGATGCATTCCCAAAAAGAGGATTGTCCTCGATGGTTCCAGGGACGACTTCTCCCAATTGACCAGCCAACCGAAGTCCTTCAGAAACTGAAGAGACAAATCCCGAGCCGTCAACGCCTCCTCCTCCGAGGAAGCCACAATCAAAAGATCGTCCAGATAAGGGAGAATCGTAATCCCCTGTCTTCGAAGGATTGCCATGAGGGGCGCCAGAATTTTTGTAAAGACCCTTGGCGCTGAGGCTAAGCCGAATGGCAGAGCCACGAACTGGTAATGATTCTGACCTATGGCAAATCGAAGAAAGCGCTGATGAGCCTTTCCGATGGGAATATGCAAATAGGCGTCGCGAATGTCGATTGACACCAGAAAATCGTTCTGTGACAGAGTTGCCACAACGGAGCGAAGCGACTCCATGCGAAATTTCCGGGCATGGACATGCCGGTTTAATCGCTTGAGATCCAGAATCGGGCGAAATTTGTTCTCCTTTTTGGGAACTACAAAAAGGTTGGAATAAAAACCTTTCCCTCGGTCCTCTGACGGAACCGGTATTACTACACCCTTTTGTAGCAGAGATTCGACCTCTCGCTGTAGAGCGACAACAAGCTCGGGTTCCGACGGAACGCGAGATTGACAAAAAACATTTGGGGGTCGAGAAGCAAACTCTATGAAATAGCCTGCCGACACTATCCGCGTTACCCAGGAATCTGGAACGCGAGCCATCCTAGTCGCCTTGAAAAGAAGCAGGCGACCCCCCACTCGAGAATCCTCGAGTGGACCCCTGGCGTCAATCCGACTTTGCGGGCTTCTTGTCAAGTTCCCGCTTGTCCTGGCGGAAACTCTGCTTCCAGGGAGTACGAGTTTTCTGAGAGGATTTCTTTCCTGAGAAGGAAGGACGACCCGATCCCCACGAGGAGTGACTAGATCGTCCTCGGCCCCGAAAGGACCGCCGACCACTATAGACACAAGGCTTACTGGACACCGAGGCCATGGCCCTACGCTGTGGTAATGCTGATTCCTTCGCCTTAGCCTTGGAAATCAGCTCTGTGAGGTCGGATCCAAAAAGATGGCCACCCTTGTAAGGTAAGGCCAACAACCCTTGTTTGGAAACTGCGTCCCCGGCCCACTGTCTGAGCCATAAAGCTCTTCTGACTGTGACCGCTGAAGCTTGCGCTTTGGCCAGCAGAGATGCCGTATCCAGACCGGCATCAAAGATATAACAGGCTGCCGTTTCTAACCATTCACAAGTTTCCCGTATCTCAGATAACGGAGATTAATTTTGCAACTCCGTCTTCAGACGTGCCAACCAGCCTAGAGAAGCTCTAGCAGCACACATGGATCCTAGCACTGCTCGGAATCCATGACCCGCAGCCTCATAGCTTGCTTTTGCCGCCAATTCCGTTTTTCTATCCAAAGGCTCCTGTAAACTCGCTTTCCCCTTAATAGGGAGTAGTGAGGATTTACTAAGCTGAGATAAAGACACATCCACTTCAGGAGCAGAAGTCCAATTAGCCTTTAACTCCGCAGAGCAAGGATAAAGTGTATCAAAGAAATGCGTTCCATGAAAACGCTTATCTGGACACAGACGTTCCTCCTCTATTACACTATTAAGCTCATCCAGAGCTGGTAATGTTGTACGCGAAGCACGGGACTCCTGGAACATGCGTGCTGATTTACCAGGACGACTAGTTACCTCCTCCGGTAACTGTAATATATCTCTCATGGCTTCAATTAAAGCCTCCGTACGCTTCGCCATAGAGGAACGCCCCTGCGGCTCGTCCGCATCTGAATCGGATATTTCTCCATCCGAATTTAAAGGGGAACTCTGCCCAATATCAGATACATCTGACTCGCTCCGTGTAGAGGCCGGTAACGGCCTGCGTCGCTTCCTCTGAGAGGAATTAGCAGACACATATTGACCTAAAAGGTCAGACAAGTTGTTGATCGATCGAGCGATATCGTCCAATTTTTCACCGCTGTCGACCGCAGCGCTAGACGCTGTGGAGGTCTGCGTATCTGATTGCCGTAATGGCACTGGGACGTGGTCCGCGGCATCTGAACTCTGTTCAGACATGTCTCACCTGTATGAGCAGGTCAAAGCGGTAATACCAGCAAAAACTATGTGTTTTTTTTTTTTTTTTTTTAAACGCTGAAGGGTTAACGCTCCACCAGGCAGGGTTACCCCAGCGGTATTCAGTCAAAAAAATTTAGCTGGGGTTAATATTGCAAACTCACCACAATATATATATGAAGTGTGAGCCCCAGCCAATTTTATGTCTCTAATGAGACTGCAGCTGCAGGATAGCGATCGCTGCGCTGCGGGGTGAGGAATCAGCACTCACCCAGCTGGCCGTGGTGTCTTATGAGGAGAGGAGCGGTCTGAGGAGCCCAGGAGCCTGTGTAATGGCCGCCACAGTGGGGGAGTCGCAGGAGAAACGCCAGAGCGCGCGTCTTCCTGCTCAGAAGACCGGGAATCGTTAGGCCACGCCCCTGCTAGCTCAAATAATGAGCGCGAACTCCCCCGCTCCTGCTCCCTCTCTGTCCTGCAGCTATCTGCCTGCGGACAAAAAAATCACCACATCTACTATGTAACAGCGCTGTCACAGCAGCGCTGAAGCATACTGACATACAAGTAATAGCGCTGCTCACTCAGACGCTAAAGCACTCACACATAATAATAATGAAAAACTTGTGTGGAGTACTCACCAGCCAAAGCGCCACAGGGACCCTCAGGGGTTTCTGGCGCTATGCCCATGCTTCCCCCCAGGGCGAGGAACGCAGTGACCGCACGTGTGGTTTGCGTCCCGCCAGGGAAGCTCTCCTCATCCCCCAGGGCCGGCAAGGATTCTGCAGGGACTTTGAGTAAATACAGATCCGCCAAGGGAGAGGTTGGGGTACAGCAGCGCTGGTACCCCTGAGACCTCTAGACCAACTGGTGATCCAAGTCTCCTGTCCGAATATAAAATAATAAAATCTTCTGAGGAGCTGCATTAGCAGCGACCATCCTCTGGACCTCAAATCTTAGACTGGAGCTGAGTAGGAGGAGCCCGAGCTGGAGGGGCCAGCCAGTCAGCACGCTTTTGATCTGAGGTGACATCCTGATCTGGGGCTCCGCCTACCCATCAGTAATGAATTCCTGTGTCTCCCTCCCTTCCATTCTGCAGCTGAAAATAGATTTTTTAGCGGAAGTGTCCCAAGTGGTATCAAGAGCCCATCTCCTGAAATCCAGGGCATATTCGGCTACTGAACGCTTACCTTGGCGCAAAGTTAACATGGCTGCTTCAGCTGTTGCACCTCGATTGGGGTCATCAAACACCTGCCCCATGGCTGAAATAAAAGCATCAAGGTGATTCAAACAATCATCCTCAGTCTCAATCAGAGGGTTTGCCCACATCAAAGCCTTATTGGTAAGCAACATGATTATAGTAAGCACTTTGGATCGTTCAGTGGGAAATTGTGAAGCATGTGCAGAGAAAAATAAATTGCATTGATTAATAAATCCCCTGAATTTCTCACGTTCACAGCCAAAACGAAAAGGAGGTAATTTGGGGATCCCAGAACTTGGGGTTATGGCAGGAGCCTGGGCTCGTTCCTCTAGAGCCTCAATCCTGGCTCGCAATTCCTGGGTAGTCTGTCCAAACACTTGCAAATTATGATTAGTGAGGTCCTGTAGGCTTGCAAAACGGGTTTTTAAAGTCTGTACATCTGAAAGGATTGTATCAGTCACTCCGCAAAGTTCCTTTATGCGGGCCTCCATCTTCCAGATCTTTTAAGGCAGAAGTGCTGGAAGGAGAAGAGGAAAGGAAAAAAAAAAAAAAACAATAGTGTTTACCTGTGGTAACACTCCAGAGTAAAATTTTAAGGGAATGCGCTCACCTGGAATGGTTGTGAGAAGTCACAACCACTGTCATCACATAAGGTATTAAACGGACATCTGATATCCACAGTCACAGCAGACACGGCTTTCCCAGACCCAGCAGACACTAAACATTGGCTCCTGAATCTTGTCATGTATAGTGTACAGTTCCTATAGCGTCTTGTGCTTGGGTGCGAGGAAAACACAGGAGACATAGGTTGAAATGAAATGACTTGTATTACTTCATACAAGCATGCTGAAAAGTTCACACAGTTTGCAGGAACAGCGACAGGAGACACAGCAGGCCAGAGAAACTTCAAGCACTACAATAAATCTCCAAAGCAGGTCCAGGATCTCTTCTCTGTACCGTAATTCCTCTGCAAACATGGATTCACCAAACAGCAGGTTTCCAGAGTCCAAAAGTGTTCCAAGGTTCCTCAGTAGGGAATAGCTGGAGTACAAGTCCAAGGCTTCCAGGAGTCAGGTCACAGACTGACTGAGGCTTGATTCAGGAGCACTGATTGTTCAGCTGAGGCTGCTTAAGAAGCAAGAGGGAAGAATCAGGGCGGGAACATGAAAACTGGAAACTCCATATTAACTGAGGGCAAGAGCTGCAGAAAGACAGAAAGCAAAATGGCCGACGGAAAACTGAGTTTCAAGGAACATGTCAACAGAGACAAAGAACCTTACAATCAGCGATACCCAGCAGGGGGGCTGATTGTCGCTGAATTTCACACACAGCGATATCGCTGGGGAGATCGCTGTTGCGTCACAAAACTAGTGACTCAGCAGCGATCTCGCTAGCGAGATCGCTGTGAGTGACGGGGGCTTAACCCCACAACTGCTTGATCACAGTTTGAAATCAAACTGGAGGGTGAGCAGCTAATTATTATCTGTTGCACTCTTCCTTCCCTTCCCAGCAACTTCTAGCAGCTCAGGGATCAGGCTGATAGGAGCTAAAACACTTGGGCCAAGAATACAGTGTCCAATAGTGAAGTGTCCCCTCAGCCTCACTACATGCAGCCTGGAAATCTAACATTGTGTGTGCACCCCCACCCCCTCTATCCTCCAGTAGTGAAATATGCTTCCAAACTTCTCTTCTTTTTGTGTGCCTCATGTACTCTGGTGGCTGGTGTGTGTGAGTATGTGTGTGTGTACGCCTGTGTGCGTGCGTCTCTATGTGTGCCCCATGTACTCTGGTGGCTGGTCTGTGTGCGCGTGTCTGTGTGTGCCCTATGTACTCTGGTGGCTGGTCTGTGTGCGTGTGTGTGTGTGTGCCCCATGTACTCTGGTGGCTGGTCTGTGTGCGCACGCGTGTCTGTGCCCTATGTACTTTGGTGGCTGGTCTGTGTGCGCGTGCGTGTCTGTGCCCTATGTACTCTGGTGGCTGGTCTGTGTGTGTGCATGCGTGTGTGTGCCCCATGTACTCTGGTGGCTGGTCTGTGTGCCCCATGTACTCTGGTGGCTGGTCTGTGTGCCCCATGTACTCTGGTGGCTGGTCTGTGTGCGCGCGCGTCTGTGCCCTATGTACTCTGGTGGCTGGTCTGTGTGCGCGCACGACTGTGTGTGTGCCCTACGTACTCTGGTGGCTGGTCTCTGCGCGCGTCTCTGCGTGCGTGTCTGTGTCCTATGTACTCTGGTGGCTGGTCTCTGAGTGCGTGTCTGTGTGTGTGCCCCATGTATTTTGGTGGCTGGTCTCTGTGTGCGTGCCCCATGTATTCTCGTGGCTGGTCTCTGCGTGCGTGCCCCATGTATTCTGGTGGCTGGTCTCTGCGTGCGTGTCTGTGTGTGTGCCCCATGTATTCTAGTGGCTGGTCTCTGCGTTCGTGTATCTGCGTGCGTGTCTGTGCCCTATGTACTCTGGTGGCTGGTCTCTACATGCGTGTCCCATGTATTCTGGTGGCTGGTCTCTACGTGCGTGTCTGTGTGCGCCCCATGTATTCTGGTGGCTGGTCTCTGCATGCGTGTCTGTTTGTGTGCGCCCCATTTATTCTGGTGGCTGGTCTCTGCGTGCGTGTCTGTCTGTGTGCCCTATGTACTCTGGTGGCTGGTCTGTGTGTGTGTCTGTGTGTGCGCGCGTGTCTCTTCTCCACTTCATGGACTGAAAGGAAGACTTCTTACCGCTTGTCTGTCACCTCCTACCCATATATGAACGGTGAGCAATGAATTTTTCAAATGCCCTCAATTTTTTTTTTCTTAAAGGGGCTATCCAGATTCAGAAAACCCACTGTTCCTAAATGGAATGGCTATTACTCGCCCTTAACAGGTTCAGCCGCTGATTCCGGTGCCTGTTATTGTCTGCAGAACAGATGCCATGTCAACACTTCTGGATCCAATAACTGAGTTCAGCAGCTTCACGTGGATTGACGCCATGAGTCGCCCATAGACAATGAGCTCACCGACTGGCTGCAGTGCTGTAGGCGTGGCGTGAGCACTTCAGACAATAACAGGCACCAGGAACTGTCAGAGACTCAGGGCTGGTCCCGGGAGAGGAAGTAAATTATTTTTTTTTATAACTGCAGCTAATAAGAAGAGTTTTCTGAAATTGGAAAACCCCTTTAATTAAAGGCTATTACATGTTACTATGGGTCTTAGCAGCAAATTAAAAACTTGTAACGTACTGCTTTTTATAAACTGATAGGATAAGTGTTGAGCAATGTTCATATGCAGTGGGATTGTTTAATGCAAATTAAAAGCTGCGTTTTACAGTACGAGCCAAAGCTATGGGGTTTCAGAAATCTCATTCAGACGCTTGTTTTTTTCCTGACTGAATTTGAGAACGGCAGCGTTTTTTAGTCTGCAGCATGTCAGTTCTTTCAGCGATTTCCACTGTTTCACCCATAGAAAGTTATGAGAAAGTGCAAAAATGCTGCAAAATACGAAATAAAACTAAATGTATTCAACAAGTTATGTAGACAAAGCACACATGTAATCCACACCCAATAAAATGCAGCAAAACTGGCATTTTGAACACAGTAGTTTTACTGCCAAGAGAGCGGGTTTTGGCTTCAGAAAAAAAACGCAGCAAAAACGCTGAGTGTGAACACAGCCTTAGGGAGAATTATGATCAGCGAATTGGTTCAGCTCACCACAACAGTCCCAGTTTCTTATGTGGCCCCTTTGAAACATTAATTGCCCACCCCTGCTCTATATCATATATGAGTTTCACTAATTCTATTGAAGAACTGAAATAAATTAACTTTTTACTTTTTAATTATAATGAAATACACGGATTTTGGTAAGAACTTACCTGTAAAATCCTTTTCAGCGAAGGAAGGAAGAGAGACACAGTATTCATTACTGATGGGTAGGCGGAGCCCCAGATCAGGATGTCACCTCAGATCAAAAGAGTGCTGACTGGCTGGCCCCTCCAGCTCGGGCTCCTCCTACTCAGCTCCAGTCGTACCAAAGCTTTTAGGAAAAGAGCCAAGATCACCAGCGGAGCAACATAACCCCTTCTGAAGGAACTTCAGAGAAAAAACACAAGGATACAGGTTATGCATGCAAAGAAAGCCAAAAACCACAGAGTTCCAGGTACTACTCACGGAACCTGACTACTGCGATGAGCTGGCGATGCTGGAACAGAGCCTTAGCGCGCTGACCTCAGCCCAGATAATCGCTATCAGATAAGGGTCGCGCTGCATCTGAAAACATCAACACACTTCTGCCTTGGGAGGGTGCTGTGTCTCTCTTCCTTCCTTCGCTGAAAAGGATTTTACAGGTAAGTTCTTACCAAAATCCGTGTTTCAGCTGCAGATGGAAGGAAGAGAGCCACAGTATTCATTACTGATGGGACGTCCCAAAGCAGTTCAAAAATAAGGGTGGGAAAAAACCAACAAGAGGCAGAAACCCAACAACCTTAACAACAAAGCGCAACCAGCGCTAAACACAAGTTCATCCAGAACTTTAAACTACAGCTGCCTGCAGGACCCTACGTCCGAGGGCTGCATCAGCGGAAGCACTGACGTCCACTTTATAAAACTTCGTAAACGTGTGGACAGAGCGCCAAGTCGCCGCCCGGCAGAGCTGCACTGCCGAAGCACCTTGGTGAAAAGCCCACGATGAAGCCACAGCCCTCGTGGAATGGGCTTGAATCTTAATCGGGCAAGATTCACCCTGAAGACGGTAAGCCTCCAATATAGCTGACCGAATCCAACGAGCTATAGAATCCTTGGAAGCTCGTTGACCACGCCGACGACCGACTGGAACCACAAATAGGGAGTCCGTCTTACGAAAACCTTGAGTAATAGATAGATAAAACTTCAAGGCCCGCACTAAATCCAATGTGTGTAAAGCACGCTCTTTCACATTCTTCGGATCCGGGCAGAATGAAGGCAACACAATATCCTGGTTGACATGAAATTGTGACACCACTTTAGGCAAAAAATCACCCCGAGTGCGAAGCACTACACGATCCGGAAAAAAACTCCAGAAAAGGAGGCGAACAAGAAAGAGCTGCCAACTCAGAAACTCTCCTCAAGGAAGTGACTGCAACAAGGAAAGCCACCTTCCAAGAAAGTAAAGAAAGGCTAGCAGAAACCATAGGCTCAAAAGGTTTATGCTGAAGAGCCTCCAAAACAAGGTTGAGCCGCCAAGGAGACACGGGTGCCTTCCGCGGCGGGAACTTACGAGATATTCCTCGGAAAAAGGAGAGCACGTCTCTATTTGAAGCAATGGTTCTCCGGAACAATAAGGACAGAGCAGAAATCTGACCTTTCAGGGTGCTGACTGCCAAACCCTTGTCTATCCCATGCTGCAGAAAAGCCAACAGGTTGGGAATGGAAAATTTTCTCGGGTTCCGAGAGGACCCCAAACACCACGAAAAGAAGGTTTCCCAAATTTTGTGGTAAATCCTAGTAGTAGCCGGACTTCTTGCAGCACGAAGGGTAGCAATGACCTCGGCTGAGAAACCTCTACGGGTCAAGATTTCGGTCTCAAGAGCCACGCCGTCAAACGCAGGGACATCAAGTCCGGATGACAAACGGGCCCCTGAGTCAACAAGTCCGGTTGAAGAGGGAGTGGAAAAGGAGGTGCCGCCAACAGCGACATTATTGTCGAGAACCACACCCTTCTTGGCCAGTCTGGAGCTATCAAAATAGCTGGAATTCTCTCTAGTCTGATCCGACGCAGTACTAGAGGAAGTAAGGATATCGGCGGGAATACATAGATCAGCTCGAACTGATCCCACTGAGCCACTAGAGCATCCACCGCCACAGCCTTCGGGTCCTTGTACCTGGACATGAACGTCGGTAACTTGGCATTGGACCTGGATGCCATCAAATCCACTTGTGGGGTTCCCCAGCGAGAGCACAGTAGTGCAAAAACTTCCGGGTGGAGGCTCCATTCCCCGGGATCCATCCTTCTGCGACTGAGAAAGTCCGCTGTAATATTCTGAACCCCTGGAATGTGAATCGCCAAAATGGCTGGTACACTGGCCTCTGCCCAAATCAGAATTCGGGACACCTCTACCATGAGTCTGGAACTCCTTGTCCCACCTTGGTGATTGATATACGCGACAGCCGTCGCATTGTCTGTCTGCACTCGGACTGGCAGACCGCTCAAAGGGACCGTCCAATGTTGGAGGCAAAGGAAAATCGCCCTCAATTCCAGGATGTTTATCGGAAGAAAAGACTCTTCCGATGACCATACCCCCTGAATCCAGAGATTGTTCCAAACACCCCCCCAGCCCGTCAGGCTGGCATCGGTGGTTATGACTGACCACTTCGGAGGGAGGAAAGACTTCCCCAGGGAGAATGCCCCTGGACGTAACCACCATTCTAGAGAATCCCGCACCGCGCGAGAAATGGTGACACTGCAATCCAGCGATTGCGACTGGTTCCATCGACTCAAGATGAACCTTTGGAGAGTCCTGGAATGGAACTGGGCAAAAGGAATTGCCTCCATGGACGCCACCATCAGTCCCAGAAGACGCATACACTTCCGTAGGGACATTGCCGTTGAGGATTTCATAATCTGTACATGTCGAAGAAGACATGACTGTTTGTCTGGTGGTAGGGAAACTACCGACCGAAACGTGTCGAGATGCATTCCCAAAAAGAGGATTGTCCTCGATGGTTCCAGGGACGACTTCTCCCAATTGACCAGCCAACCGAAGTCCTTCAGAAACTGAAGAGACAAATCCCGAGCCGTCAACGCCTCCTCCTCCGAGGAAGCCACGATCAAAAGATCGTCCAGATAAGGGAGAATCGTAATCCCCTGTCTTCGAAGGATTGCCATGAGGGGCGCCAGAATTTTTGTAAAGACCCTTGGCGCTGAGGCTAAGCCGAACGGCAGAGCCACGAACTGGTAATGATTCTGACCTATGGCAAATCGAAGAAAGCGCTGATGAGCCTTTCCGATGGGAATATGCAAATAGGCGTCGCGAATGTCGATTGACACCAGAAAATCGTTCTGTGACAGAGCTGCCACAACGGAACGAAGCGACTCCATGCGAAATTTCCGGGCATGGACATGCCGGTTTAATCGCTTGAGATCCAGAATCGGGCGAAATTTGTTCTCCTTTTTGGGAACTATAAAAAGGTTGGAATAAAAACCTTTCCCTCGGTCCTCTGACGGAACCGGTATCACTACACCCTTTTGTAGCAGAGATTCGACCTCTCGCTGTAGAGCGACAACAAGCTCGGGTTCCGACGGAACGTGAGATTGACAAAAAACATTTGGGGGTCGAGAAGCAAACTCTATAAAATAGCCTGCCGACACTATCCGCGTTACCCAGGAATCTGGAACGCGAGCCATCCAAGTCTCCTTGAAAAGAAGCAGGCGACCCCCCACTCGAGAATCCTCGAGTGGACCCCTGGCGTCAATCCGACTTTGCGGGCTTCTTGTCAAGTTCCCGCTTGTCCTGGCGGAAACTCTGCTTCCAGGGAGTACGAGTTTTCTGAGAGGATTTCTTTCCTGAGAAGGAAGGACGACCCGATCCCCACGAGGAGTGACTAGATCGTCCTCGGCCCCGAAAGGACCGCCGACCACTATAGACACCAGGCTTACTGGACACCGAGGCCATGGCCCTACGCTGTGGTAATGCTGATTCCTTCGCCTTAGCCTTGGAAATCAGCTCTGTGAGGTCGGATCCAAAAAGATGGCCACCCTTGTAAGGTAAGGCCAACAACCCTTGTTTGGAAACTGCGTCCCCGGCCCACTGTCTGAGCCATAAAGCTCTTCTGACTGTGACCGCTGAAGCTTGCGCTTTGGCCAGCAGAGATGCCGTATCCAGACCGGCATCAAAGATATAACAGGCTGCCGTTTCTAACCATTCACAAGTTTCCCGTATCTCAGATAACGGAGATTCATTTTGCAACTCCGTCTTCAGACGTGCCAACCAGCTTAGAGAAGCTCTAGCAGCACACATGGATCCTAGCACTGCTCGGAATCCATAACCCGCAGCCTCATAGCTTGCTTTTGCCGCCAATTCTGCTTTTCTATCCAAAGGCTCCTGTAAGCTCGCTTTTCCCTTAATAGGGAGTAGTGAGGATTTACTAAGCTGAGATAAAGACACATCCACTTCAGGAGCAGAAGTCCAATTAGCCTTTAACTCCGCAGAGCAAGGATAAAGTGTATCAAAGAAATGCGTTCCATGAAAACGCTTATCTGGACACAGACGTTCCTCCTCTATTACACTATTAAGCTCATCCAGAGCTGGCAATGTTGTACGCGAAGCACGGGACTCCTGGAACATGCGTGCTGATTTACCAGGACGACTAGTTACCTCCTCCGGTAACTGTAATATATCTCTCATGGCTTCAATTAATGCCTCCGTACGCTTCGCCATAGAGGAACGCCCCTGCGGCTCGTCCGCATCTGAATCGGATATTTCTCCATCCGAATTTAAAGGGGAACTCTGCCCAATATCAGATACATCTGACTCGCTCCGTGTAGAGGCCGGTAACGGCCTGCGTCGCTTCCTCTGAGAGGAATTAGCAGACACATATTGACCTAAAAGGTCAGACAAGTTGTTGATCGATCGAGCGATATCGTCCAATTTTCCACAGCTGTCGACCGCAGCGCTAGACGCTGTGGAGGTCTGCGTATCTGATTGCCGTAATGGCACTGGGACATGGTCCGCGGCATCTGAACTCTGTTCAGACATGTCTCACCTGTATGAGCAGGTCAAAGCGGTAATACCAGCAAAAACTATGCGGTCTTTTTTTTTTTTTTTTTTTTTTTTAAACGCTGAAGGGTTAACGCTCCACCAAGCAGGGTTACCCCAGCGGTATTCAGTCAAAAAAATTTAGCTGGTAGAAATAACCCTCAGAGGGGTTAATATTGCAAACTCACCACAATATACATATTTGTGAGCCCCAGCCAATTTTTATGTCTCTAATGAGACTGCAGCTGCAGGATAACGATCGCTGCGCTGCGGGGTGAGGAATCAGCACTCACCCAGCTGGCCGTGGTGTCTTATGAGGAGAGGAGCGGCCTGAGGAGCCCAGGAGCCTGTGTAATGGCCGCCACAGTGAGGGAGTCGCAGGAGAAACGCCAGAGCGCGCGTCTTCCTGCTCAGAAGACCGGGAATAGTTAGGCCACGCCCCCCGCCAGCTCAAATATTGAGCGCGAACTCCCCCGCTCCTGCTCCCTCTCTGTCCTGCAGGTATCTGCCTGCGGACAAAAAATCACCACATCTACTTGTAACAGCGCTGTCACAGCAGCGCTGAAGCATACTGACATACATGTAGTAGCGCTGTCACAGCAGCGCTGAAGCATACTGACATACAAGTAATAGCGCTGCTCACTCAGACGCTAAAGCACTCTCACATAATTATAATAAAAAAT
This sequence comes from Oophaga sylvatica, assembly GCA_033576555.1. Taxonomy (NCBI): domain Eukaryota; kingdom Metazoa; phylum Chordata; class Amphibia; order Anura; family Dendrobatidae; genus Oophaga; species Oophaga sylvatica. Next base: position 258,282,330 of record JARQOD010000002.1, read on the forward strand.
TTGTGTGGAGTACTCACCAGCCAAGGCGCCACAGGGACCCTCAGGGGTTTCTGGCGCTGTGCCCATGCTTCCCCCCAGGGCGAGGAACGCAGTGACCGCACGTGTGGTTTGCGTCCCGCCAGGGAAGCTCTCCTCATCCCCCAGGGCCGGCAAGGATTCTGCAGGGACTTTGAGTAAATACAGATCCGCCAAGGGAGAGGTTGGGGTACAGCAGCGCTGGTACCCCTGAGACCTCTAGACCAACTAGTGATCCAAGTCTCCTGTCCGAATATAAAATAATAAAATCTTCTGAGGAGCTGCATTAGCAGCGACCATCCTCTGGACCTCAAATCTTAGACTGGAGCTGAGTAGGAGGAGCCCGAGCTGGAGGGGCCAGCCAGTCAGCACTCTTTTGATCTGAGGTGACATCCTGATCTGGGGCTCCGCCTACCCATCAGTAATGAATACTGTGGCTCTCTTCCTTCCATCTGCAGCTGAAAATGATATTTATACACACACACACATATATATACGACCTTGTCCTCACATGCTTACAATCTACGGCCTCATTTGCCAATACCTTAAGGCTATGTGCACACGTTCAGGAATCTTTGCAGAAATATCCTGAGAAAAACCGGACTTTTTCCCAGGAAATCCGGATGCGTTTTTTGCACGTTGTTACCGCAATTTTTTCCTGAACATTCTAGGTCAATAATATAGTGGGAAATACGCAAATTTACTGCGAAAATAATGAACATGCTGCGTTTTTTACCGCGATGCGTTTTTTGCGTGGAAAAAAAACGCACCATGCGCACAAAAATTGCAGAATGCATTCTGAATTATAGGATGCTTACTGCATGCGTTTAAGCGTTTTTGCCGCGGAAAATCGCGGAAAAAACGCGAAAAATCCTGAACGTGTGTACATAGCCTAAAAACGCAGTCTCTCGCTGCTGAAACAGTACTTTGGGATATAAGCTATAGACTGCATTATATTTCAAAAAGCTACTGTACAGCCATAGAAACCATTTTGGGAGAAAAAGATGTTGACAGGTTCCCTTTCATTTTCATATTTAAAGGGAGTCTGTCACCCCATTTTTCAACCATCAGCTGTAGCCATCACCATCAGGGGCTTATCTACAGCATTCTGTAATGCTGTAGATAAGCCCACGATGTCACTTGAAAGAGAAGAAAAACTAGTTATATTATCCTCACCCAGGTCCGCCGTCCGATCCGGTCCGGCGCCTCCCATCATCTAGCGAAGCCCTCCTCTTCTTAGCTTCACGTCGCGGCTCCGGCTCACTGCTCTGCCCTAGTGAGGGCAGAGCAGAGTACTGCAGTACGCAGGCGCCGGACCTCTCTGACCATCTACCGGCGCCTGCGCACTGCAGTACTCTGCTCTGCCCTCACCAGGGCACAGCAGTGCGCCTGCGCCGGAGCCGCGACGGGAAGTTAAGAAGAGGAGGGCTTCGCTAGAAGATGGGAGGCGCCGGACCGGACCGCGACGCCTATCGGACCGCCCCTGGGTGAATATAATCTAACTCGTTTTTCTTATCTTTCAGGTGACAACGGGGGCTTATCCACAGCATTACAGAATGCTGTAGATAAGCCCCTGATGGTGGTGGCTACAGGTGATGGTCGAAAAATGGGGTGACAGATTCCCTTTAAGAGAAAGCCCACAATGAAATCCTATACTATTCTAGAAACCAGGGCTGTGGAGTCGGTAAGCCAAACCTCCGACTCCTACTCCTAAATTTCCATGACACTGACTCCAACTACACCAAAATGAGCTCCGACTCCACGACTCTGACTCCACAGCCCTGCTAGAAACTCATGTTACATCAAGTAAGTAAAACTCAAGTCGTCAATTGGAAAAGTTTAAAACTTAAAAAAATAAAAAATAAATAAAAAAATACATCTATTGCCTTTACATAATAGTTTTTGCACCCCTGGTCAGATTTCAATTCCATGGATAATGATCAATCTAGGGTGCTGAATGTTGGTGGCAGTGCCGATTCCCTCTGCACTACACAGTACCAGTAATCACCCTGTGAACTGTGGACAATCTGGGCAGAGGGACCATGTGCATGAGCAAGGTCTAACACTAATATGCTTATTCGGACATGATTGTGATTGACCCATTAGTACATTACCGTAGCGAAGCCGGCTGCGTATCCTTTCCTTCTGCCATAATACACGTTGAGAAACTTTAATTGCAGCAATGAGTTCTCAGATTCTGGAGGTGGATCCGCTACAGAGGCAGAACAGTCCTGTATTTCAGAAAATACCAATTAGAAAACTTAAGCTTTGGTCTCATTATATTCCAATATTTAAATTGTGTTTGATTATGAACAAGAGAAGATTCATTACTGTAACTTTTTTTGGTCAATTGATTTGCCGTTTGCAAGACTTTCCCTCTACTGTATCCAATCAACAGACAATCAAGTGACTGCACAACATCTGGGAGTTTACATTTTCCTGTAGCTCAACATAATGATAGACTAGAAGGCGGCAATAATAAATCACACAAGAGGCCAGGCTGCCATCCTCTATAAGGCCAGCCACTGAAACAGATGTCTATACTTTCATGGCTCCTAATCATTAAAAAAAAAAAAAAGAAAAAAAGGATGATGGATCAGCAGCACCCGGCAGCAGCCACTACAGAGGCGACAGAGCTGTGCTGTTCAGCTCTACATACGGTTAAAATCCTGTCTCCGTTGGCACTGAGATCAGCTGATCAAGGTGGCTGCCAGACATCGGACTCCCACCAATATGATATTCATGTTCTAGGTCATTAATAAACATCTATTTATATAATCGTCTTATCCTGTCTGTCTAGGAAATCCCGCGTCGCTGATTGGTCCGGCCGCGGCCAATCAGCGACGCAGGGCTAACTCTGCCCATGTGGTCATGTGGTCATGTGACTCACCAACTGCCCATGGTGTACTGAACATGTTTTGTCAGTTACAGTGTCTGATGTACTTCTGTTACGTTTACTGAACACGGGTAATACACAGTGACATGAGGTAATACACAGGTGACATGAGGTAATACATAAGTAACATAAGGTAATACACAGTAAAATGAGGTAATATACAGTAACATGAGATAATACACAGTAATATGAGGTAATACACAGGTAACATGAGGTAATAAACGGTAACATGAGGTAATACACAGTAATATGAGGTAATACACAGTGACATGAGGTAATACACAGTAACATCAGCGACGCAGGGCTAACTCCGCCCATGTGGTCATGTGACTCACCAACTGCCCATGATGTACTGAACATGTTTTGTCAGTCAGTGTCTGATGTACTTCTGTCACGTTTACTGAACACGGGTAATACACAGTGACATGAGGTAATACACAGATGACATGAGGTAACATGAGGTAATACATAAGTAACATAAGGTAATACACAGTAAAATGAGGTAATATACAGTAACATGAGGTAATACACAGTAATATGAGGTAATACACAGGTAACATGAGGTAATATGAGGTATACGGTAACATGAGGTAATACACAGTGATATGAGGTAATACACAGTAATATGAGGTAATACACAGTAACATGAGGTAATACACAGGTAACATGAGGTAATATACAGTAACATGTGGTAATATACAGTAACATGTGGTAATATACAGTAACATGAGGTAATACACAGTAAAAATGAGGTAATACAGTAATGAGGTATTACACAGGTAACATGAGGTAATATACGGTAACATGAGGTAATACACAGTAATATGAGGTAATACACAGTAACATCTATCTAATTTATATATATATATAATCGTCTTATCCCGTCTGTCTGTCTTTCTGTCCAGGAAATCCCGCGTCACTGATTGGTCTGGCTGCGGCCAATCAGCGATGCGGGATTTCAGAAAAAAGATGGCGTCCGTTAGCGGCTTATCTGCCGCACGGAGGTCAGCGGCGATGCAGCCGGGATATGACCGGCTGCTCGCAGCAGAAGTACCCTGACTGGCGGCGCCGCTGACCTCCATGCGGTTGCCGTCGGCAGATCAGCAGCTAGGGCCGCTGATCTCCCGACAGCAAGTGTGAACGGAGGACCGGCGGCGGCGCCGGTCGGGATACTTCTGGTGCGAGAAGCCGGTCATCTCCCGGAGACAGTGTATCATCTTTTGTCCGATGATTTATTTAAATACAGTTAGATATTCATGTAATAGTTTATATATTTTGATGATCTGTTTAATAATTTTGTTCAGTTGTATTAAGTTCTATGAGCAACAACATTTAATGATAATGTATATATTGTACCCGAAAAATCCTGTGTATTCATTGCATTATTCTTAAATCTTCATAAATAAAACTACATACATATTCTAGAATACCCGATGCGTAAGAATCGGGCCACCATCTAGTGTAGAATAAGAACCCTTTAACCCCTTTACCCCCCAAAGGTGGTTTGCATGTTAATGAGCTGGCCAATTTTTACAATTCTGACCACTGTCCCTTTATGAGGTTATAACTCTGGAACGCTTCCATGGATCCCATGGTGATAATGACATTGTTTTCTCGTGACATATTTTACTTCATGTTAGTGGTAAAATTTCTTTGATATAACTTGCGTTTATTTGTGAAAAAAAAGGAAATTTGGCGAAAATGTCGCAATTTTTCAACTTTGAATTCACATGCCCAAAAATCACGAGATATGGCACACAAAATACTTAATAGGTAACATTTCCTACATGTCTACTTTACATCAGCACAATTTTGGAACCAAAATTTTTTTTGTCACGAAGTTATAAGGGATAAAAGTTAACCAGCGATTTCTCATTTTTACAACACCATTTTTTTTTTTTGGGGGGCGGACCCACATCACATTTGAAGTCACTTTGAGGGGTCTATATGATAGAAAATACCCAAAAGTGATACCATTCTAAAAGCTGCACCCCTCAAGGTGCTCAAAACCACATTCAAGAAGTTTATTAACCCTTCAGGTGCTTCACAGGAATTTTTTGAATGATTGTTTTCCCAAGGGTAACAGGGGAAATTGGACCCCAAAAGTTATTGTGCAATTTGTCCTTAGTACGTCGATACCCCATATGTGGGGGGAACCACTGTTTCGGCGCACGGCAGAGCACGGAAGAGAAGGAGCGCCGTTTGACTTTTTCAACGCAAAATTGGCTGGAATTGACATCGGACGCCATGTCACGTTTGGAGAGCCCCTGATGTGCCTAAACAGTGGAAACTCCCCCATTCTAACTCCAACCCTAACCCCAACACACCCCTAACCCTAATGAGAAAATGGAACTAAATACATTTTTTTCATTTTACTATTTTTCCCTAACTAAGGGGGTGATAAAGGGGGGTTTGATTTACTTTTTATAGCGGGTTTTTATGATTGGCAGCTGTCACAGGCTAAAAGACGCTTTTTATTGCAAAAAATAGTTTTTTGCATCACCACATTTTGAGAGCTATAATTTTTCCATATTTTGGTCCACAGAGTCATGTGAGGTCTCATTTTTTGCGGGACGAGTTGATGTTTTTTATTGATACCATTTTCGGGCACATGACATTTTTTGATCGCTTTTTATTACGATTTTTGGGAGGCAGAATGAACAAAAACCAGCAATTTAGGAATTTCTTTTGGGGGAGCCTTTATACGGTTCCGCGTGTGGTAAAATTGATAAAGCGGCTTTATTCTTCGGGTCAGTACGATTACAGCGATACCTCATTTATATAATTTTTTTATGTTTTAGTGGTTTTATACAATAAAAACAATTTTATATAAAAAATAATTATTTTTGCATCGCTTTATTCTGAGAGCTATAACTTTTTTATTTTTTTGCTGATGACGCTGTATGGATGCTCGTTTTTGAGGGACAAGATGACGTTTTCAGCGGTACCATGTTTATTTATATCCATCTTTTTGATCGCGTATTATTCCACTTTTTGTTCGGCGGTGTGATGATAGAGCATTGTGGTTTTTTTTTAAGGGGTTCACTAAAGGGGTTAACTAGTGGGACAGTTTTATAGGGTAGGTGGTTACGGACGCAGCGATGTTAAATATGTGTACTTTTATTGTTTGTTTTATTTATTTCCATAAAGAAATGAATTTATTGGTGACTATTTTTTTTTTCTTTATTTAGGAATTTTTTAAAATTATTTTTACACGTTTTGTTTTTTTTTACTTTGTCCCAGGGTGGGACATCACTATATAATGTCATATCGCTGCTCTGACAGTTTGCAAAGCACTGTGTCAGGCCAGCGATCTGACAGGCAGTGCTGGAGGCACAGATTCCCTGTGCCGTCGGAACACTGCGATCATGTTTGATCGCAGTGTGCCGGGGGTTAATGTGCCGGGAGCGGTCCGTGACACCCGGCCGTGATCAGCTGCGTTCCCCCTGTGAGCGCAGCTGATCGCATATGACGTACTATCCCGTCCACGGTCATACGGGCCCAGGTCACCTAGACGGCATAGTACGTCAGATGTCAGAAAGGGGTTAAATTGAATACCTCATCACTATTAATATATCTATCTTTCTACATGTAATATTTCCCAACACTTTGGTTTGTTACAGAGTTCCAAATCTTCAGATTCCATCCATTAGGACATAGAGGTAAATTCCCTCCAACTGTCAAAGCTTTGCAGACACATCAGTCAGAAAGTCTGTTTCAGTAAATACTTGTATTCCCATAATATTACACAAGTGGAGAGGGCAGTTTTCTTACAACTATGCAAAGTGCTGCTTAATTCCTTCCAAACAAATGGACAGCTGGGTGTTATTTTATGAGAGTGTGTCCCAAACAGACCGACTCTGTCTAATCAGGGATACCCAAGTGGAGACAGACCCTTTAACACAGGGAGGGGTGAAATCTAGTTACCAATGTATTCTTAAGGAATAACATAGAAGGGAAACACTTCAGATTACTGAGAAAAGATGCTTCAGGATTGCTCCTAGTGGCAGCAGCATACACCCATGGTTTCCTGTGTCCCCCAATGAAGGCTCCGATAAACAGATTTTACGGTGAGTACCCAAAATCTAGTTTTTTTTACGCATGCGGATTTTCCTTATTAATGCTAGTCTATGGGGGAAAAGTCGCATGCGTACCCGCAAGAGAAATTGACATGCTGCGGATCTGAAAGACGCTCTGCATGTCAGTTTCCATGGGTGATCAGCAGGTGCACATAGTGGACTTTGGATTTCTGGAAATCCCATCCACTATGTTGTAACATCTGGCCGCTATGCTCCTCCCCAGCAGTATATACCCACTAACTGGCAGAAAGCAGTAGGAGAAGCAGAGAATGAACAAACAGATAAGAGTAGAATCTGATAAATGTAAGAAACAGTAAAAACAGGGGCGGGTGCTGTGTCCCCCAATGAAGGCTCTGAGAAACAGATTTTACGGTGAGTATCCAAAATCTAGTTTTCTCTGTCGCTTCATTGGGGGACACAGGAAACCATGGGACGTCCAAAAGCAGTCCCAAGGGTGGGAAGAATACCCTCTAGTCAGAGCTCAGGCCACTGCAGGACCTTAGCAGGACCTTTCTTCCAAGGTTCGCGTCTGACAAAGCAAGAGTATGAACCTTACAGAATTTGGTGAAAGTATGAATGGAGGCCCATGTAGCAGCTTTGCAGAGCTGCGAGGCCGATGCCTGATGACGAACTGCCCAGGAGGCTCCCACCGAACGCGTGGAGTGTGCGGTAATCCTTAGAGGCTGTGCTTTACCTCTTAGACGGTAAGCTTCCAAAACGGTGGAACGGATCCATCGAGCAATGGTAGAGCGGGACGCAGGAAGACCCCTTCGAGAACCCTCAGGGTTAATGAACAAAGAATCTGAGCGTCGAAAAGGCTCAGTTCTGGATAGATAAACTTGTAGGGCCCTTACAAGATCCAGTCTGTGCAGCGACCGCTCTCGGGGATGAGACGGAGACGGACAAAAAGGACGGAAGCACAATGTCCTCATTCAGATGAAAGCAGGAAACCACCCTGGGGAGAAAGGATGGAACTGGACGCAGGACAACCTTATCCTGGTGAAGAATCAGATAAGGAGTACGACAAGAGAGTGCCGCCAACTCAGAAACACGCCTGATTGAGGTGATCGCGACCAGGAAAGCGATCTTCCAGGAGAGGAATGTGAGACAGACCTCATGCAATGGTTCGAATGGAGACTTTTGTAAAAGTACCAAATTAAGATCCCAGGGATCCACTGGTGGATGGTAGGGAGGAACGGAGTGGGCTACTCCCTGAACGAAAGTTTTAGGCGGTCAGCAAACTGCTAAGTTCTTTTGGAACAGAATTGAGAGAGCCGAAATCTGTCCCTTAATGGAACTAAGAGACAATCCTGATTCCAAGACCAATTGTAGAAAAGACAAGATGGATGGTAGGTGAAACCCATTGGAGAGATTTGGTGAACCTCACACGAGCGGAAATATGCTTTCCATGTTCGGTGGTAAATCTTGGAAGACGAGAACTTCCTAGCCTTGATCATGGTTTGAATGACCTGGTCGGAAAACCCAGCTGATTTCAGCACTGCGGCTTCAACAGCCATGCCGTTAAACTGAGCGACTGAGAACTCTGGTGGAAGAGGGGCCCCTGCGACAAAAGGTCTGGGTGATCCGGGAGTCTCCACGGCGTGTCCACTGCGGGGTTGACTAGCTCTTCATACCAGGTTCTCCGAGGCCAATCTGGGGCGATGAGAATCATGGGAATTCCTTCCGCTTTTATCTTTTTGACTACTCTGGGGAGTAGCGGCAGAGGTGGGAATAGGTACGGAAGGGAGAACTGTGCCCAAGATATTGCTAGGGCATCGAAACCGATTGCCAGCGGGTCGCGAGATCTGGACACAAACTGTGGAACCTTGTGGTTGAGCCTGGACGCCATTAGGTCGACGTCTGGAGTCCCCCACCTGAGACAAATTTTGTTGAAGACTAACTGGTGCAGAGACCATTCGCCTTTGGCCAGCCCTTCTCTGCTGAGTAAGTCTGCCGCCCAGTTCTCTACCCCTGGAATGTGCACCGCGGAAATCGATGGAACGTTCTGCTCGGCCCAAGACAGGATCCGAGCGACCTCAGACATTACTGCCCGACTCAGAGTCTCCCCTTGGTAGTTGATGTACGCCACCGCTGTGGCGTTGTCGGTCTGAACCCGAATAGAGTATCCTTGAAGAAGATTCTGCCAATGTACCAGGGAAAGGAATACTGCTCGGAGTTCCAGAATGTTGATTGGGAGAGCCGATTCCCGAGCTGACCACCGGCCCTGGACCGTCAGATCCTGGAAGACTGCTCCCCAGCCGAGAAGGCTGGCATCTTTTGTGATTATTTTCCAATGAATGGGTAGGAAGGACCTCACGAGACGGATCGACTGGGAGTGCTCCCACCGTTTTAGGGACTGTTTTAGCCGCGGTGGAATCGAGACCACCCGATCCAGGGAACGAATTGACTTGTTCCATCTCGCCAGAAGTAAGAGTTGGAGAGGGCGAGTGTGAAATTGAGCAAATGGAACTGCTTCCATTGAGGCAACCATTTTGCCTAGCACACTCATGCAGAAACGGAGGGAGCGGGGTGAGCGACCTCTCAGAGACCGAACTCCGCGTATGAGAGCCAGGAATTTGTCCTTGGGTAGGAAAATCTTTGCTTAAGCCGTGTCGAAGAGAATTCCTAGAAAAACCAGACATTGGACCGGGGTCAGAGAGGACTTCGCGGTGTTGATTATCCAGCCTAGCCGAGTGAGAGTGTCCAGGATGATCTGGAGGCTCTCCTGACACGCCGCGGGGGATGCGGCTTTGATGAGGATGTCGTCTAAGTAAGGAATGACGAGAATGCCTCGGCTGCGTAGAAAAGCCATCGCTGTCTCCATCACCTTGGTAAAAACACGGGGGGCGGTAGCTAGGCCGAATGGCAGTGCCGTGAATTGGGAGTGGACCCCTGAATGGAAAAACGAAGGAACCTCTGGTGTGGAGGAAAGATGGGAATGTGTAGGCAGGCATCTTGGATGTCCACCGAACAGAGGAACTCCCCTGGTTGCATGGAGGCTATCACGGAACGAAGGGACTCCATCTTGAAGTGGTGCAGGCGTACGTATCGGTTCAGATGCTTGAGATCCAGAATAGGACGAACAGAGCCATCTTTCTTCGGAACCACAAACAGGTTGGAATAAAAACCTGAAAAGAGCTCCTGTATGGGAACGTAAACGATGACGCCGGCTTCGAGGAGGGAGTCGATGGCTTTGAAAACACCCCGGAATGAGGGAGGTATCTCTTGGAAGACGGGACTCGAAAAAACGAGATTGAGGGAGAGAAGAAAACTCTATTTTGTAACAGTAGGAGACGACATCTCGTACCCAGGCGTCGTCGACTACAGACAGCCACTCGTCCCGAAACTGAAGGAGCCGACCAACCACCTTGAGAGGATTCCCAGGTGGGGGCATCCCGTCATGCAGATGAAAACCTGTTGGAGCCAGACCTGGTGGGTCAGCGTTGGGTAAGTCTTGAGCGCCAGGTAGGGGCTGGCTTAAAGGAGGGTCTTTTCCTTTGTTGAGGCACTGGGGTTCTGTCTTGTCGCGGGTTGCTCTATGGTTGAAACCTCCGAAAAGACCGAAAAGGAGCAGTGCGATGTGGCGTGCGCTTGATCCTCTGCTGTGGTAAAAGTGTACTCTTCCCTCCCGTAGCGTTGGAGATTATCTTTTCCAGCTCTTCTCCAAATAGGCGAGAACCGTGGAAGGGAAGGCCCATGAGGGACTTCTTTGATGCAGAGTCAGAGTTCCAGGCTTTAAGCCACAGAACTCTGCGGATCGCGACGATGTTGCCGGCAGCTATGGCTGAGCAGGTGGCTGCATCTAGAGACGCGGACACAAGATATTTTCCCGCGTGATTGATTTGGTCCGCCAGATCGGCTAGGTCGTCGACCGGAGCCCCGGCGACGACACCCCGGCGGAGGTGCTTTGCCCATGTGGAAACTGCCTTAGCCACCCAAGTGGCGGCAAAGGAGGGGCAGAGGGAAGCGCCCGCGGCCTCGAAGGCGGACTTAGCCAGAGACTCTATGTGTCTGTCAGAGGGTTCCTTTAGCGAGGAACTGTCAGACAGAGGGAGTATAGTCTTGGTGGCCAGCCGGGGGACCGGAGGGTCCACCGAAGGAGACGCTGCCCACTTGCTAAGCAGGTCAGGCTGAAAAGAATACAAGACGGCCATGCGTTTTTCTTGTCTGGAAGCACTTGTCTGGGTGTTGCCATTCCACCGCGACGGTCCTGTTGAACTCGTCGTGGTTGGCAAAGACACGGGTAGGTCGCTTTGTTTTCCTGAAAGACACAGTCTGATCAGAGGGAGGTAACTCAGAGTCTTTAATATCAAGAGTCTCATTAACAGCAACAATCAAACTATTCACTGTGTCACGCAGTTTGGAGACCTGTGCTGAGTCCAGATCAGAATCTGACTCAGAACGAGGGTCTGACTCTAGCGCCTCTGGAGCATCTGACTGAGGGGACGGAGGGAAGACTGGCGCCCTGGAAGGCGGTGATGAAGATGATAAGCTGTACGGTGAGATAATGCGGGCACGCTTTCTTGTAGATCTGGATTTTCTCTGAACGGAAACCCACTGGGTATGTGAGGGGTTAATGTCCGATGCCTCAGAGGGGGGTAGCTGAGACCCGCTAGCAGGTGCAAGATTAGGAAGTCGTTCCAATACCGAGACCAAAGTGTGAGATACCTTGGTTAGGTCAGCTACTGACTGAGACAGAGATGTCACCCACTCAGGAGGGGGCACGCTCTCACTGCGAGTAGTGGGGGGGCTCCTGGGAAGACATTTTAGATTGTTTGCAATTAAGGCAGAGGGATGAGGTCTGACCAGAGGGAAACTTCTTGTAGCAGGACAAGCATGCAAAGTGTACTACAATGACAGGAGGATGGGAGAGAGGCTCCCTAGTGATAGACATGGACTTAGAGAAGCTATGAGACAGTGGGTATCTGCCAGGGATGAGAGCCGACCCCCCAGTGATAGAGCTTACAGACCTGGATCCTGGCCGACAGAAATCTGATGAGAGGAGCTGCTGCTGTGGGGCTGCTGTGAGGCTGCAGGTGATGAAAAAACGCTGGAGCAGATAGTGACCAAGGGCTGCTGCTTAGAGGCTGCAGAGCGGTGACCTGTGGAGTGCAGAGGAAATGGCGCCGTTTTGCGGGCGGAGCCTAATGGGAGCGCAATATTCACGCTCTTTTGGGGCCAGAAGGGAGGGGGGAATCCAGTGGAGGCTGCATAGAAGCCCGGCAAAGGGAGAAGGCTGTGCAGAGCTGCAGAAAGAGGGAGAGAGCTTCTGATAGGCTGGGAGGGGTGGGCGTGGCCAGGATGGGCGTCGGCACCTGTGATTGGCCGGCCGGGGGGGGCATGGCCTAACACTGAAGTAGGCCCAAAGTGAAGCCGGGGACTAAATTAGAGAAAGGAGGCCGCAGGAGGAAGGGGGGTGGGGCGCGGTAGGCGCTGCAGATCGCCGGAGGGGCCAGGGATAGGAAGACATACCCTCAGCTGTGATCAGACCTCATGGGAGATATAAACAAATATAGAAATACAGTGCCTTGCGAAAGTATTCGGCCCCATGGAACTTTTCAACCTTTTCCCACATATCATGCTTCAAACAAATGTAAATTTTTGGTGAAGAATCAACAAGTGGGACACAATTGTGAAGTTAAACAAAATTTATTGGTTAGTTTAAATTTTTGTGAAAATACGAAAACTTAACAGTGGGGCGTGCAATATTATTCGGCCCCTTTAACTTAATACTTTGTTGTGCCACCTTTTGCTGCGATTACATCTGCAAGTCGCTTGGGGTATGTCTTTATCAGTTTTGTACATCACGAGACTAAAATTCTTGCCCATTCATCCTTGGCAAACAGCTCGAGCTCAGTGAGGTTGGATGAAGATCGTTTGTGAACAGCAGTTTTCAGCTCTTTCCACAGATTCTCGATTGGATTCAGGTCTGGACTTTGACTTGGCTATTCTGACACCTGGATATGTTTATTTGTGAACCATTCCATTGTAGATTTTGCTTTATGTTTGGGATCATTGTCATTGTCTTGTTGGAAGACAAATCTCTGTCCCAGTCTCAGGTCTTTTGCAGACTCCAACAGGTTTTCTTCAAGAATGGTCCTGTATTTGGCTCCATCCATCTTCCCATCAATTTTAACCATCTTCCCTGTTCCTGCTGAAGAAAAGCAAGCCCAAACCATGATGCTGCCACCACAAAGCTTGACAGTGGGGATGGGTTGTTCAGGGTGATAAGCTGTGTTGCCTTTACGCCAAACATATCGTTTGGCATTGTTGCCAAAAAGTTCGATTTTGGTTTCATCTGACCAGAGCACCTTCTTCCACATGTTTGGTGTGTCTCCCAGGTGGCTTGTTGCAAACTTTATGCAACACTTTTTATGGATATCTTTGAAAAATGGCTTTCTTCTTGCCTCTCTTCCATAAAGGCCAGATTTGTGCAGTGTACAGTTATGGACAAAAGTTTTGAGAATGACACAAATATTAATTTTTACAAAGTCTACTGCTTCACTTTTTCTAATGGCAATTTGCATATACTCCAGAATGTTATAAAGAGTGATCAGCTTAACAGCAATTACTTGCAAAGTCAATATTTGGCTAGAAAATGAACTTTATCCCCCAAAACACATTTCAACATCATTGCAGCCCTGCCTTAAAAGGACCAGCTAACCTCTTTTCAGTGATTGCTCCATTAACACAGGTGTGGGTGTTGATGAGGACATGGCTGGAGATCAATCTGTCATGATTAAGTAAGAATGACACCACTAACAGGGAAGAGTATCGCAGCTAGAAAGATTGCACCTCAGTCAACAATCTATCGCATCATCAAGAACTTCAAGGAGAGAGGTTCCATTGTTGCCAAAAAGGCTCCAGGGCACCCAAGAAAGACCAGCAAGTGCCAGGACCGTCTCTTAAAAGTGTTTCAGCTGCGGGATCGGGCTACCAGCAGTGCAGAGCTTGCTCAGGAATGGCAGCAGGCAGGTGTGAGTGCATCTGCACGCACTGTGAGGCGGAGACTCTTGGAGCAAGGCCTGGTCTCAAGGAGGGCAGCAAAGAAGCCACTTCTCTCCAGAAAAAACATCATGGACAGACTGATATTCTGCAAAAGGTACAGGCAGTGGACTGCTGAGGACTGGGGTAAAGTTATTTTCTCTGATGAATCCCCTTTTCGATTGTTTGGGACATCAGGAAAACGCCTCATTCAGAGAAGGCAAGGTGAGCGCTACCACCAGTCTTGTCTCATGCCAACTGTTAAGCATCCTGAAACCATTCATGTGTGGGGTTGCTTCTCAGCCAAGGGAATCGGCTCTCTCACAGTCTTGCCTAAAAACACAGCCATGAATAAAGAATGGTACCAGAATGTCCTCCAAGGGCAACTTCTCTCAACCCTCCAAGAGCAGTTTGGCGATCAACAATGCCTTTTCCAGCATGATGGAGCATCTTGCCATAAAGCAAAGGTGATTACTAAATGGCTCAGGGAACAAAACAGAGATTTTGGATCCATGGCCTGGAAACTCCCCAGATCTTAATCCCATTGAGAACTTGTGGTCAATCATCAAGAGACGGGTGGACAAACAAAAGCCTAAAAATTCTGACAAAATGAAAGCATTGATTGTGCAAGAATGGACTGCTATCAGTGAGGATTTGGTCCAAAAGTTGATTGAGAGCATGCCAGGGAGAATTGCAGAGGTCCTGAAGAAGAAGGGTCCACACTGCAAATATTGACTTGCTGCATTAACTCATTCTAACTGTCAATATAAGCTTTTGTTCCTCATGTTTGCAATTATATTTCTGTCTGTGATAAAAACATCTGTCAAACACACATAAAAACCAGAGGGCAGCAGATCATGTGAAAATATAATATTTGTGTCATTCTCAAAACTTTTGGCCATGACTGTATGACTGATTGTTGTCCTATGGACAGACTGTCCCACCTCAGCTGTAGATCTCTGCAGTTCATCCAGAGTGATCATGGGCCTCTTGGCTGCATCTCTGATCAGTCTTCTCCTTGTTTGAGATGAAAGTTTAGAGGGACGGCCGGGTCTTGGTAGATTTGCAGTGTTATGATACTCTTTCCATTTCAATATGATCGCTTGCACAGTGCTCCTTGGGATGTTTAAAGTTTTGGAAATTATTTTGTATCCAAATCCAGCTTTAAACTTCTCCGCAACAGTATCACGGACCTGTCTGCTGTGTTCCTCGTTTTCATGAGGCTCTCTGTGCTTCAAACAGAACCCTGAGACTATCACAGAGCAGGTGCATTAATACGGACACTTGATTGCACACAGGTGGATCATATTTATCATCAGTAGTCATTTAGGACAACATTGGATCATTCAGAGATCCACAATGAACTTCTGGCGTGAGTTTGCTGCACTGAAAGTAAAAGGGGCCGAATAATATTGCATGTCCCACTTTTCAGTTTTTGTATTTCCACAAAAATTTAAACTAACCAATAAATTTCATTCAACTTCACAATTGTGTCCCACTTGTTGTTGATTCTTCACCAAAAATTTACATTTGGTATCTTTATGTTTGAAGCATATGTGGGAAAAGGTTGAAAAGTTCCATGGGGCCAAATACTTTCGCAAGGCACTGTATATATGGAAAAAAAATTTTTTATTTTATTTTAAAAAGGAGCCCCCAGCTGCCGCACTCATACCTGTCCTTCACAGATGCAGCGCTGGGAGACGAATCTGTGGTTGTACCGTGGGGCCACTGGACAACTCTGGTAACAGTCAGGTAATGACTTTGTCTTCCTCCCCTAAGCGACCGGCTACGGACGGCGGGCGGCGTAGGGGGGACAGCGGCACGGACCAGTCCGCATTTTTTCTTTCTTTCTTCCCCTGAACGACGGCTATGGAGGGCGAGTGGCGTAGGGGGGTAGTGGCCAGGACCAGTCCGCATCTTCGGTCCTGCGGATGCCCCAAACATGCTTGGAGTGTTAGGAGGCATGGGGTCCAGCCAGGTAGACACGAGAGGCTACAGTAGTGACGCATTCACACACTGTGCTCCCGGTCTCTAGGGGGGAGAGCGGAGTGAGCTGTTACACTCCGTCGCCCGAATCACAAGCTGGACCTGAAAAATAGACATCATTAATAAAAACCAACAAAACCTAAAGGTAGATACGGGGCTGAGAGCAGCCTGTGTCCACCTACTACTGACACTAAGCTAAAACTGAATAGCTTTCTGCCAGTTGGTGGGTATATACTGCTGGGGAGGAGCTAACCATTTTTTTTTGCATAGTGTCAACCTCCTAGTGGCAGCAGCATACACCCATGATTTCCTGTGTCCCCCAATGAAGCGACAGAGAAAAGTAAATGCATGTCCGACAATTTGCATAATTGGTGCAGACATTCTGTAGCATCAAAACCGCAGCAGCTCCTGAGTGTGAGGACGTACCCTTAGAAACCCATGACCGTTTCATGTAATACATTCACAGTAAAGCTACTAACATACCATAGGCTCCTCATCACTACAGGAAGACGGAGTCGGGTCTTCACATTCATCATCTTCCTTTGTTTCATTTGATGATTCCGACAAAGTTTGCTCTTTCCCCAATATTAAACCTTCCTCATGTTCTCTTTCCTCTTCATCGCTTGACAGCACAACTGGGTGTAGACAATAAAATAGTAATTTGTAATTTAATAGTACTGTATTGAATCAAAATAGTAAATGTAAACATTTGAGAAAAACAAGTAAAAATAACTTTGTGAAAGATTTCCCTAATTGGGTAGTATGCCTGTGCAGGTGTATGTGGATATCTATGTAAAGTCGTAGGTGGACAAAGTCAAACAGTAAAAGGGTCTATAAAGTTTATTATACGAGTACTGTATGGTGGCATAAATTGGGGCCGAAATGGATTTGCCTTTTTAACACTACATCAGGGAATCTGTCATCAGGTTTTTGCGATGTTATCTGAGAGCAGCATAACGTAAGAGCAGAGTCCCCAATTCCAGTGATATATCACTTAGTTGCCTGGGTTTTACTGTTTCAATACAACTAGTGTTTTATCAGCAGGAGATTATCACTACTGTACAATTTGGGACATGCAGGGTAGTCCAGACCCCATCTCCAGCACTGATTAGCAGCTTTCTCTCACTATACATTATACACAGAAAGCTTTAGTGGTGCTGGGGTTATACACAGCTCAACAACTGAGCTCTGCTACATCTGCAGCAGAGAAAACGGTGACTCTACCATAACTGCTGCACACAGTAAACTAAGCTATGTATCACTGGAATCAGGATCTCTGTCCTAGCATCATGCTGCTGTCAAATTGCATAGCAAACAACTGCTAAGAGATTCCCTTAAACTACTTCGTGACAAGACTATTTTGTTTTTTGTTTTTTGCATTTTGTTTTCCTCTCCTTTTTTCCAAGAGCCATAACTTTTTATTTTTCTTTTGACATGCTAAAATAAGGCTTTTTATTTTGCTGGACAAGATGTACTTTTAAATGTGATGTAAAAAAAAACCCACACAATTCCAGAATCATTTGTTGGGTTTTAGATTTACAGTGTTTATTATACGGTAAAAAATACCTAACAATATGATTCCACCGGTCAGTATAATCAAGGGATACCAAATATGCATACTTGTTTTATTTTTATAGTGATGAAAAGGAAATAAAATTTGGAAACTTGAAAAAATAAAATAAATTACTTGTATCTCCATATTCCACCAAGGCTTTCGACTTTCAGCTGATGGTGCTGTGTGTGAGGGCTTGTTTTTTGGCCATGATACGACATTTATTTTATTGAGACTATATTTTTGGTAGATACAATGTTTTACTGCATTTCCTTGTGGTGATGCAGCAGCCGAAAACACAGCAATGCTGGCATTTTGATTTTATTTGATCATTACAGAGTATAAAGATTGGGTTAATTAATTTGCAATGCTGATATATTTCATTTTTATAGACATAATACCATATCTGAGCATTTTTTTAATTTAATTCTTTATTATTAAATGGGGAAAAGAGGAATGATTTGAAATTTTATATTTTTCTATTTGTTTTTTATTGTTATAAATGCTCTCTTTTCACTGTATTTGTCCCTTGGGGAACTTAATCCTTCGACTGATAACTTGTACTACACCCAGCAATACTACAGTACTTTCCATTGTGTAGTAACAGCATCAATTCTGAAAGACCTCTGATGGAAACAAAATTAACATCTTCTTTAGGTGGAATATACAACATGGTATATGCTCATTTTGATTCTCTCTTAGGTTTTGTTTGTTTAATGGCCAGTGTGAACATGCTCCTACACGTTGCATGTATACCAACTTATACTCCAGTCCAGTTCTTTCGGTTTTGCCATCAATTCTTCTAGGTACACTTGTATAGCTCTTGAAGGAACTCAGCAGGGATTGTTCCAAATATCTTAGAGAAATAACCACTGACCTTCTGTGGATGTAGGCCTATGCAAATCATTTTGTCTCATCATATAATCCAAAGCTAACTTGATGCTGAGATCAGAGATCTATGGGGAAACAGGTCATCACTTACAGGACTCCTTGTTCTTCTTTATGAAGAAGATAGTTCTTATTGACATGACACTGTCTCTATGTTTGGGGTCGTTATTCTGCTGCAGAATAAACTGGAGCTACTTGAACAATCTCTGATTCTCCAATGCTAACCAAAAGATCATTGAAATGATGTAAGCAAGGCTGAAATTCAGTGGAAACGGGCAAATAAAGGGGTGGTGCAAAATCCAAAATAAAATAATTTTCAGCCTAAATTCCTATCTATTTAATGCCATAATTTAAACTATTATCTAATATACTTGAATTAAAAATTCCCTATACTTCCCCAAGTACAATATAGAACGGCTTTTAGTTTATATTTTTTTAATACTTCCTTTTATGATGCCTCATTTAAGAATCTCAGTGCATGCTGGGATATGCAAACAAAATGTCATCAGGGCAGAGGCTGCAGTCACGACCCCCTCCCTGCAATGAAGAGTTATCAGTGCCGCTCTTTTCAGGGGCTGGGCTAGTCCCTGCGCGATGTGCACACCGATAGCGCGCTCTCTGCTGCCGGCTCAGATTAGCAGTAACGAGCTAGCAACAAAGCAAGTTGTCAGAGATGTCACTGGTCCCTGCACGCTGGTTATTCTGAGAACATGCACTGTTGCCAGCTTGTTACAGTTGATCTGAGCGTGCCGTCAGTGTGAACACACCCTGAAACGAGACCCCTGATTATGCTTCATTAGAATATCCTAGAATGCACTGGGATTCTTAAATGAAAATTCTTCAAAAAAAAGAATTTATAAAAAAAAATAAGAAAGGCAGTTAGAGTAGTTAGGGAAGGAAAGTGAGTTTTACAATTAAGTATATTAGAGAACAGTTTAGATTATGGCATTAAATGGATTATGGGATTGAGAATAAAAATTACTTTGGATATGGACCATCCCTTTATGTTACATTCCATAGCAAAATAAGGTATTGCAGCACATCTGATCACTTAATAATCTATAATGAATGCATACTGCCACTATAAAGACTGAAGAAGTAAACTTTGCGAAAACCAAAATTTGTGGCAGTTTCAAAATTTTTGACTGCAGGCTTGCACACATTCTTCTGTCTCTTCATGTAATCCAACACAGACTCAATGATGTTGCGATCAGGGCTCTGTGGGGGCTATAAAATCACTTTCAGGACCCCTTACTCTTCTTCAAGTTGAAGATTGTATTTACCATTTGCTGTATGTGTCATTGTCCTGCTGCAGAAAACATTTGGAGTCAACCAGACGCCTCCTTGATGTATGATGGATAAATATCTGCATGAAATTCTCAGCATTGACGATACCATTAATCGTACTAAACTCACAAATACATTTGCTGAAATTCAGCACCAAGTTTGCAAGAAAGCCCCAACAAGCTTCACTGCTGCCTGCAGACACTTGTGACTAAGTGGATTTTGAATTCAATGTTGCCACTTTTTGATGCTTCTTCAAATAAAACTTGAGCAGCACATCTTACACATCAGTCATCTTGTTGCTGTCTTCAATCTTGACATCGTGTACAAAGTGCGACATAAAACTGTCTTCCCACGTCACCATCCTACAAAATCCTCTACTGTGTGAAAATGCATCTAGAAGAATTGTTGCTGATTTAAAGGAAAAGGGTGTTCACAGCAAATAATGATTTGGATTTAATTTTTATTTATTCCCTTTCCATTTTGGTAATTGATCAAAATAAACTAACTTAATACTTACATTTTTAAAAGCATTCTTATTTTGCAGCATTTTCTCTGCACCTGCCTAAAACTTTTACACATTACTGTGTGCTTAATATATATTGTTTTTACCTTGTGTGTAAGGATTTTTTCTTGAACGCCCAAATTTCAATGAATATGAGCAGTGTTACTACGCACAGGCATGACAGATCAGCCTTTTTATTATCTTTGTAAATACAAAGAATATACTCTTTAGTTAACTTAAAATATATAAAAAATGTAGCAATAAATATTAAGAGGAGGATCCAATGACCCTACTAATAGATGTCCTTCAATATATTTGACTCATCAAGAAATCTATGTCAGAATTCAAATGTAATTTAAACACATTACAGATGAAAATTAATAAAATTGTGCCCTCAACGTTTTGGCAAATCTCAAAAACAAAAAGGTTGCACGATATGTCATTTGTAGTGTACCATAATATTCTACTTTTTTTTTTACATTCCAATAGTCATCATAAACCTTATAACAAATGTTCCCAATATTTAGGCATCAGATGAGTCAGTGTCCAGTTTTAGAAGTAAGCAACTCTACAATTTTCTTGTAAGGCAAACATACAGTAGTTCCTCTATCAAAGTACATACATCACTTACTTGGTTCTGATGGCAGATTTTTTTTACTGACAATTTGCTCATGCGTCCTTTTCCTGCTTAGCCGGCTTCTGTAAGAGTGTAATCTGTTCATTGGTGGATCCACAACAGAGCAACCAAGTGAAGACTTATTACTTTCCTTACACGTCCTGGCCGCTCTGTCTTTGATAGGAGATGATTTCATAGGACTCTCCGTAACAGTTTCCGATGAAGGGGATGGTGTTTTATCTACAGAAGGATGCGCAGATACATCTTTTGGTGAAGTAGGAGTCTTCTTATTCTGGTACTCCGCTCTCTTGCAGCAGTACGTTTTTTCCCGTGTATTTGGCGAGTTAACATTTTTCTTCACTGAATTTTTCTGCAAAGAAAAAAAACAATGAATAATGGTCTCTACCATATACCAAAATAAACTAGTAAGTGCCACAATATGCTCACAGTTTAGTTTAAAGGATTATCTGAAGGTGCAAACAGACTATATGGAGAAAAGTTTTGGGGCACATATGTTTTATACCTACAGGAGGTTCCATTATAAATCCAAGGGCATTAAAGGGAATCTGCTAGTGATGAGCGAACATGCCTGGATAAGGTGTTATCAGAGTGACTTCGGAGTGCACGAATAATATGTTCAACTCCCTAACAAACAGGTTATCCCTGCATGTGTTGCGGGGCTGTTGAACAGCCGTGAGACATGCAGCCGTGGAGACTCGAACATATTATTCGAGCACGCCAAAGACACTCTGATAGCACCCGAGCATGCCCGGATAACACCTTGTCCCAGCACATTCGCTCATCACTAGAATCTGTCAGTAAGTTTGACCCCTAAACCATTAATATATGCATGTAGCCCGACAAAAATGTAACTCACTGGTACCAGTTTATTTTCATTCCGATACATGAATCAAATAAATCCTCATGTTTTGTGGTATGCAAATAAGTTTCTAAGTGCAGTGGGCTGGAGAATACTCTAACTGAAACTTGCCTCCTCGATTCTTAACATTATTAGCGCCTCTCTGTGGATTGCTATCGGACCTTGCTTCTGCCATAAGGCGCCGGTCATGAGATCTCCTCGCTTTTGCGGAGTAGCTTTCCCTTCTGAGGGCACAGGCTCTACTGTGCATGCGCTGAGCAGCCATACTTGCACTCTGGTGAGCAATGGGAATAAAATAAAAGCAAAAACTGACGACTTTTTACCTGGTGGGGTGGCAGGTCCTCTATAAAGGTTACAATCAGAAAATACGGACATGGGCTTCATTGCTTAGCATCTTCCTCTCCTATTTTGAGTGCTGCAACAGCCCAATATTCAGCTGTGTTCCCTCTTGCCACTGCTTTCCATGGAGGGGGGCATTTGCTTGGCATAAAGTCTACCAGTACAGTACTATCTCTAAATTCTCTCCCCATATATCAAGGATACATTGCAGTAAACTTTCCACCAATCCCCTGCGACCCACATTCTGAATCTCCACCCAGTCTATCCTCCTAGTCAGCAAAGAGAATTTGCATTCACAAAAATCAGCACTGCTTCTCATAATGGCCAGTAAAAGATTTTTTCTTTTTTTTGCAAGAAAAGATAGAACCTGCTGTAAAGTCCCTATCATTATGGAATAAAGAATATCTCTCAAAATTTGCAAAAATATCTGAATTTGGAGGATGGGAATTTTACACGTTAACCAGTTAATCAATAGCGATGCACTCAAAACCTTTGAATGCTTAGAGGAGGAATTTCACCTGCCTGAAAGTTTTTCAATACTCCTTAGGCTAAGTGCACACGTTCAGGATTATTTGCGTTTTTTTTTTTTTGCGTTTTTCGCATACTATTATTTAGAATGAATTCTGCTATTTTTGTGCACATGGTGCGTTTTTTTACGCGAAAAAACGCATCGCAGAAAAAACAACAACAGCATGTTCATTAATTTCGCGGAAAACTAGCGTTTTTCCCGCTATATTATTGAGCTAGAATGTTCAGGAAAAATTTGCGGTAAAAACGTGCAAAATCCGCGCAAAAACGCGAGAAAAACGCATGCGTTTTTACCGCTGAAAAAGTCCGTTTTTGCTCAGGAATTTTCTGCAAACATTCCTGAACGTGTGCACTTAGCCTTATACATGAATATAAAGCCCAATGTACATTAATTCTGTAGTTCATTAAGATATCACTTCAGACACTATACAGGGGTTACAAAAGGGAGTGATTTCCTGCATAATTGATGACTTGATATTTATATTTCTGAAAAAATGTACTTTGCTGGTTAAACAAATATTTCACATGTTATGGCCTTGCCTGCAATTATATACATTTTGGATTGTGGATCTTAATATTGAGGAGCAAGCGTGTTTGGATATCGTGTTATCTGAACATGCTAGGATGTTATCCGAGTAACTTGGATGTGCTTGCGTAATATGTCCGAGTCCCCACAGATGTGTGATTTGCGGTAGTTAGACAGCAGCAACATATGCGGGGATTGTATGCTTGTTAGGCAATCCCCGCAAGTGTTGAGGCTGGGTAACAGCCCGAAATTATGCAGCCGCCGGGACTCGAACATATTACTCGAGCACACCCAAGAAACTTGGATTGCAAGATATCTGAGCACATACTCATCACTAGTTCTAAACCACTTAACTTTCGGAGCTTTTTTGATTTTTCGTTTTTCGCTCCCCTTCTTTCCATCTTTCCAGAGCCATAACTTTTTTATTTTTCCGTCAATATGACCATTTGGCTTATTTTTTGAGGGACGAGTTGTACTTTTGAACAACACCATTGGTTTTACCATGTCATGTACTCCAAAACGGGAGAAAAAATTCCAAGTGCGGTGAAATTACAAAAATAGTGCAATCACACCCTTGTTTTTTGGTTGGCTTTTTTGCTAGGTTCACTAAATGCTAAAATTGACCTGCCGCTATGATTCTCCAGGTCATTACAAGTTCATAGGCACCAAACATGTCTAAGTTCTCTTTTATCTAAGTGGTGAAAAAAAATTTCAAAGTGTGCTTAAAAAAAAAAAAAAAAAAAAAAAAAGCGCCATTTTCCGTGACCCGTAGCGTCTCCATTTTTGTGATCTGGGACCGGGTGAGGGCTCATTTTTTGCGTGCCGAGCTGATGTTTTTAATGACACCACTTTTGTGCAGAGATGTTCTTTTGATCGCCCGTTATTGCATTTTAATGCATTGTCGCGGCAACAAAGAAAAACGTAATTCTGGCGTTTTTAATTTTTTTCTCGCTGCGCCGTTTAGCAAATGGGTTAATCCTTTTTTCTATTATTGATCGATCGGGCGATTCTGAACGCGGTGATACCAAATATGTGTGTGTGTGGTTTTTTTATTGCTTCATTTTGATTGGAGCGAACGGGGGGGGGGGGATTTGAATTTTTTTTTTTTTTAATTTTTAAACACTCTTTTTTACTTTTGGCATGCTTCAATAACCTCTTTTCAGAATATCTTTATTAAAATTTTTATTGGAAGGGTAAGGAAGGATAGGAAAATACATTACAAAGGTCAATACATCAGGAAAAAAAGGGTAACAATTAACAGTTGAGATAAAATAATGCAATACAGGTAGGATTTTGCATAATTAAATTTCAAACTACTATTATAACAACAACCTTAACAGTAATATAAGCAAATAATGTGTACCTTGAGAAGATTACTATTTAAGAAGAATGTTTATTTTGAAATATTATATAACTGAGAAAATAGCCTTCAGGAAGTGAAATCATGTCATGGCCCCCATCTCTTACAATACGTAGTGAAGTAATTATTAGCAATTGCATGACTCTTTTCATAAGAGTCATGCAATGACATTTTATCTAAGATGTCACTTATTTTTGGAACTGAGGTTTCTTTCCAGAGAGTAGCGATAGAATTTTTTGTGACTAGTAATAAGTGAATGATTATTGATTTATGAGATGGCTGAATATCTTCCAAATCTAAAGATAACAAAGCCATTGAAGGCGTCAATGTAATTTTTTCTGGGTAATTTTGTTAATTATATTAGAAATCTCTAGCCATAAAGGCCCGATTTTTGGGCAATCCCAAAATAAGTGAATCAAAGTTCCTAAAAAAAACACATCCTCTCCAACAATCAGGAGAGGTTGAAGGAAAAATTTTAGCCAATTTAGCCTGAGTGAAATACCACCTCGTTACCATTTTATAAAATGATTCGTGTAAAGAAACACAGATGTTAGAAGAATAAGTTGATTTTAATGCTTGTCGCCATTGTTCCTGAGATATTGATACCTTAAGATCTTTTTCCCAAGTGTAAGACAGTGAAGGGGTGCGTACTGGACGGGTGTACATCTCGCCCAGGTTTCTTAGCTGGGTGGCATGAGGAATGTAGGAGTGAAGGTAGGTTGGCAGTGCGACGTTCACTCCACTCCCCATCCAGTACAGGCTTGCAGCCCAACCCTGAGTGCACTCAGCTGTCCAATTAAGCAGCCCGAAGTAGGTTTTTGAGTTTCACAGACGGGGTTCTCAGTGGGAATCTGGCTTCAGACGCTGCTGGAGTCTCCTGGAAGCCAAGCTCTGGTAATTACGAAATCTGTGTTGTTTTGGCCAGGCTGTTAGAGCCTAGACCACGGTAGTGAGGGAACTAACTGTGTCTAGCTAGCAGTCTGCCAGGCTTAGGACTTTGTTTTATGGCTTAGTTTATGTTTGTTGCTGTGGACTTTAATAAAAACTGGTTGCCGCCAGTTTACACCAGTACTGCTGTCGGTGCTTGGACTCTTTTATGCCACTCCGTCTACCCGAGACGGCGATCCCAGAGCTATACCCCCTGAACTGGCTACACAAGATATTGCAAAAGATGATTTTTCAATAATCAAATTTTCGTTCAGTAAATCATAGATTTTCCTCGACTTCCAGAAGGAATCCTTATCCGGATTACATATCATTAAGCTAGTGAATTCCGTAATAAAGGACTTTTTCCTAAGGAATTTTAAAATGAGCTTTTTAAACAGTATAACAGGATTTTTGTACTTACCGTAAAATCTGTTTCTCGGAGCGCTCATTGGGGGACACAGAAACCATGGGGTGTATGCCGCTGCCACTAGGAGGCTGACACTATGCACATGCAAAAAAGGTTGGCTCCTCCTCTGCAGTGTACACCCCACCAACTGGCACCAAGCTAATCAGTTAGTGAAAAAGCAGTAGGAGAAGAATGTGATAAAACCAAACAACAAACAACTCAATCATAACAAAAACAATCGAAAGAAAGAACAAGAGTTGTAAACATATGGGAGGGTGCTGTGTCCCCCCAATGAGCGCTCCGAGAAACAGATTTTACGGTAAGTACAAAAATCCTGTTTTCTCTATCGCTTCATTGGGGGACACAGAAACCATGGGACGTTCCAAAGCAGTCCCTGGGGTGGGAGAAAAATGGCAAGAGACTCCATTCAGGTCGGCAAAGGCTCCAATGCCGCCTGCAAGATCCTTCTGCATAGGCTGGCGTCCGCCGAAGCATAGGTGTGGACCCTGTAAAATTTGGCAAACGTGTGGATGGAAGACCAGGTTGCCGCCTTGCAAAGTTGTAGGGCGGATGCCCCATGGTGAACCGCCCAGGAGGCGCCTACCGCCCGGGTGGAGTGAGCCCTGACCCCAGGGGAAGGCACTCTATTCTTAACCCAGTAAGCCTCCAATATTGCGGTCCTAATCCAACGCGCAATCGTAGCCTTGGAAGCAGGCAGGCCTCTTCGCGCTCCAAAGAATTAGTCGGAGCCGGACAGAAGGAAGGTAGGACAATGTCCTCATTCAAGTGGAAAGTGGATACCACCTTGGGAAGAAAGGAAGGCGGAGGCCGCAATACTACCTTATCCTGGTGGAGAACCAGGAAAGGGGGGCGACAAGACAGAGCCGCCAACTCTGAAACTCGCCTGATGGAAGTGATCGCCACGAGAAAGGTCACCTTCCAGGACAAAACCGACAGGGGAACCTCTGTGAGAGATTCAAAGGGAGCGCACCTCATAACCTCCAACACGAGGTTGAGGTCCCAAGGGTCCACAGGATTCCGATACGGGGGAGCCATATGCGCCACTCCCTGAAGGAAAGTTTTGACTTGAACCCGAGAAGCCAAGGATTCCTGGAAGAGGATAGAAAGGGCTGAAATCTGTCCCTTAAGAGTAGTGAGAGAGAGACCAGAGTCCAGTCCCGCTTGGAGGAAAGCCAAGACGGCTGGGAGCGACAACTTCATTGGCGGGATGACGTTGGACTCACACCAGCGAAAATAGGCCTTCCAGGTTCGATAGTAGACCCTGGAAGATGACGGTTTCCTGGCCTGGATCATGGTGCGAATCACCCGATCTGAGAACCCGGACTCTCTCAGAACCGCGGTTTCAACAGCCACGCTGTCAAATTGAGCGACCGAGAACCCTGGTGGCAGAACGGACCCTGTGATAGAAGATCTGGCCTGTCTGGGAGTCTCCCAGGGGGCGTCCGCCAAGAGATTGACGATGTCTGCGAACCAGGACCTCCTGGGCCAATCTGGGGTGATCAGAATGACCGGCACCCCTTCCGCCTTGGTCTTCTTCAGCAATCTGGGAAGAAGGGGAAGCGGAGGAAATACGTATGGGAGAGTGAACTGTGACCAAGGAATGGCCAGAGCGTCTACGTCCAATGCTAGAGGATCGCGGGACCTGGAGACGAACAGCGGAACTTTCCTGTTGAGCAGAGACGCCATGAGGTCCACATTCGGGGTCCCCCATCATAGGCAGATCTGATGGAAGACGTCCGGATGTAGGGACCATTCTCCTGCCGCGAAATCCTTGCGGCTGAGGAAGTCGGCGGCCCAGTTGTCCACGCCGGGGATATACACCACGGATATTGCCGGAACCGTCGCCTCCGCACAAAGGAGGATCTTGGATACTTCGGCCATCGCCAGAGAACTTCTGGTCCCCCCTTGGTGATTGACGTATGCCACAGCCGTGGCATTGTCCGTCGAATTCTGACTGGCAGACCCCTGAGAAGCGATTCCCAGTGACGGAGCGAGAGAAAGATGGCCCTGATTTCAAGGATGTTGATCGGCAGGGAAGATTCCTGTGCCGACCAACGACCCTGAGCCGTCAGATGCCGAAAAACTGCACCCCAGCCCAGAAGACTTGCATCCGTCGTTATGATTTGCCAGGGGTCTGGCAGGAAGGACCGGCCCTGGAGGATGAGGGGGGATGACAGCCACCAGTTGAGAGACTGCTTGACCCTGAGAGGGAGACGAAGCGGACGATCCAACAGTCTGACGGACCTGTCCCACTGAGACAGAATAGCCTGCTGAAGAGATCTCAAGTGGAACAGAGCAAAGGGAATTGCTTCTGAAGTTGCAACCATTCTGCCCAGCACCCTCATCGCTGACCGGAGGGAAGGAAGCTGAGGGCCCTGCAGAGACCGAACACCCTGCTGGAGGATCGCTCTCTTCTCCTTGGGGAGAAAGACCTTCGCCTGTCGGGTATCGAACAGCATGCCCAAGAAGATCAGGCGCTGAGAGGGAACAAGACAGGACTTCTTCCTGTTGATGATCCATCCGAACCGGGCCAGGGTGTCGAGAACAATGGACAGGCTTTCTTGAGCCTGAGGGAGGGACGGAGCCTTGATGAGAATATCGTCGAGGTAAGGAATGAGCACCTGTCCTCGAACACTCAAGGTGGCCACCAAAGTCGCCATGATCTTGGTGAAGACCCTGGGAGCGGTCGCAAGGCCGAAGGGCAGGGCGACAAACTGAAAATGGTTCTGCCGAACTGCGAAACGCAGGAACCTCTGATGGGCTGGGCAAATCGGGACGTGGAGGTATGCGTCTTGGATGTCTATGGAACACAGAAATTCCTGTGATTCCATTGTCGATATTACTGCACGAAGAGACTCCATCCTGAAGTGACGCAGGCGAACTCTCCTGTTCAGTAACCTGAGGTCCAGGATAGGACGAACCTTGCCGCCTTTCTTCGGCACAACAAACAGGTTTGAATAAAAACCTGTGAAACGTTCTCGCTCTGGGACAGGGACGATAACTCCAGCACTGAGAAGGGAATCGATGGATGCAAAGAAACCCGTTACCAAGGAAGGATCTTTTGGGGGGCGGGATTCGAAGAACCGATCTCTTGGGCGAGAAGTGAACTCTATTTTGTATCCTGAGGATACAACCTCCCTGACCCAAGCGTCCTCCACCAAGTCGAGCCACACGTCCTTGAACAACAAGAGACGACCGCCAAGCTTGGGATGAACGCTGGGTTCCTGGGTCCAGTCATGCCGAAAAAGATCGACCAGGTCTTGACCTGGTGGATCTACCCTGGGAGTAATTGGAACGCCAGGAGGGGGTAGGCCAAAAGGAAGCCTTCCTCTTAACCTGGCGATTCTGCGGCTTACGTTGACTGGAGGAATCCTCCGATACCTGAAAATGGCGAAAAGGCCGAAAAGAGCGAAACTGTCTCTTTTGGATGGGTTTGTGAGGCTTTGACTGAGGGAGGAGGGAACTCGTGCCCCCCGTTGCGTCCTTAATGATCTGATCCAACCTATCTCCGAACAGATGTTCTCCCTGAAAATGGAGACCTGTGAGCGACTTCTTTGACGAAAGATCAGCCTGCCATGCTTTGAGCCAGATGTTCCTCCGGATAGCTACGATATTGCTGGATGCCTGCGCCGCGCAGGAAGCAGCATCCAGGGAGGCAGGGACTACATATTGCCCAGCCTGGGAGATTTGGTCCACGAGCTCCGCCAGCTCTCTGGAAGGTGCTCCGGCCAAGATGCCCTTACGGAGCTGTCTGGACCATCTGGCTATCGCCTTGAGACCCAAGTAGACGCAAAGGCCGGGCATAGAACAGAAGCGGCTGCCTCAAAGGCTGACTTTGCCAGTGATTCTATCGTTGGCGTCCTTTAGGGAAGCAGTGCTAGCCAGAGGAAGGACCGTGTTGGTGGACAGTCTGGAGACCGGTGGGTCCACTGAAGGAGAAATCGTCCAATTGGATGTAAGCTCCGGGGAAAATGGGTATAGTATGCCGAGGCGCTTCCCTCTTTGAAAGCGTCTCTCCCTCTTGAGTATGTCCGTGAACTCAGTGTGAGAGGCAAAAACCTTGGAAGGTGGTTTGGACCGTCTGAACGAAACCGCCTGTTCTGCGGATTCCGTAGAGGTATCCTTTATGCCTAAGGTCTGATTGACAGCCACAATCAGACTCTGCACCATATCCGTCATGTCGGAGGCCTGATCTGGATCCAGGTCCGACTCATCCTCCGAAAACGCCTCGCCAGATTTCTGGGAGGAGGGTGCTATGGAGGGATAACCCCGAGCAGGGTCTTCTGGAGAGATGGAGTGAGAAGAGGACCTAGAACTGTGTTCCAGTCTGGGTCTCTTACGGCTTGGGTTGGACGGACCGGAAAGGGAGTCTTGAGACCCGCTGGCGACTGCAGGTGCTGAAAGGGGCAATCTGTCCAAAACGGATACTAGGGTCTGTGATACCCTGGTGAGGTCCGCAACAGATTGTGACAGAGATGCTGCCCACTGGGGGGTAGGGGGTCTCAGAATCACCCGGATCAGAAGGGGGCTCCTGGGTGGGTACCGTGGGGTCGCTGCAGGCCTGGCAGAGGGGAGAATCATAGAATCATAGAATAGTAGAGTTGGAAGAGACCTCCTGGGCCATCTGGTCCAACCCCCTGCTCAAAGCAGGATTCTCTAAATCATCCCAGACAGATGTCTGTCCAGCCTCTGTTTGAAGACTTCCATTGAAGGAGAAGTCACCACCTCTCGTGGCAGCCTGTTCCACTCATCTCTTTGATCACCCTGTCAAAAAGTTTTTTCTAATATCTAATCTGTGTCTCCTCCCATTCAGTTTCATCCCATTGCTTCTAGTCTTTCCTTGTGCAAACGAGAATAAAGATGATCCTTCTACAATGTGACAGCCCTTGAGATATTTGTAGACAGCTATTAAGTCTCCTCTCGGTCTTCTTTTTTGCAAGCTAAACATTCCCAAATCCTGGAACCGTTCCTCATAGGACATGGTTTGCAGACCGGTCACCATTCTGGTGGCTCTTCTCTGAACTTGCTCCAGTTTGTTGATGTCTTTTTTAAAATGTGGTGCCCAAAACTGGACACAGTATTCCAGATGAGGTCTGACCAAAGAGGAGTAGAGGGCAATAATGACCTCACGTGATCAAGACTGTATGCTTCTGTTGATACATCCTAGAATTGCATTTGCCTTTTTTGCTGCTGCATCACACTGTTGACTCATGTTCAGTCTGTGATCAATTAGTATACCCAAGTCTTTTTCACATGTGCTGTTACTTAGCCCTATTCCTCCCATTTTGTATATGCTTTTTCATTTTTATTGCCCAGATGTAGTACTTTGCATTTTTCCCTGTTAAAATCCATTCTGTTAGTTGCTGCCCACTGCTCCAGTTTATTTATATCTTTTTGAATCCTCTCTCTCTCTTCTCTGGTATTAGCTACCCCTCCTAGCTTTGTGTTATCAGCAAATTTGATCAGTTTACCCTCAATTCCTTCATCTAAAGAAGACTGACCTGAAGGGAGTCTGCCATTACAAGAAGAACATACAAAGTATCTAACCAGCGTCGCGGAGGAAGAGGAAGATAGGGGACGAGTAGACTCTCCCTTTTGCTTAGGCATGGCTGAGCAATCCCACTAACCGGTGCCAGAAGGTTGGGGGACAGAAAAGGGCAGAGGAGAGTGTCAGCTCTGTAGGACAGAGCTTACTCACGGCTCCTGCGTGCTGCCGAGGTGTTCCTCCTTGATGAGATGTTGTGACCGGAGCCAGCGATCAGAGGCCGTGGAGGTAGCTAAGGAGCCCTTGCTGCCACCTGATGAACGCAGGAGCGATGGACGCAGGGCCTGTAGAGCGCACTCTGCGTCTGCTACAGCTCTCAGGAACGCTGAGAGGTGGGCGGAGCAAGGACAGGCAGAGAAAGAAGCCTGCCCAGAAGTGTGACAGTCGGGGGGCGGAGCCAGAGCCGGAGTAGATTTTGGTCTGCGGCCGTCGGGGAAGGGAGGTTGAAGCGGAGGACGCCGATGTTTAAAGAAACAGGCCCCGAAATTAATCGCCGCAGCGCCACCGGCAGGAAAAGAGATAGACAGGAGGCGCAATGCGAACGAGCACCGCACTGCTAAAAACCGGGGCTCCAGATCCTTGAGAAAGACAGGGGGGCCCCGGGAGATACACGGCGCCGCGAGGTGTCCGGAGCGACCCAACATCTAAAGGCCTCAGGGGACTCCAAAAGGGGGGTCTCGGAACCCCAGAGAATAAGGTACAAGGCTCTCTACAAAAAAAACTCGGGTCCTGTAACCTGCATCCTCCTTTTTTCTTTCCTTTTTTTTTTTTTTTTTCTTTCCTTCTTCTTGTCTTCTTTCTTCTGTCCTGTTGAGAAAGAGGGACAATACCTCAGACAAAAGGTCGGACGTCCGGAGGTCAGTTGTAGGTACGTCCGCGTCTCTGGTGGGCGAGTAGGTGGGAGACGGAGGCAGGCCCGGGTCTTACGCTGCCCCTGATCACCTAAACATCCGTCTGTGTTAGGGATTAGAGTGGGGGGTCCTGCCGAGACAGACATATGAGGATACGGAGTGGCAGTACACGCCGTACTCATAGTCTGTGTAGGACTACAGTAGTGACTTTTCACACTGTATCCCTCCGGAAGGTACCTGAAAAGGAACGACGCACAATAGGTAGATATGGGTCTCCAGAGAGACCCGTGTCCACCTCCTACTGACACTAAGCTAAAACTGATTAGCTTGGTGCCAGTTGGTGGGGTGTACATTGCAGAGGAGGAGCCAACCTTTTTTGCATATGCATAGTGTCAGCCTCCTAGTGGCAGCGGCATACACCCCATGGTTTCTGTGTCCCCCAATGAAGTGATAGAGAAAAACAAATTCACATCCCAGGAGAAAATCCCTTCTGAGTTTCTAGAGTAACCTTATTCAGAAAATTCTTTCCATCATATATATCGCCCACTACTTTAATACTTCCCTTTTTCCAATTTCCGTATCTGGAATGACCCTTTCCAGATCCATTGCAAAGATTTGCAATGGTATATTTTTAATTTGTTCAAATCTAGTAGACTTTTTGTTTTGAATTTGTGGTTTCGCTAGATTTTTCCATGCTGATAAAGTAGTTGAAATTATTTGAGAAGTTGGATGAATTGGAGAGGAAGACACAAGATATTTTAAAATTAGATTTGAAAGAGGCATATTATTATTGCTAAATCTTTCTATTTCAGTCCAAATTGGACAATTATCCTTTTTAAACCAGTTTCGAGACTGCCTTATTAGAAAAGTATAGTAATGATTTATGAGGTTCGGGAGAGAGACCTCCACTAAGCTTATTATTGGAAATGACATTAAATGCTAATCTAGCTCTTTTCGTATTCCATATAAACTTATTAACAATGCTCTGCAGTCTTCTCAAATGTTTTAAAGAAAAATTTAATGGGATAGCTCTAAAAATATATAAAATCTTTGGTAGTATAAACATCTTAAACAACGTAACTCTGCCAACCCATGATGTCTCTTGTTTTGCAAAATTATTTAAATCCCCTTGGGTATCTTTAATATTTTTTTGAATATTCAATTCAGTGGTTTTACGAAAACTTCTAGAAATGGAGATACCTAAATATTTAATTGCTTCTTCTTCCCATCCAAAATTCAATATATTCTTGATAGCAGATATTATATTACTACTCAAGAAAAAATCTAAAATTTTGGATTTCGACTGATTAATTTTATAAAAGGAAACATTAGAAAATTCTTTAAAAATAGGAAGAATATTTTTAATAGAATCGACAGGGTTTGATAAACTTACAATAATATCGTCTGCAAACAGGGCCACTTTATACTGATTCTTCTCTAGAAAAATGCCTTTGACTTCATCTTTAGATCTGATAATCTCTGCCAAAGGCTTCATTATCAGAGCGAACAACAAAGGAGAAAGAGGACAACCTTGTCGTGTCCCATTTGTTATTTCAATCCGATTTGATAAATGATTGTTTGCAGATACGTTTGCAGACGGATAGGAATATAAAGCCATAATTGTTCTGATTATTTGTTGACTAAAAACCAAACTTATACAGAGTAGATGTCATAAAACCCCAGTTGACTCTATCGAACGCTTTTTCCGCATCCAGTGCCAAAAGTAATGATGGCACTTTCTTAATTTTAATATGATGTACCAAATTGAGAATTCTTCTTGTTCCATCGCTTGTTTGGCGGCCTTCTATGAAGCCTAATTGATCTTTATGTATTATATCCGGAAGAACTTTTTTTCAATCTAGTTGCAATAATTTTAGAATAGATCTTATTATCCGTATTAATTAAAGAGATTGGTCGAAAATTCTTAAGCAATTCTGGATCATCTGAAGGTTTTAGTATCAGAGTTATTGTGGCCTGAAGCATTTCGGGTGGAAATTCACCCTCTGAAGATGCTTTTTTAAAAACTCGATGTAGGTATGGGACTAACAAGGGGGCAAAAATGTAATAATATTCATTGGTGTATCTATCTGGCCCCAGGGATTTCTTAAGTTTTAAACCTTTAATAACTTCAAAGATCTCTTTTGTGGTTAAAGGTGCACTAAGAAGAGCCAAATGGGATTCTGAAAGTTTGGGTAGATTTATAGAAGCAAGAAAATTTTGAATATTTTCTTTATTCGGTTGTTGTATATTTTTCTCAAACTTAAGATTATAAAGCGAATGATAGTAGTCCGCAAACGCATCTGCAATGTACTTAGGGTGTTCAAAAATGGAGTCATTATATTTGATTCTATTAATTCTATTTTTAACTCTAGCCAATTTAAATCTCTGTGCCATTAATCTAGTTGGTTTATTAACCCCTTCCCGACCCATGACGCCTACGTTGGCGTCATGAAAACCTGTGCCATCCCGACCCATGATGCCGACGTAGGCGTCATGCTATAAATCATGTTCCTGCGGGTCGGGTGACCGGGGTCACT
Organism: Oophaga sylvatica; assembly: GCA_033576555.1. NCBI lineage: Eukaryota > Metazoa > Chordata > Amphibia > Anura > Dendrobatidae > Oophaga > Oophaga sylvatica. The sequence continues at coordinate 258,317,055 of JARQOD010000002.1, forward strand.
GAAAGGTCACCCGACCCGCAGGCACAAGACCCCTTGTGCATCACCACAGTGGGGGTGGCTTAACCCCCACATGGTTACGATCGCTCTGATTGGCTGTTAAAAGTGAAACAGCCAATCAGAGCGATATGTAATATTTCACCACTGAAATCTGGTGAAATATTACAATCCATCCATGGCCGATGCTGCAATAGCATCGGCCATGGCTGGACACCGTGTTCCCACCCTCCCCACAACGAGTGACGGCGGTGATCGGCCGCCGCCACCGATTCATGGCGGCGATCGGTCACCGCCGTTACTATCATCTGCTGTGCGCTCCGATCCTCTCCGGTGTGGTCCGCTCCCCCGCCTTCCGATCACCCCCCCACGCCTGTCCTCACCTCCCCCGGTCTTCTGCGGCCCCTGGATCCGTCCCGGCGTCCGCCCGAGACTCTTCATGGGCGCCGCCATCTTGGAAAATGGCGGGCGCATGCGCCGTGCGCTCGCCGGCCGGTGCTTGCGCAGTGCGCCTTTCAAAGTACAAAAATTTATTTTGATCACTGTGATAAACTCTCACAGTGATCAAAATAAAAAAAAAAGTAAATGAACCCCCCCTGTCATAGGTAGGGACAAATAATAAAGATTTTTTTTTTTTTCCTATTAGGCCCTGTCCACACATTGCGGACTTTGCTGCGCATCCGCAGCGGACTTTGCTGCGTGCAACTTCGCAGAGCGACTTTGCTGAGCGTTTTGCTCGCAGCGGACTTTTGCATGCGCATCCGCATGCGGACTTTGCTGCGCATCCGACAGCGGACTTTGCTGCGCATCCGCAGGGACTTGCCATCGCAGCGGACTTTGCTGGCATCCGCAGCGGACTTTGCTGCGCATCCGCAGCGGACTTTGCTGGCATCCGCAGCGGACTTTGCTGCGCATCCGCAGCGGATTTGCCTGGATCCGCAGCGGATTTGGCGCATCCGCAGCGGATTTGGCGCTGGGGATCCGCAGCGGATTTGGCGCTGGGGATCCGCAGCGGATTTGCTGGGACCCGCAGGATTGGCGCTGGGATCCGCAGCGGATTTGGCGCTGGGGATCCGCAGCGGATTTGGCGCTGGGGATCCGCAGCGGATTTGGCGCTGGGGATCCGCAGCGGATTTGGCGCTGGGGATCCGCAGCGGATTTGGCGCTGGGGATCCGCAGCGGATTTGGCGCTGGGGATCCGCAGCGGATTTGGCGCTGGGGATCCGCAGCGGATTTGGCGCTGGGGATCCGCAGCGGATTTGGCGCTGGGGATCCGCAGCGGATTTGGCGCTGGGGATCCGCAGCGGATTTGGCGCTGGGGATCCGCAGCGGATTTGGCGCTGGGGATCCGCAGCGGATTTGGCGCTGGGGATCCGCAGCGGATTTGGCGCTGGGGATCCGCAGCGGATTTGGCGCTGGGGATCCGCAGCGGATTTGGCGCTGGGGATCCGCAGCGGATTTGGCGCTGGGGATCCGCAGCGGATTTGCTGGGGATCCGCAGCGGACTTTGCTGGGGATCCGCAGCGGACTTTGCTGGGGATCCGCAGCGGACTTTGCTGGGGATCCGCAGCGGACTTTGCTGGGATCCGCAGCGGACTTTGCTGGGGATCCGCAGCGGACTTTGCTGGGGATCCGCAGCGGACTTTGCTGGGGATCCGCAGCGGACTTTGCTGGGGATCCGCAGCGGACTTTGCTGGGGATCCGCAGCGGACTTTGCTGGGGATCCGCAGCGGACTTTGCTGGGGATCCGCAGCGGACTTTGCTGGGGATCCGCAGCGGACTTTGCTGGGGATCCGCAGCGGACTTGGCCGCTGCTGGGGATCCGCAGCGACTTGCTGGGGATCCGCAGCGGACTTTGCTGGGGATCCGCAGCGGACTTTGCTGGGGATCCGCAGCGGACTTTGCTGGGGATCCGCAGCGGATTTGGCGCTGCGGATCCGCAGCGGATTTGGCGCTGCGGATCCGCAGCAGATCGAGAAACCATGTACAGTACAATGCAAATAAATGGTGAAAAAAAAACGCTGTGCACATGCTGCGGATTTTTCAGCGCGGATTTGCTGCATCCGCAGCATGTCAATTGTTTGTGCGGATTCCGCAGCAGTTTAACACCTATTCCATTATAGGTGTAAAACCGCAGGGACAAACCGCAGCAAATCCGCGCTAAATACGCAGGTAAAACGCAGGTCATTTTACCTGCGGATTTTAGAAAAATCCGCAAGTGAATCCGCAACGTGTGCATGGGGCCTCAGGGTTTAGGGTTAGGCTGGGTTCATATTGCATTATGGCAGTCCGTTAGATGGACTGCTTTTCACCGCGGTATAACGCGGTGTAATGCAGTCCGTTAACGCTGCCATTCACCCCATTTGTGTGCGCATCACAACGCATGCCGTAAAGCGGCATGCGTTCGCGACGTGCCGTCATTCAGTGACGGAGCCACGGACACGGGCTGCAGCATCTGGACTCCGTCACCGCTAGCACAGATGAATCATCTGCTGATTCATCTGCGCTAGCGGGTATAGCATAACGCGATCGCATTATGCTATACCGTTACCAGCCGGTCAACGCTACGTGTTGAACGGGCTGGTAAAATGCAATATGAACCTAGCCTTAGGGTTAGAACTAGGGTTAGGGTTAGAATTAGGGCTACGGTTAGAATTTGGGTTAGGGTTGGAATTTGGGTTAGGGTTGGGATTAGGGTTAGGTTTGTGGTTAGGGTTAGAGTTAGGATAAGTGTTAGGGGTGTTTTGGGGTTAGGGTTGGGATTAGGGTTAGGCTTGTGGTTAGGTTTATGGTTAGAGTTGGGATTAGGGTTAGGGGTGTGTTGGGGTTAGGGGTGTGTAGGGTTAGGGTTGGGGTTAGGGTGGTGTTGGAGTTAGAATTGAGGGGTTTCCACTATTTAGGCACATCAGGGGGTCTCCATACCGACATGGCGCCACCATTGATTCCTGCAAATTTTGCGTTCAAAAAGTCAAACAGTGCTCCCTTTATTCCAAGCCCCGACGTATGCCCAAACAGTGGTTTACCCCCACATATGGGGTATCAGCGTACTCGGGAAAAATTGCACAACAACTTTGGGGGTCTAATTTCTCCTGTTAACATTGGGAAAAAAAATTGGGGACTAAAAAATTAATATTGTGGAAAAAGACGGATTTTGGTAAGAACTTACCTGTAAAATCTTTTTCAGCGAAGGAAGGGAGACACAGTATTCATTACTGATGGGTAGGCGGAGCCCAGATAGGATTGACACCTCAGATTAAAAAGAGTGTTGACCGGCCCCTCCAGCTCGGGCTCCTCCTACTCAGCTTTCTTCAGTCGTACCCAAGCTTAAGGAAGAGCAAGATCACCAGCGGAGCAACATAACCCCTTCTGAAGGACTTCAGAGAAAAACACAATAGTACAGGTTATGCATACATATGGCAAAAATTCACACAGTTACAGGTACTACTCACTGGACCTGACCACTGCGATGAGCTGGTAATGCTGGAACAGAGCTGTAGCGCGTCGACCTCAGCCCAGATAAACGCTATCAGAGAAGGGTCACGCCGCATCTGTAAATACAACAACACACTTCTGCCATGGGAGGGAGCTGTGTCTCTCTTCCTTCCTTCGCTGAAAAGGATTTTACAGGTAAGTTCTTACCAAAATCCGTCTTTCAGCTGCAGAGGGAAGGAAGAGAGCCACAGTATTCATTACTGATGGGACGTCCCAAAGCAGTTCAAAAATAAGGGTGGGAAAAAACCAACAAAAGGCAGAAACCCAACAACCTAGATAAAAGCGTAACAGACGCCAAATACAAGTTAACTAGAACTTTAAACCACCGCTGCCTGCAGGACCCTGCGTCCTAAGGCCACATCAGCGGAAGCACTAACGTCCACCTTATAAAACTTTGTAAATGTGTGGACAGAACGCCAGGTCGCCGCTCGGCAGAGCTGAGCTGCCGAAGCCTTGATAAAAGGCCCACGATGAAGCCACAGCCCTCGTGGAGTGAGCTCGAACCTTAAACGGGCAAGGTTCGCCCTTAAGTCGGTAAGCTTCCAAAATGGCCGACCGAATCCAACGAGCTATCGAGTCCTCGGAAGCTCATTGACCACGTCTGCGACCTGCAGGAAAAACTTGAGTCATAGGCAAATAGAACTTCAAGGCCCGCACCAAATCCAATGTGTGCAAGGCCCGTTCCTTTGCCTTCCTCGGGCCCGGGCAAAAGTGAGGGCAACACAATATCCTGGTTAACATGAAAATGCGACACCACCTTAGGTAGAAAGTCGCCCCGTGTGCGAAGCACTACTCGATCAGAGTAAAACTCCAGGAAAGGAGGCGAGCAGGAAAGAGCCGCCAACTCAGAAACTCTTCTCAAAGAGGTTACCGCCACTAAGAAGACAACCTTCCAAGAAAGAAGAGAAAGGCTAGCAGAAATCATAGCCTCAAAAGGCACATGTTGAAGAGCCTCCAAGACAAGGTTGAGCCGCCATGGAGACACAAGCGCCTTCCGCGGCGGAAACTGACGGGTTACTCCACGAAAAAAGGAAAGCACGTCTCTACGGGAGGCGATAGCCCTCCGAAACAGTAAGGACAGAGTAGAAACCTGACATTTCAGGGTGCTCACTGCCAAACCTTTGTCCAGCCCATACTGTAGACAAATTGGGAATGGAAAGAACCCTTGGGTTCCTTGAAGAACTCGAACACCACGAAAAGAAGACTTCCCAAGTCTTGTGATAAATCCTAGTAGTAGCCAAACTACTGGCATCTCGCAGAGTGGCAATGACTTTGCTGAAAAACCTCTAAGGGTCAATATTTCGGTCTCAAAAGCCACGCCGTCAAACGCAGAGACTTCAAGTCCAGATGATGAGCGGGTCCCTGGGTTAACAGGTCCGAGCGAAGAGGAAGTGGAAATGGCGGCGCCGCCAAAAGCGACACTAGTGTCGAGAACCACGTCCTCCTTGGCCAATCTGGGGCTATCAAAATAGCCGGAATTCTCTCCAGTCTGATCCGATGCAGCACTAGAGGGAGTAAGGATATCGGCGGAAACACATAGACTAGCTCGAAATGGTCCCACGGATCCACCAGAGCGTCTACCGCCACAGCCTTCGAGTCCTTGTACCTGGACATGAAGGTCGGTAGTTTGGTATTGAACCTGGACGCCATCAAGACCACTTGGTGAGTTCCCCAACGGGAGCACAGCAGTGCAAAAAATTTTCGGATGAAAACTCCATTCTCCGAGATACATCTTCTCGCGACTGAGGAAGTCCGCCGTGTTATTCTGGACTCCTGGGATGTGAATCGCAGAGATGGCTGGAACCCTGGTTTCGGCCCATATCAGGATCCGAGACTCCTCCATCAAGAGCCTGGAACTCCTCGTCCCGCCTTGGTGGTTGATATATGCGACCACCGTCGCGTTGTCTGTCTGCACTCGGACTGACAGACCGCTCACAGAGACCGTCCAGTGTTGGAGGCCCATACTCCCTGGATCCAAGGATCGTTCCAGACACCCCCCCCCAGCCCGTCAGGCTGGCCTTGGTGGTTATGACCGACCACTTCGGAGGGAGGAAAGACTTTCCCAGGGATAACGCTCCTAGACGTAACCACCATCCTAGGGATTCTCGCACCCTGTGAGAGATGGTAACGCTGCAATCCAGTGAAACTTGTGATCGATCCCAACGACTCAGAATGAGCTTCTAGAGAGCTCTGGAATGAAATTGGGCAAACGGAAGTGCCTCCATGGTCAAAACCAGAAGACGCATACCTTCCGAAGGGACATTGCTGTCGCAGACTTCATAATCTGTACATGTCGGAAAAGACATGCCTGCTTGTCTGGAGGTAGGGACACCACCGCCCGTACCGTGTCGAAATGCATCCCCAAAAACAGGATTGACTGCGACGATTCCAGAGACGACTTCCCCCAATTGACCAGTCACCTGAAATCCTCCAGGAGCTGAAGGGATAGATTGCGAGCCGTCACTGCCTCCTCTTTTGAGGACGCCACAATCGAAAGGTCGTCCAGGTAGAGACGAATCGTAAGTCCCCGTCTTCTTTGAAGACTTGCCATGAGATTTAGACGCCAGAATCGATATAGAAATTCTGGGCGTTAAGGCCAAGCCGAATGGCCGAGCCACAACCTGGTAATGGTTGATCTATGGCAAAAAACGAAGGAAGCGCTGGTGAGCTCTTCCGACGGAAACATGTAAATAAGCGCCGCGAATGTCGATTGACCAAAAAGTCGTTCTGCGACAGGGCTGCCATAACGGAGCGAAGCGACTCCATGCAGAATTTTCGGGTGTGGACAAGCCGATTCAATCTTTCCAGAATAGGGCGAAATTTGTCCTCCTTTTTGGGGACTACCAAGAGGTTGAATAAAAAATCCTCTTCCCCGGTCCTTACGGAACCGGTATCACCACACCCTTCTGCAGAAGGAAATCGACCTCTCGCAGTAGAGAGGTAAATAGTTTGGCTCTGACGGAATGCAAGATTGGCAAAAAACTGTCCGGGGGTCGAGAAAGAAACTCTAAGAAGTAGCCTGCCAACACAACCTGTGTCACCCAGGCGTCCGACACACGGGAAACCCAAGTCGGTTTTGAATTGGGAGTAAACGACCCCCCACTCGAGAGCGCTCGAGTGAGATTCAGATGTCAGTCCGCCTTAGCGGATTTTTTGCCAGCTTCTGTCTTAACAGAAGTTCTGTTTCCAGGGAATGCGGAATTTCTGAGAATTCCCCTCTTTTTCTTTTTTTTTTAAAAAGAGAGAGACGACCCAAAACCCCCAGAGGGTTGGCCGGATCATCCCTTGAACCGAAAGGACCGCCGATAACTATCGGCACTAGTTCTGCCAGACGCAGAAGTCACAGCTCTGCGCTGCGGTAAAGCTGTTCCTTTTGCCTTTACCTTGGCAATCAGCTCCATGAGGTCAGATTCAAATAGCTGACCACTTTGTAAGCTAAAGATAGCAAACCCTGTTGGAAAACCGCGTTCCACCGTCCAAGTCACAGTACTCTTCTGACTGTGACTGCCGAGGATTGCGCCCTGGATAGCAGTGACGCATTATCCTTCAACTTGAAAAGCCCATCTACCTTGATAGAGGGGATCCATCTTGCCACGCCGTCCTTAGACGGCCCAACCGGCTCAGGGGAACTTAACAAGTACACGTAGATCCTTAATACCGAATCTATGATCCACGGCCTCGCAGATGGATGTTTTTCTCCGTTTTTCTGTCCAGCGTGTCCTGCAGACTCGCCTTCCCTTTACCAGGAAGATTTGCTAAGCTGGGTAAAAGGACATTCACTTCAGGAGAAGAAGTCCAATTAACAAACAACTCCGCAGAAAAAAACGGATACAGTTTGTAAAGTGTCGCGACCCATGCGGCTCCTGAAACATCTGGGCCGACTTACCAGGACGTCTAGTTACCTCCTCCGTAACTGTAACGCCCTCATGGCTCCATAGAAATTTTGGAACGGCCCATGAGAGAGGCAGAGTGTCCCTGCCGATCCTCCTTATCCGAATCGGACTTCTTCGCTAAGCGAGAAGGAAGGCACCGATTTGTGTCGCTTCCTTGAGAGGATCTAGCTGACACTCCATAACCTAACAGGTCAGACAGGCCATCAATAGAAACTAGTGAAGGCCTCCATTTTGACACCACTGGAACCTCCGACCGCCGCGCATGAGTCGAGGTCTGCGTGTCAGATACGCGAGGCTGAACCGTAGCGGATCTGGGAGACGGTCTCTGACATGCCTTTGCACAGTATATGGCAGGTTAAACCTGTCAGTAACCAGAACAGTGTTTCTTAAAGAAAACACAAACGCTGAAGGGTTAAAGCTCTAAAAGAGAGAGCTACCCCAGCTGTCCCCCATTAAGAGTTAACCGCCTAAGAAGGGGTTAAAGTAGCCGACTCCCCACAACCTTGATAATGAAAAGGGTGTGCAAATCTCAAGCGCCTCTTATAAGGTCGCAGCTGCAGGGCAGCTATGCCACACAAATCCACAAGATCGCTAAAAAATTGCGCTGTTTTGTATAACGCAATGACCGCCAAAGTTGTCAAGGAGATCACTAATCGCTTATGCGATGCTAATGAGATCGTCCAGATTGGCAGCTACTAGCGACATTAAAAATAATCACACAAACGATCGCATAGTATGCGTCGTTATTGGGATCGTTAGCGGGAACGCTAGTGGCAGTATTAATGTCGCAGACTCCCCACAACTTCTTTATTATTATTGAAAGAGTGTGCGAGCCCCCTTATGCGACAACAGCTGCAGGACCGCGCAGATCTGTCACTCAGTAGTGCCCCAGACGGCGCCTGCGCTGTGGGGGTGAAGGGGTTAAGCTTCTGCCCGGCGGGTAGAAGCGACTCACCCAGCTGGTCACGGTTCTTGCCGGGAGTGGAGGGGAGCGATCCGGAGAGTTTTCAGCCTGCTTCTGATCAGCAATGGCCGCCGCGCTCTGTCTCCGATGTGCTCCATGTAGAGGAGCCGGAAATGGAGACTGCCGAAAAGCGCGCGCGCTCAGAGCGCGCGAAATTTAAAAATAAAAAGAGCGCGTACTCATCTCCTTTCCCCCGTCCTGCAGGCATCTCTGCGGACATAGAAAAACTAGTCACCGGCATGTATACTATACAGCGGCTGCCGCAGCAGCCGCTAAATCACTCACACACACTTTAATATAAATGTGAGTACTCACCAGCCGAAGCGCCACAGGGACCCCCAGGGGTTTCTGGCGCTATGCCCATGCTTCCCCCCCCGGGCGGGGAACGCAGTGACCCCTGTGCGCGGTTTGCAACCCCGCCAGGGAAGCTATTCCTCATCCCCCAGGGCCGGCAGGTTCTGCAGGGACCATCATCAGGGTAATTGCAGATTGCCAAGGGAGAGGTGGGGGTCCAGCAGCGCTGAGACCCCTGAGACCTCTAGACCACATTTGGTGATCCAAGTCTCTTGTCCGAATTAAAATAATAAAGTTTTCTGAGGAGCTGCTTCCAGCAGCGACCATCCTCTGGGACCTCAAATTTAAGACTGAAGAAAGCTGAGTAGGAGGAGCCCGAGCTGGAGGGGCCGGTCAACACTCTTTTTAATCTGAGGTGTCAATCCTATCTGGGCTCCGCCTACCCATCAGTAATGAATACTGTGGCTCTCTTCCTTCCCTCTGCAGCTGAAAAAATGATTTTTTATTTTCACGGCTCTGCATTATAAACTTCTGTGAAGAACTTGGAGATTCAAAGTGCTTACCACACATCTAGAGGAGTTCCTTGGGGGATATAGTTTCCAAAATGGGGTCACTTGGGGGGGTTTCTACTGTTTAGGCACATCATGGGCTCTGCAAACGTAACATGACGCCAGCAGACAATTCCATCAAGTCGGCATTTCAAAACGTCACTACTTCCCTTCCGAGCATCGACGTGTGCCCATACAGTAGTTTTCTCCCACATATGGGATATCAGCGTACTCAGGACAAATTGGACAACAACTTTTGGGGTCTAATTTCTCCTGTTACCCTTGGGAAAATAAAAAATTGGGGACTTAAGATCATGTTTGTGGAAAAAAATAAGATTTTTTTTATTTTCATGCCCGGGCGTTATAAACTTCTGTGTAGCCCATGGAGGTTCAAAGTGCTCACCACACATCTAGATAAGTTCTTTGCAGGGTCTAGTTTCTAAAAATGGGGTCACTTGTGGGGAGTTTCTACTGTTTAGGCACATCAGGGGCTCTGCAAACGTAACATGATGCCCGCAGACCATTCCATCAAGTGGGCATTTCAAAACGTCACTACTTCCCTTCCGAGCCCCGACGTGTGCCCGAACAGTGGTTCCCCCCACATATGGGGTACCAGTGTACTCAGGACAAACTGTACAACAACTTTTGTGGTCCAATTTCTCCTGTTACCCTTGTGAAAATAAAAAATTGCGGGTTAAAAAAAATCAGTTTTTGAGGAAAAAAATGATCTTTTATTTTTACGGCTCTACATTATAAACTTCTGTGAAGCACGTGGGGGTTCAAGGTGCTCACCACACATCTGGATAAGTTCCTTTGGGGGTCTAGTTTACAAAATGGGGTCACTTGTGGGGGTTTCTACTGTTTAGGCACATCATCAGGGTTCTGCAAACGTAACAAGATGCCCGCAGACCATTCCATCAAGTCGGCATTTCAAAGCGTCACTAAATCCCTTCCGAGCCCTGACATATGCCCAAACAGTGATTCCCCCCCACATATGGGGTTCTAGCGTACTCAGGACAAACTGGACAACAACTTTTGGGGTCCAATTTCTCCTGTAACCATTGTGAAAATAAAAAATAGTGGGCTAAAAAATCATTTTTTGAGAAAAAAAAATGATTTTTTATTTTCACGGCTCTGCGTTATAAACTTCTGTGAAGCACCTGGGGGTTTAAAGTGCTCACTATGCATCTAGATAAGTTCCTTAGGGGGTCTAGTTTCCAAAATGGGGTCACTTGTGGGGGAGCTCCAATGTTTAGGCACACAGGGACTCTCCAAATGCGACATGGCAGCCGCTAAATATTCCAGCATATTTTCCATTCAAAAAGTCAAATGGCGCACCTTCCCTTCTGAGCCCTGCCGTGCGCCCAAAAAGTGGTTTATGACCACATATGAGGTATCTGTGTACTCAGGAGAAATTGCCCAACAAATTTTAAGATCCAATTTATACTGTTGCCCATGTGAAAATGAAAAAACTGAGGCTAAAAGAAAATTTTTGTGAATAAAAAGTACTTTCTTTTTTTTACGGATCAATTTGTGAAGCACCTGGGGGTACAAAGTGCTCACTATGCATCTAGATAAGTTCCTTAGGGGGTCTAGTTTCCAAAATGGGGTCACTTGTGGGGGAGCTTCAATGTTTAGGCACACAGGCACTCTCCAAATGCGACATTGCAACCGCTAAATATTCCAGCATATTTTCCATTTAAAAAGTCAAATGGCGCTCTGTTGTGAATGTGTTAGAAATTAATTCTGAGCAGAAGCTCCCTCTGGTGGTTACAAACAGTACTGAACCATTCAATGAGGAATGGCAATCAGGAGTTACAGACTGGTCTTATATAAGGGAGGTTCCCTCCCATCATGGTTGCCGGTGATCAATTGTTCTTGTCTCAACTGTGGTTCCTGGTTCACTTGGAAGCTTGCTGAGTCTTGCCTCTTCTCCTGGTCTCAGATAAGATATTTTCTGTTTTTTGTTTTTGTGCTTACCATTTTCATATTTCTCTGCATTTCTGTGAGGTTAGCCAGGTCTCCCCCCGGGGGGGCTTGGGCTCCTCTCAGTTCTTCTGGAGCCACTGTTATTTGTTCATTTGCTTTTTCCAGTTTTTTCAGTGGCTGCGGCTTAGTTTTGTTACACCAGAGAACTAATTTAGGTGGTAGAGGTCGTGTGATCTCAGGTGTTTTTGCAATTAGTAGAGTTGGTATTTTTTAGGTTTTTTTGGATTGCAGTAAGTGTCCTTCCTATCCTTTTCTGTCTAGGAAGATTGGGCCCCAACATTTGCTCATACTATTTTCTGTCTGTGTCTGTATTTCCTCTTGTCTAACCGCCATTACATGTTTGGGGGCTTCCTATGTTCTTTGGGGATCTGCTCCGGGGCAGATAGCTTTCCTCTTTCTATCTTTAGGTGTAGTTAACCTCTCAGGCTGTGACGAGGCGCCTAGGACCAACGTAGGAACGCTCCACGGCTGCCTTTAGTTGTGGTGGTTAGTCAGGGTACTGCAATCCAGTAGATTCCAACCTCTCTGGTGTATTGCTGTTTTTGCCTGCTCTCCTCAGCTACCAAATCATAACAGCGCTCCTTCCCTTCTGAGCCCTGCCGTGCGCCCAAACAGTGGTTTATGACCACATATGAGGTATCTGTGTACTCAGGAGAAATTGCCCAACAAATTTTAGGATCCATTTTATCCTGTTGCCAATGTAAAAATGAAAAAATTGATGCTAAAAGAAAATTTTTGTTGGAAAAATTAAAATGTCCATTTTTTCCTTCCACATTGCTTTAGTTCCTGTGAAGCACCAGAAGGGTTAATATTCTTCTTGAATGGAGTTTTGAGTAGCTTGAGGGGTGCAGTTTTTATAATGGTGTCACTGTTGGGTATTTTCTGCCATACAGACCCTCAAAGTGACTTCAAATGTGAGTTTTGTAAATTTTGCTGTAAAAATGAGAAATCGCTGGTCAACTTTTAACCCTTGTAACTTCCTAACAAAA
>JARQOD010000002.1:258329317-258377004 GCA_033576555.1 Oophaga sylvatica
CCATTCCATCAAGTCGGCATTTCAAAGCGTCACTAAATCCCTTCCGAGCCCTGACATATGCCCAAACAGTGATTCCCCCCCACATATGGGGTTCTAGCGTACTCAGGACAAACTGGACAACAACTTTTGGGGTCCAATTTCTCCTGTAACCATTGTGAAAATAAAAAATAGTGGGCTAAAAAATCATTTTTTGAGAAAAAAAAATGATTTTTTATTTTCACGGCTCTGCGTTATAAACTTCTGTGAAGCACCTGGGGGTTTAAAGTGCTCACTATGCATCTAGATAAGTTCCTTAGGGGGTCTAGTTTCCAAAATGGGGTCACTTGTGGGGGAGCTCCAATGTTTAGGCACACAGGGACTCTCCAAATGCGACATGGCAGCCGCTAAATATTCCAGCATATTTTCCATTCAAAAAGTCAAATGGCGCACCTTCCCTTCTGAGCCCTGCCGTGCGCCCAAAAAGTGGTTTATGACCACATATGAGGTATCTGTGTACTCAGGAGAAATTGCCCAACAAATTTTAAGATCCAATTTATACTGTTGCCCATGTGAAAATGAAAAAACTGAGGCTAAAAGAAAATTTTTGTGAATAAAAAGTACTTTCTTTTTTTTACGGATCAATTTGTGAAGCACCTGGGGGTACAAAGTGCTCACTATGCATCTAGATAAGTTCCTTAGGGGGTCTAGTTTCCAAAATGGGGTCACTTGTGGGGGAGCTTCAATGTTTAGGCACACAGGCACTCTCCAAATGCGACATTGCAACCGCTAAATATTCCAGCATATTTTCCATTTAAAAAGTCAAATGGCGCTCTGTTGTGAATGTGTTAGAAATTAATTCTGAGCAGAAGCTCCCTCTGGTGGTTACAAACAGTACTGAACCATTCAATGAGGAATGGCAATCAGGAGTTACAGACTGGTCTTATATAAGGGAGGTTCCCTCCCATCATGGTTGCCGGTGATCAATTGTTCTTGTCTCAACTGTGGTTCCTGGTTCACTTGGAAGCTTGCTGAGTCTTGCCTCTTCTCCTGGTCTCAGATAAGATATTTTCTGTTTTTTGTTTTTGTGCTTACCATTTTCATATTTCTCTGCATTTCTGTGAGGTTAGCCAGGTCTCCCCCCGGGGGGGCTTGGGCTCCTCTCAGTTCTTCTGGAGCCACTGTTATTTGTTCATTTGCTTTTTCCAGTTTTTTCAGTGGCTGCGGCTTAGTTTTGTTACACCAGAGAACTAATTTAGGTGGTAGAGGTCGTGTGATCTCAGGTGTTTTTGCAATTAGTAGAGTTGGTATTTTTTAGGTTTTTTTGGATTGCAGTAAGTGTCCTTCCTATCCTTTTCTGTCTAGGAAGATTGGGCCCCAACATTTGCTCATACTATTTTCTGTCTGTGTCTGTATTTCCTCTTGTCTAACCGCCATTACATGTTTGGGGGCTTCCTATGTTCTTTGGGGATCTGCTCCGGGGCAGATAGCTTTCCTCTTTCTATCTTTAGGTGTAGTTAACCTCTCAGGCTGTGACGAGGCGCCTAGGACCAACGTAGGAACGCTCCACGGCTGCCTTTAGTTGTGGTGGTTAGTCAGGGTACTGCAATCCAGTAGATTCCAACCTCTCTGGTGTATTGCTGTTTTTGCCTGCTCTCCTCAGCTACCAAATCATAACAGCGCTCCTTCCCTTCTGACCCCTGCCGTGCGCCCAAACAGTGGTTTATGACCACATATGAGGTATCTGTGTACTCAGGAGAAATTGCCCAACAAATTTTAGGATCCATTTTATCCTGTTGCCAATGTAAAAATGAAAAAATTGATGCTAAAAGAAAATTTTTGTTGGAAAAATTAAAATGTCCATTTTTTCCTTCCACATTGCTTTAGTTCCTGTGAAGCACCAGAAGGGTTAATATTCTTCTTGAATGGAGTTTTGAGTAGCTTGAGGGGTGCAGTTTTTATAATGGTGTCACTGTTGGGTATTTTCTGCCATACAGACCCCTCAAAGTGACTTCAAATGTGAGTTTTGTAAATTTTGCTGTAAAAATGAGAAATCGCTGGTCAACTTTTAACCCTTGTAACTTCCTAACAAAAAAAAATGTTCCCAAAATTGTACTGATGTAAAGTAGACATGTGGGAAATGCTATTTATTAACTATTTTGTGTCACATAACTCTCTGGTTTAACAGAATAAAAATTAAAAGTTTGAAAATTACAAAATTTTCAAAATTTTCGCCAAATTTCCATTTTTTCACAAATAAACGCAAAAATTATCGACCTAAATTTACCACTAACATGAAGCCCAATATGTCACGAAAAAACAATCTCAGAATCGCTACGATCCGTTGAAGCGTTCCTGAGTTATTACCTCATAAAGGGACACTGGTTAGAATTGCAAAAAATGGCAAGGTCTTTAAGGTCAAAATAGGCTGGGTCATGAAGGGGTTAAAAGATGAGTAAAAATTTGCCTTCATCATCCTTGCAAATTTATCATATTCCCCAAAGAGAATAGATCTGAGCTGAATTCTCAGAGTTAAAATTTCAGCATGGATATTTGATGAAGGTGTGGATAATTTTTGTTGGATATCCTCTTTTTTTCTAAGTTCTTTTTGCAAATTGAGGATTTTTTCCTTGTCTTTTTTCTTTTTGATATGTAGTAAGTTAATTATAGCGCCTCTAATTACTGCCTTATGGGCATTCCATAAAGTAAAAGGGGATATATCAGCCGTATCATTTTCAGAAAAGTAATTCTTAATTGCCTTTTCTATTTCTTTTTTAGTATTAGGGCTTCAATAGCCTCCACAGGAGGCTAGAAGCATGCCATACTTGATCGGCTCTGCTACATATAGGTGATGCTCAGATCGCTTATATGTAGCTGATTTACTGCATTGATATGAGCGCCGACCACCAGGTGGCGCTCCTAGCAATGTGCCGGCAACAACCATAGAGGTCTCTATGAGACCTCTGGTTATCAAGGCAACGAGTCACTGACCCCCAATCACGTGACGGGGGTCAGCGATACGCTCATTTCCGGCCGGGCGCCAGAAGTACTAGTTAAATGCCCGCTGTCAGCGATTGACAGCGGGATTTAACTAGTTAATGGGCGCGGGCGGATCGCGATTCCGCTCGCGCCTATTGCAGGCACATGTCAGCTGTTTATAACAGCTGATATGTTGCGGCTTTGAGGTGGGCTCACCACCGGAGCCCACCTCAAAGCAGGGGATACTTACCGATGACGCAATAGTACGTCATCGGTAAGTGAGGGGTTAATCTTAAAGAATTGGCATATGAATGCACAGTGCCTAAAGACGCCCTGATTTTTATTCTGGGGTACTTTGATGAGCTGCGTGTCTAAGATGTGGGGAAAATAGCTATTGCATGCATGTTGTTCGCCATCAGGAAACTAACTGCTAAAAAATGGATCTCAGAGAGAGACCTCCATCCTGCAAGGAATACATCAAAAATGTGAACTCTCTTGCCTTGGTTGAAAAAGGGGTTATTCCAAATGGAAAAGAAGTGCATAATTTGACAAACTTTGGTCTTCTTGGGAGGGCCATAACTATTAATTTTTGTTGTTTAATGTTGTGGTAAAGAGCCCTAAAAGATACTCTATGTGTGGACTGCACGCTGGTTAGCTGGTCCGGACAAAAGTGTAAAAAGTCATGGTGTAGATGTTTTGGACTGTATATTCCTATGTGTACTGCAATTTGGGCTCTGGTCGAGTACGACTGGTGTTTAAAAGGGTACGAGGAATAGTTGGGATTCAAATGTGCTGATCTGGAGATTCTGCTTTTTTCCATTCTGTAAATATTTCAAAATCAACTTGATTTAAAAAAAAAAAATCCCTGTCCAACTCCAATTTCTCCATTTTATTTTGGGGTCTCTGTTCATCCAAAGATGGATTTTCACTAACAGGCAGTGGACAACAAGACAGGAGGAATAGACTGAACTGAAGGCTATGTTCACACGTTGAGCTTTTGCTGTTTTTTTTTCTGCAGGCAAAACCTGCTCGAAGCTGCTACGAAAAAAAGCAGATTTTACTTTTTTTGCTGCGTTTTTGTAGTCTCTTGTGCATGCTGATAAAATTTAGTGCCCCACAAAAAACCATGATGCAACTTCCTGTTTTTAGACCAAAAATGCAGCAAAACCTGCATTTTGGATGCGTTTTTGTATTTACTCATTGCTTTCTATGTAGAAACGCTGAAATAAGTGACATGCTGCAGTTTTCAAAAACCAGGCAGTTTTCCAAATCAGTCAGGAAAAAAACAAAACAATGTGTGCGCATGAGATTTCTGAAATCTCATAGCCTTTGCTGGTACTGTGATATGCAGATTGAAATTTGCATAAAAAAGCAGCAAAAACACAACGTATGAACTTAGCCTAAGAGTGACTTTCCTAGGGTAAAAAAGCAGTATTTTTTAAATAAATATGCAGTTTTTACACATGTCACCAATCCTATTAGATATTTTATCTGAATCTGCACAAATTTCCAGCCTGAGACAGACACATGGCTACTCACACATTCAAGATCAGCTGCTTTTGATACATTTGAGCTTCCTTCTTCACTGCTATTTTTCTTCACTCCAAAGTTAAGGTTTTTTTGTGGAGAAATAGATGTATTGCTGACATCCCGGCAGGCAGTATTCAACGAGGTTTCCCGAGTCTTTTCTGTTGGTTTTAAGTAAAAATCGAACAAACTGAATCATTAAACAATTGATTTACCTAAGTCAAAAGCGTACATATAACGGCCCAGATTCATCAAAGAGTTTTTTGCAGAAATTTGGGGTAAAAGTTTAAATTGTTGCATATTTAGACTTGAGAGTCCTCAGTGGTTGATACCTTTTAATGGCTAACTGAAAAGATGGTAACAAATTGCAAGATTTCGAGACTACTCAGGTCTCTTCATCAGGCAAAGACTAAAATAAAAACTGAAGAATCACATATTTATATACACAACAGGACACAGGAATAGTGCAATAGGTAACACAAGTGACGTGAAGCAGAACTGTCATTATGGCAGAGGGATGAACATAAATATTGGAACAGTTCATAGATAAGGAGAGAAAGTTTTATTGCCCTCTGATTGGGGTCTGGTGTTGTGTTTTGATGCCCCTAGAAGGTCAGAGACACAGATTCCTTAATTGATATAGAATGACATGAATCCGTGTGATATATTCATTCCATCACTAAGAGTGTCAAAGGTCATCATAAGTTTGTATTCCCAAACCTTTCTATCTTTCTCAGATTTGAAGTTAGATTTTAATACCAGTAATTCCATATCCATCATGCTATGACCGGGCATACAAAAGTGTTTTGCCACAGGTAAATCCATTCTTTTTTCTCTTATTGTGTGGCGATGAGAATTCATCCTTGTTCTCAGTTTTTGCCCGGTCTCCCCCACATACAGACCCCCAGTTGGACATTTAGTACATATAATTAGGTACACCACATTAGATGTGATGCAGCTGAAAGTACCTGGGATCTTGTAGTCCTGATGGGAGTTGGGGATCTTTATCTTGTCCGTGGTCATTATAGATGCACAGGTTTTACATTTCTTCTGGTTGCAAGGAAAGGTTCCTGCAGCTGTTGGGGAGGACAGGGAACTTCTGACAATGATGCTTCTTAGGTTTGGGGGCTGCCTAAAACACAGTAGTGGGGGGTCTGGAAATATGGATTGTAATCGGGCATCTTTTTGTAGTAAAGGTTGTAGTTTCCGTACAGCTCCCCTTAGCATCTCCAGATTTGGATTGTAGGTGACCACTAGAGGCACCCGGTTATTTTCTTCTTTAGTTTTGTAATGTAGCAGGTGATTCCTTGATATTCTGGTGGCTCTTGTAATTTGGTTTTGAAAAATTACGGAAACTACAACCTTTACTACAAAAAGATGCCCGATTACAATCCATATTTCCAGACCCCCCACTACTGTGTTTTAGGCAGCCCCCAAACCTAAGAAGCATCATTGTTAGAAGCTCCCTGTCCTCCCCAACAGCTGCAGGAACCTTTCCTTGCAACAAGAAGAAATGTAAAACCTGTGCATCTATAATGACCACTGACAAGATAAAGATCCCCAACTCCCATCAGGACTACAAGATCCCAGGTACTTTCAGCTGCATCACATCTAATGTGGTGTACCTAATTATATGTACTAAATGTCCAACTGGGGATCTGTATGTGGGGGAGACCGGGCAAAAACTGAGAACAAGGATGAATTCTCATCGCCACACAATAAGAGAAAAAAGAATGGATTTACCTGTGGCAAAACACTTTTGTATGCCCGGTCATAGCATGATGGATATGGAATTACTGGTATTAAAATCTAACTTCAAATCTGAGAAAGATAGATAGGTTTGGGAATACAAACTTATGATGACCTTTGACACTCTTAGTGATGGAATGAATATATCACACGGATTCATGTCATTCTATATCAAGTAAGGAATCTGTGTCTCTGACCTTCTAGGGGCATCAAAACACAACACCAGACCCCAATCAGAGGGCAATAAAACTTTCTCTCCTTATCTATGAACTGTTCCAATATTTATGTTCATACCTCTCCCATAATGACAGTTCTGCTTCACGTCACTTGTGTTACCTATTGCACTATTCCTGTGTCCTGTTGTGTATATAAATATGTGATTCTTCAGTTTTTGTTTTAGTCTTTGCCTGATGAAGAGACCTGAGTAGTCTCGAAAGCTTGCAATTTGTTACCATCTTTTCAGTTAGCCATTAAAAGGTATCAACCACTGAGGACTCTCAAGTCTAAATATTTTTCTATCTACTGGCTAACACGGTACGAAGATACACATCTTTCCTATAACTAAATTGTTGCAAAAATTTTGGCATAACTATTAACTGAACAAAAATGTACCTACAGTTGTGCTCAAAAGTTTACATACCCCGGCAGAATTTTTGCTTTCTTGGCCTTTATTCAGAAAATATGAATGATCACACCAAAACTTTTTCTCCACACATGGTTAGTGGTTGGGTGAAGCCATTTATTGTCAAACTACTGTGTTTTCTCTTTTTAAATCATAATGACAGCCCAAAAATATTTAGAATTGAGAGTCCTCAGTGGTTGATACCTTTTAATGGCTAACTGAAAAGATGGTAACAAATTGAAAGCTTTCGAGACTATTCAGGTCTCTTCATCAGGCAAAGACTAATACAAAATCTGAAGAATCACATATTTATACACAACACAGCACAGAAACAATGCAATAGATAAGACAAGTGACGTGAAGCAGAACTGTCATTATGGGAGATAGAGATGAACATAAATATTGGAACAATTCATAGATAAGGAGTGTGAAAGTTTTATTGCCCTCTGATTGGGGTCTGGCAATGTTTATTGATACCCCCACAAGGTTCTTTGGAGCAAATTCCTTAATTGATGTAGAAAGACATAAATCCATGCGACACGTTCATTCCTGCACTGAGAGTGTCAAAGGTCATCACGAGTTTATATTCAAAGACTCTCCTGTGTCTCTGAGAAGTGAAATTACTTTTGAGTACCAGTAATTTCATGTGTGTGGTGCTGTGATCAGGCATACAAAAATGTTTTGCCACAGGTCGATCCATTCTTTTTTCTCTGATTGTGTAACATCAGTGCCCAGGAGAGAAAGGCCATACAGTCTCTGAAAACCAACAAAGAAATCATCATTAAACCTGCTGACAAGGGAGGTGCAATAGTCATGATGAACACATCAGACTATATGAAGGAAGCAAACAGACAACTTATGGACACACGCTACTACAGAAAATTGAGGTCAGATCCTACACAGGACTATTACAAGGAACTAAACAAGTTGGTATCTTGTCTGCCTGACAAATCCATAAGAGCTGATGACCTGATACCAGAGAGTCCAAGAATAGGGACATTCTACATGCTTCCCAGAATCCACAAAACTGGAAATCCTGGGAGGCTGATTATTTCATGTGTGGACACCCTTACTGAGCAGGTATCTGGATGGGTAGTGGGTATTCTTAAACACCTGGTAAAGGATACACCCAGCTACATTCAGGACACAACCGACCTACTGAATAAACTAGCAGCAATAGGTCCTCTACCAGAAGGAACTATACTGGCCACCATGGATGTGGAATCCTTGTACTCTAATATCCCACACCCGGATGGATTAAATGCCTGCAAAGTCTTCATGGAAAACACCGGGAATGATGCTGACTCTGTGGTGAAACTCACAAAATTCATCCTCACCCACAATTACTTTGAATTTGACAACAAGATCTATCTACAGGAGACTGGCACAGCGATGGGAAGTAAAATGGCTCCACAGTATGCAAATCTTTTCATGGCCAAGCTTGAAAGCGACGTTTTGTCCTCATGTCCCATCAGGCCTCGGGCCTACTACCGCTACATTGATGATATTTTAATCATCTGGACGGAGTCTGAGCAACAGCTAAAGACGTTCCACGAACAGTTTAACCAATTGCATCCCACCATTAACTTAACACTCAACTACTCCAGCACTGAAATTAACTTTTTAGACACCATCATTAAGCTAAAGAACAATGAAATAGAGACATCCCTGTATCAGAAGCCAATTCGCCGTCCAACATACCTTAAATGGGATAGTTTCCATCCAAAACACATAAAAAACTATTATCTACAGCCAAGCCATCAGATACAACCGTATAAGTTCCAACCCCATGGATAGAGATGAACACCTTGGTCGCCTCAGAAAGACCTTTTTAAATCAGGGCTACCATCCAAGAACAATTGAAAACCAAATTACAAGAGCCACCAGAATATCAAGGAATCACCTGCTACATTACAAAGCTAAGGAAGAAAATAACTGGGTGCCTCTAGTGGTCACCTACAATCCAAATCTGGAGATGCTAAGGGGAGCTGCACGGAAATTACAACCTTTACTACAAAAAGATGCCCGATTACAATCCATATTTCCAGACCCCCCACTACTGTGTTTTAGGCAGCCCCCAAACCTAAGAAGCATCATTGTCAGAAGTTCCCTGTCCTCCCCAACAGCTGCAGGAACCTTTCCTTGCAACAAGAAGAAATGCAAAACCTGTCCATTTATAATGACCATGGACAAGATAAAGATCCCCAACTCACATCAGGACTACAAGATTCCAGGTACTTTCAGTTGCATCACATCTAATGTGGTGTACCTAATTATATGTACTAAATGTCCAACTGGGGGTCTGTATGTGGGAGAGACCAGGCAAAAACTGAGAACAAGGATGAATTCTCATCACCACACAATAAGAGAAAAAAAGAATGGATCTACCTGTGGCAAAACATTTTTGTATGCCTGATCACAGCACCACACACATGAAATTATACTGGTACTGAAAAGTAATTTCACTTCTCAGAGACACAGGAGAGTCTCTGAATATAAACTCACCTTTGACACTCTCAGTGCAGGAATGAACGTGTCGCATGGATTTAAGTCTTTCTACATCAATTAATGCGGTACATCAATTAAGGAATTTGCTCCAAAGAACCTTGTGGGGGCATCAATAAACATTACCAGACCTCAATCAGAGGGCAATAAAACTTTCACACTCCTTATCTATGAACTGTTCCAATATTTATGTTCATCTCTATCTCCCATAATGACAGTTCTGCTTCACGTCACTTGTCTTACCTATTGCATTGTTTCTGTGCTGTGTTCTGTATAAATATGTGATTCTTCAGATTTTGTTTATTAGTCTTTGCCTGATGAAGAGACCTGAGTAGTCTCGAAAGCTTGCAATTTGTTACCATCTTTTCAGTTAGCCATTAAAAGGTATCAACCACTGAGTACTCTCAATTCTAAATATTTTTCTATCTACTGGCTAACACGGTACAAAGATATACTTCTTTCCTGTATCAAAATGACAGCCCAAAACATTCAAACGACTCTGATCAAAAGTTTACATACCCTGGTGATTTTGGCCTGATAACATGCACAGAAGTTGACACAAATGGGTTTGACTGGCTACTAAAGGTAACATCCTCCCCTGTGACAAATTCCAGGAAAATTATGCAGCGACCAGGGACATGTCGTGTTTACCGTCATTATTCTGTGAGCATTATACTGGGGAAGAGGACGCCACAGAAGAAATTGAGTATCTCTATGCATCCGTTCCACAAATCCACAGTATCTTCTGTGTTACGCAAAAAATTGGAGAGAGCAATACACATATACCTATGTGGTCCTAATGTGACATGTGCTTTTCATTTAAATGGTGGCTACTACAGCAATTACCATATTCATCTTGTATTGACCAGTTCATATGGGTTGGTAATATGTGTCTCTTAGTACTGCCTTAGGATATTATAGGTTATCAAATTTTGGGGCAATATGGTACTTATATATCTTTTATACCTTATGCCCATATGATATATTGGGCTATTGCTGCCTTTCATTGTTTCTGTATTGATGTCCATACTATGTTGTGATTTTATGATGACAGTTTTTTCTGTTATCTTTCCTGTATTCTATTTAACTTAATAAAATGTGAAAAAAAAATTATTTATCTGGATCACAGTGTTCCTTCACTCTCTCTCTATAAGTGTAAATGTACAGAGAGAGCCTGGTGTGACCCCTGCATGTTCGGGTCCATTGGGTTTGGCCTAACTTTTAAAAAAAAGTTTAGTTTGGTACCAGAATAGTAGCCGAACTTGCTATCGAACCCCATTCAAGTTAATGGGGGGCCCGAACATCCGGTGGTTCCTACACTGTCATCAGCGTGACAACGTGGGAAACACTTGCTCTAACCGTCGATAACCTTAAAGTCACCACCGGCCACAGATCCTGGGTATCGTGGACAGCTGCAGGTTCCCATGCTGTCACACAGATGACATCGTGTGAGCCAGGGTCTGTGACCGGTGAAAAGTTTACCTCCAGTCAGGCGTTGGCTGAAGAGTACTACTCTCAACATAGTAAGCCTGGTTTCGCTGATAGCAACGAGAGCAGGCGACGCTGGTCAGAGTATTCACCAACCTATGCCTGTGCACAGTAAGAAATAAGGCAGTGACATAATAAATGCAGTGTGTGTGTGTGTGTGTGTGTGTGTGTGTGTGCGTGCATCCAACTGTACATGTACTTATCTAATAAAGAAATAAAAGAAAAATAATCCCCTTTTACTAATACTCACCTGAGGGAAAGCAGAAAAGCTGGTGTTATTATTCTGGGAAGAGGCCAATATCCATGAAGCTTCTCAGACTATTAAAATAAGCCTGCAGCTGTCTTCGCAGCCTTTACTGGTTGTTAAAATGGGGTGACCCCAAAAAAATTACGTTGGGTCCCCCCTATTTTTAATAACCAGCAAAGGCTACACAGACAGCTGTGGGCTGATATTAATAGGCTGGGAAGGGGCCATGGAAATTGGCACCCTGAGAGACTAATAACACCAGCCCTCAGCGGCACCAGAAATGGCGCTTCCATTAGATGCAGCAATTCTAGAGCCTAGTTTCGGCACTTCCCGATTACCCTGGTGCATTAGCAAGCGGGGTAATGATTTTGGGATTGATGTCAGCTGTCACGTAGTAAAAAGACACACAGAGAAAAGTTCTTTCACACGCTACCAACAGTAGCATGTGAATCCGGGTGCTGCGATGAGCGCTGACATCAATAAGGTTATCGCAGTTCATAGCCGTTGTAATAACCAGTAAAGGCGAGGTCAGGAAATTGGCCTCTTCCTAGAATAACAACACCAGTCCTCAACTGTCTGCTTTCCCTTGGCTGGTTATTAAAATTAAGGGGGGACCCACTTAGTTTTTTCATTTATTTATTGACAAGTACAAAAAAAATTCCCCCCTAAGGTAACCTTAGTTCCCAGCCTCCATGTATTTCAGCAGCTGGAAATGACCGCAAGTAACCTCTGCAGACTCGTGGTCATGTCGTCACTGTGAGCCAGTACAGCGACAGCGAGTCTGCAGAGGTTACTCGCGGTCAATTCTCACAGGGGTAACGTCATCGCCCATGAGAAATTACCTTGAATTAACCTCTGCAGTCTCGTTCTCGTGGTCATGGCTCACCGGCGATAACGTTACTAATCGCCCGCGAGAAAATCAGTGGATGATGTGAAACCTAGTTGTATGTTGTCAGATCTTTGGAAATTTTTTTCTTTTTTTATTAATAAATGGGTAAACCAGGGAATGTACCAGAGTCTTTATTCAAATACAATGTATTTTCCTCCGTGTGTATTTTTTTTTTTACTTTAAATTTAATGCGTTCGTAATGATAGACTCTTCTCCATTACTAACCTATGGGAAACATGTCAGCTGACATTACAAAGCTGACATCAACCTCATAAACGTTTACAGCTATTGCCACAGCACCAGGGAAATCGGCAAGAACAAAGACCAAGCGCCAGAATTGTCGCATCTAATGTATGCGCCATTCCTAGGGCGGCTGAGGGCTAGTCTTATTAGGCTGGGAAGGGGCAAACATCCATGAATATCCAGCCTATTAATATCAGTCCCCAGCTGTCTGCTTTGCCTTTGCTGATTATTAAAATGGGGGATACCCCAAAAAATAAAAAGTGACATGGCGTCCCCCTTATTTTTAATAACCAGCCAAGGCAAAGCAGAAGGCTGGGGGCTAATACGAATACAAAATAAAGAAACTCCAGCCCCACAAACTGTGATTCTTTATTGGCATAAGTAATTCGGAGGACATACACAGTCAGTAATACAAATTCACATGACCCGCATCATGGATTTACGGCGGACCGGTTCGGATTATTTGATTTTTTAAAGGTAATAAATGGGTAAAAGAAGGTTGGAGAGTGCTTTGTACAAAATAGAGACTTTTCTTTGCGTGTTTTTTTTTTTTTTTTGCTTTAAACTTATGCGGTTTCATTCATAGATGCCTCTCCATTACGAACTCTTGGGCTTGATGGCAGATGATATTACAAAGCTGACATCAACCCCAAAACCATTACCCCATTTGCCAACACACCAGGGCAAACAGAAAGAGCTAAGTCTAAGCACCAGAGATCTAATGGATGCGCCATTTCTGGGGTGGCTGAGGGCTGATATTTATAGGCTGCGAGGGGGCCAATATTCACAGCCCTTCCCAGCCTATTAATATCAGCCTGCAGCTGTCTGCTTTGTCTTAGCTGCATATTAAAAATAGGAAAGACCCCACAATTTTTTTTAGGGTCACTCCTATTTTTAATAACCAGCTAAGGCAAATCAGACAGCTACTGGCTGATACTCATAAGCTTGGAAGCTGGAAGGATACTGGCCCTTCCCAATCTAAAAATACCAACTCGCAGATGCTTGTTTTGCCTCGGTTGGTTTTAAAAATGAAGGGTACCACACCCTTTTTTTTTTGCTTTATTAGACTTCCGGACCCGAACAGGAAACTGGACATACAGTAAGGCAATGTTTGGGTTACGGTACTGGACACTAAAAGTCTGGTACGAACCCCGAACTTTCCAGTTCGAGTTCGTTCATCCCTAGTATTTAGGTTACAAAGGTTAAGTGACAGATTCTCTTTAAGAAGGTCAATGTTCACATCAAAACATAATTTTATGGGACAGAATGGAAAACAGGATTTTGGTTGCTTACCATAAAATCTGTTTCTCGGAGCGCTCATTAGGGGACACAGGAACCATGGGTGTATGCTGCTGCCACTAGGAGGCCGACACTATGCATACTAAAAAAGGTTGGCTCCTCCTCTGCAGTATACACCACACCGACTGGCATCAAGCTAATCAGTTAGTGAGAAAGCAGTAGGAGAATAACATGACAGAACCAAACAACAAAACAGACAATTCATTATAACAATAACAATCAGAAGGAAGGACAAGAGTTGTAAACATATGGGAGGGTGCTGTGTCCCCCAATGAGCGCTCCGAGAAACAGATTTTACGATAAGCAACCAAAATCCTGTTTTCTCGATCGCTTCATTGGGGACACCGGAACCATGGGACGTCCCAAAGCAGTCCCTGGGTGGGAGAAGAAAGGCAGGAAACTCCATTCAGGTCGGCAAAGTCCCCAATGCCGCCTGTAAGATCCTTCTGCCTAGGCTGGCGTCCGCCGAAGCGTAGGTGTGGACCTTGTAAAATTTGGCAAACGAGTGGATGAAAAACCGGGATGCCGCTTTGCAAAGTTATAGGGCGGATGCCCCATGGTGAACCGCCCAAGAGGTGCCTACTGCCTGGGTGGAGTGAGCCTTAATCCCAGGGGACACTCTGATCTTAACCCAGTAAGCCTCCAATATTGCAGACCTGATCCAACGCACAATCGTAGCCTTGGAGGCCGGCAGGCCTCTCCGCGCTCCGTCTGGAATGACGAACCGAAGATCCGACTTCCTGGAGGAAGCAGTCCTATCCAGGTAGATTCTCACTGCCCGGACCATGTCTAGCCTGTTCAAAGAGCGCTCCAGAGAATGAGTCGGAGTCGAACAGAAGGAAGGCAGGACAATATCCACATTCAAGTGAAAAGTGGAAACCACCTTGGGAAGAAAGGAAGGCCGAGGCCGCAACACTACCTTATCCTGGTGAAGAACCAGGAAAGGGGGGGGCGACAGGAGAGAGCCGCTAATCCTGAAACCCGTCTGATGGAAGTGATCGCCACGAGAAAGGCCACTTTCCAGGACAAAACAGACAAGTGAACCTCCCTGAGAGGTTCAAAGGGAGCACACCTCATGACCTCTTAAAACCAGATTGAGGTCCCAGGGGTCCACAGGATTCCGGTACGGGGGAGACGTATGCGCCACTCTCTGAAGGAAAGTCTTGACTTGAGAACAAGATGCCAAGGACCTCTGAAAGAGGATAGGAAAGGTTGGCACCTGCCCTTTTAGAGTGGCAAGAGAGAGAGACCAGAATCCAGTCCCGCTTGGAGAAAAACCAAGATAGCTACAACCGACAACCTCATTGGCGTTAGACTCACCCCAGCGAAAAAAAAGGCCTTCCAGGTTTGGTAGTAAAACCTGGAGGACGACAGTTTTCTGGACTGGATCATGGTGCGAATCACCCGATCGGAGAACCCTGATGCTCTCAAAACCGTGGTCTCCTTGACCGGTGTCGAACAGCATACCCTGGAAGACCAGACGCTGGGATGGAACAAGGCAGGACTACTTCCTGTTGACGATCCACCCGAACCGAGCCAGGGTGTCGAGTACGATGGACAGGCTTTCTTGGGCCTGAGGAAGGGATGGAGCCTTGATGAGGATGTCGTCGAGGTATGGAATGAGAACCAGGCCCCTGATTCTCAAGATGGCCATTACTGGCGCCATGATCTTTGTAAAGACCCTGGGAGCGGTCGCAAGGCCGAACGGCAGGGAGACAATTTGAAAGTGGTTCTGCTGCAATGCAAATCACAAGAACCTCTGATGAGCTTGGCAAATCGGAACGTGGAGGTAGGCATCCTGAATGTCTATGGAGCACAGAAATTCCTGTGTATCCATGGAAGAAATTACTGAGCGAAGAGACTCCATGCTGGAGTGACGCAGGCGGACTCTCCTGTTTAGCAACTTGAGATCCAGAATGGGCCGAACCGCGCCATCCTTTTTCGGAACAGCAAACAGGTTTGAATAGAAACCTGTGAAGCGTTCTTGCTCTGGAACTGGGACGATAACCCCGGAACTGAGAAGAGTCAATGGACGCAAGCAAACCCGGGACCAAGGAAGGGTCCCTTGGGGGCAGGATACGAAGAACCGATCTCGGGGACGGGAAGTGAACTCTATTTTGTATCCAGAGGATACACCCTCCCCGACCCATGAGTCTTCCACCAGGTCGAGCCAAACGTCTCTGAACAGCAGGAGACGACCACCCAGCCTGGGAGAAACGCTGGGCCCTGGATCCGAGTCATGCCGAGGAGGATCTGCCAGGTCTTGCCCTGGAGGATCTACCCTGGGAGTTATGGGAACGCCAGGAAGGAGCGGGCCTGAAGGAAGCCTTTTTCTTGGTCTGGCGATTCTGCGGCCTGCGCTGACCGGAAGAATCGTCCGACGCCGGGGAACGGCGAAAAGGCCGAAAGGAGCGGAACTGCTGCCTTTGAACGGGACTGCGAGGCTTGGACTGAGGGAGGAGAGAACTTGTGCCTCCCGTTGCCTCCTTAATGATCTGATCCAACCTAGAGCCGAACAGACGGTCTCCCTGGAAGGGGAGGCCTGTGAGCGACTTCTTTGAAGAAAGATCAGCTTGCCATGTTTTGAGCCAAATATTCCTCCGGATGGCTACAGAATTGCTGGACGCCTGAGCAGCGCAAGACACGGCGTCCAGGGAAGCCGAAACCAAATACTGTCCAGCATGGGAAATTTGGTCTGCAAGCTCCGCCAGCTCTCTCGGAGGGGCTCCAGCCATGATGGCCTTGCGGAGTTGTTTGGCCCATCGGGCTATGGCCCTTGAGACCCAAGTAGAGGCAAAGGCCACGCATAAAGCAGAAGCGGCCGCTTCAAAGGTTGATTTTGCCAGCGATTCTAAACTTCTATCGTTGGCATCCTTGAGGGAAGCTGCATTGGAGAGTGGGAGGACCGTATTGGTGGAGAGTCTGGAGACCGGTGAGTCCACCGTAGTGGAAATCGTCCAGTTAGTGGTAAGATAAGGGGGGAAGGGATATAGGATGCCGAGGCGCTTCCCTCTTTGAAAGCACCTGGTTGGATCTTCCCTCTCCCTCTTGAGTATCTCCATGAACTCGGTATGCGAGGCAAAAACCTTGGAAGGTGGTTTGGACCGTCTGAAAGAAACCGCCTGATCTGTGGGTTCCGTAGCGGTATCTTTGATGCCTAAGGTCTGATTGACTGCAACAATCAGGCTCTGCACCATATCCGTCATGCTGGAGGCCTGTTCTGAATCCAGGTCCGACTCATCTTCCAAAAGCGAGTCCGAAGACGCCTCGCCTGATTCCGGAGAGGAGGGCGCTAAAGGACCGCGCCGTGAAAGGTCGTCTGGTGAGGCGGAGCGGGAAGAGGACCTAGAACGGTGCTCTAGTCTAGGTCTTTTACGGCCTGGGTTGGAAGGACCGGGCTGAGAGACTTGTGACCCGCTGGCGACTACGGGAGGTGAGAGGGGCAATCTGTCAAGAACGGATACTAGGGTCTGTGACACCCTGGTGAGGTCCACCACAGATTGTGACAGAGAAGAAGCCCACTCAGGGATAGGGGTCTCAGAATCGCCCAGGGCAGAAGAGGGTTCCTGGGTGGGTCCCTTTGGGACGCTGCAGGCCTGGCAGAGGGGAGATGACTGACATGAAGGGAGTCTGCCATTACAAGAAGAACATATAAAGTGCCTGACTAGAGCAGAGGAGGAGGAAGGTGGGGGGCGAGCAGGCTCTCCCTTGTGCTTAGGCATGGTTGAGCAGTCCCACTAGCTGACTGCCAGAAGGCTGGGGACAGAGAAAACGGCAGAGGAGGGTGTCAGCTCTACAGGGCAGAGCTACTCATGGTTCCTGTTGAGAACGATAGCAGAAGCTCCAGGAGAATTCGTCCTGCTCACGGTGCGAAGATGGGGATTTTCCCTTTCACTCTTGCGACCACCTGTGGTCCCAGCTGGATGAAAGTGCGCGCTGCTGCTGAAGGGAATATGGCGGCTACGTCCACCAAAGGGCTGAGAGTGGTGGGCGGAGCCTAAGACAGTGCTAAGGGGCAAGGACGGGCGGGAGGGAAGGGGCGGGGCCGGCGCTATAACTAGGCTCAAAATTAAGCCGGGCCTCGATTAGAGCCCGCGGCCGCTGGTGGAGGGGGGGAAACCTGAAGCGTTGTTAAAAATGGCCCACAAAGCAGCGTTCTGGGGCGTGACCAGGCAAATGAAGTTGCAGGTGACCTGGAGAAGGGGAGGTCAGGGTTACCCAAAGGCGGCATCTAATCCGCAGGATAAGCCCAGAATGAGTAGATCCTAGGAGTAGATCGCTCTATTCCCCATACGCTGTCCTATGGGTTTCCTTTTTTTTTTTTTTTATATCCTCATTCTTCCATTCTTATCTTCTTTTCTTCAATCTTATCTTGCTATGGAGGAAAGAAGGACAGTACCTCTAAAGATAGGCGGACGTCCGGGAACCAGTTGTGGAATGTCCGTGTCTCCTTTACCGACAGGCTCTGGTGGGCGAGGTGAGAGACGGAGGCAGGCCCGGGTCTTCATCTTTTCCGTGGTCACCTGAACACACGTCCGTGTCAGGGATCCTTGGGGTCCTGCCAAAGTACCAGACATATGAGGATACGGGGTGGCAGTACACGCCGTACTCAGTCTCTGTGTGGGAGTACAGTAGTGACCATTCACACTGTATCCCTCCGGAAAAAAACTGAAAAGGAACAACGCATAATAGGTAGATATGGGTCTCAAAAGAGACCCGTGTCCACCTCCTACTGACACTAAGCTAAAACTGATTAGCTTGATGCCAGTCGGTGGGGTGTATACTGCAGAGGAGGAGCCAACCTTTTTTAATATGCATAGTGTCAGCCTCCTAGTGACAGCAGCATACACCCATGGTATTGTGTCCCCCAATGAAGCAATTGAGAAATTAGGCTTTGCTTAGATATATTCTGAAGATAGAGCAAACTATTAAATGGGGTTGTCTCAGAAAAATAAACTCTGACCATATGCCCTATTTTAGTCAGACACGTAACCTAAATAGTTTTCATAACTTATACCACATAAGGGGTAGTCCCAGACTGGAAATTCATAGTATATTCACAGGATAACTTCTGGGACTTTCAACTAAACTGTGGTCTCCCGACCTGACTGTGCGCATTTGTTTTTGTGACAAACCTTTGTGCTCCGATGATGTTCTTTTTTCAGCAGATTTAACGTTGGCTTCCTTTTCCATCTCCTTGTGCATATGTTCGGTCCTGAAACACACAAAAAAAACAAAAATAAAATTATATGGAGAATAAATTCTGAGTTTAGAGTGACAACAGATGACCTCTTGCATAGGTCACATAAGGTGTTATCATTTTCTATACTGAGTGCAAATGAATGATGCAGTGAAAATTCTTATGAGATGACCCTCCCCCCACCTCCCAAAACTGAAAAGTGGTTTCTAGAATGGTCAACTCAAAAAAAAAAAATAAATAAATAAGTATGCATAAAATATGGCAGAGCTGAAAATGTGGCCTCCACACTCACTTGGAAAGCTGTTATTATTTTATGAAGACTAGTTTAAAATAGATACATACATTAAAACAGCAGAGGTTACAGAACAAAAAAAAAACAAACACTACACAGCATTCCTTTCCCTGGTGATCCAGCACTGATACTAGAACGGTCCTCCGCGACTTTGTACTCAAGCAGACGGCACTTCTTGGTTGCAGTGGACATGTTCTGTACTTCACTGACATCACCACACAACAGAAAGCCACGATGCCAGCAACATGTCCTGTGACCACTGACTGTTTACAAACGGCTTGCGCAGAATGACTACAACCGAAGACAAGGTGGTCAGCAGGACCAATAGCTCTGTATAGTCTGGGGACAGAAGAGGCTTATTTTTTGTTTTATCATACTTTCTTGAAAGTTGGGTAACCAAATAACTAGTTCCAGTACTCTTCAACCGCCATCTCCCAGGTGCTTCCTGCCCTGGCAGTTCACTTGCCACCACTGTAAGCATGGGGACTGTGGGAAGGGTCTAGCATGCAATCTGGAATGCTGGCATTCGAGAAAAGGTGTCATGGAGATAAAAGCCAGGATTTGTCCCCAAAAAAAAAATCATAAATATAACAGAAATTACAGAGACGAGCAAAAGGGTAAGAATGTTTTGAACTTTTGACTTTCAGGCTCCATACCTCACCATCCACTAATGCTTCGAACGTGAGACTCCCATCATTTTATAGACAATCATCTTGGCCATTTCATACATAAATTTTGGTCTTGCAACTACAGTATTTTTCGGACTATAAGACGCACCGGACTATAAGACGCACCCAGGTTTTAGAGGTGGAAAATAGGGAAAAATATATTTAAAGCAAAAAATGTGGTAAAATACTTAAAAACATAAATAACATATTATATGTGGTGTTATTATATATAATAGTATGTTATTATGTTGGAAGCTACGGGTAGGAGATGGTGCTGCGGGACCAGTGTGGTGTCTGTAAACTACTATGTGAAGACGCTGGAGGGTGAGTATAAGGCCGGGGTCACACATGCGAGAAACTCGCACGATTTCGTGTGAGTCTCTCGCAAGAACACCCGGCACTGCCGCCGGCACTCAGACTGGAGCGTGCAGCTGCATAGAAATACATGCTGCATAGAAATAGAGACAGATGATAGAGACAGTGATGATAGAGACAGATGATAGAGATGATAGAGACAGATGATAGAGATGATAGAGACAGAGATGATAGATGATAGAGACAGAGATGATAGAGACAGAGATGATAGAGACAGAGATGATAGAGACAGAGATGATAGAGACAGAGATGATAGAGACAGAGATGATAGACAGATGATAGAGACAGAGATGATAGAGACAGAGATGATAGAGACAGAGATGATAGAGACAGAGATGATAGAGACAGAGATGATAGAGACAGAGATGATAGAGACAGAGATGATAGAGACAGATGATAGAGACAGATGATAGAGACAGATGATAGATGATAGAGACAGAGATGATAGAGACAGATGATAGAGACAGAGATGATAGAGACAGAGAAGCAAAAAAAAACGGAAGTGTGAAAGTAGCCTAACCTTTTAATTAATTCTCTGTTGTACAGTGTGTCTGAAGGACCTGTGATGACATCATGAAGAGGCATGTCTTTGGTCATGTGATGCTCCAGCCCGCCCTCTTTATGACCTCATCACAGGTCCTCCACAGGAGCATTCAGCATCCATCAGCACAGCCCCTGTGCTGTCAGGTATGCGATGCCTCCTGCTGCACTCTGCTCCTGCTGCCTCCTTCTCCTTCAGACACAGATCTGCCCAGCTGCTGCAGGAATCAGGCGCTGGGGAACCATGTGGCTCTGTCATCTGCTGCTCCCCAGCTCACTGCTCAGCTGATAGGTGGGCGGGGAAGCGGCTGATTAATATTCACTTCACTTAAGTAGGGACCAGGGGTTTCCCCAGCGCTTGTTTCCTGCAGCAGAGGGGATATTTTCCTGCCTCCTGCCTGCAATCCCATTCCACCGCTGCCCCCTGCCCCCCTCCCCACATGTTACAATCGGACCATAAGACGCACCCACACTTTCCTCCCAAATTTGGAGGAAAAAAAGTGCGTCTTATGGTCCAAAAAATACGGTACTTCCCAACCTGGACGTATGGATACATCTAAGGTCGTGAAGTGGTTTAACGCCTTCCCGACCTATGACACCTACGTAGGCGTCATGAAAACCTGTGCCTTCCCAACCTGGGACCCCTACGTAGGCGTCATGGTATAAATCAAGTTCCTGGGGGTCGGGTGACCAGGGTCACTGAAAGGTCACCTGACCAACAGATACAGGAACACTTGTGCTTCACCCCAGGGGGGGAGGCTTTGACCCCCCCCCCCCCCCCCGTGGCTACGATCGCTCTGATGGGCTGTTGAAAGTGAAACAGCCAATCAGAGAGATTATAATATTTCACCAATGAATCTTGGTGAAATATTATAATCCAGCCATGGCCGATGCCGCAATATCATCAGCCATGGCTGGAGACACTAATCTGACCCCTCCCACACCGACTGACGGCGGCAGCATCTGCTCCCCCTCCTCTTCCTTCCGCTCACCCCCCTGCCTTCCGATCCTCCCCCCGTACCTCCGGAGTCCCGATGTCTCTTGCGCCTGGTCCATGGGCACCGCCATCTTCCAAAATGGCGGGCACATGCGCAGTGCGCCCTCTGAATCTGCCGGCCAGCAGATTCATTCATTGCAGGTACATTTTGATCACTGTGATATGGTCTTTCACAGTGATCAAAATAAAAAAAATAGTAAATAACTCCCCCCCCTTTATCACTCCCACAGGTAGGGAACAATAATAAAATAAAGAAAATATTTTTATTTTTCCATTAGGGTTAGGGTTGCAATTAGGGTTAGTGGGGTGTTGAGGTTAGGGTTGGGATTAGGGTTATGGTTAGGGTTGGGATTAGGGATGTGTTGGGGTTAGGGTTGGAGTTAGGACTGAGGAGTTTCCACGGTTTAGGCACATCAGGGGGTCTCCAAACGCGACATGGTGCCACCATTGATTCCAGCCAATTTTGCGTTCAAAAAGTCAAAACGGTGATTCCTCCCTTCCAAGCCCCGACATGTGCCCAAACAGTAGTTTACCCCAACATACAGGGTATCAGCGTACTAAGGAAAAATTGCACAACAACTTTGGGGGTCTAATTTCTCCTGTTACCCTTGGGAAAATAAAAAAATGGGGGCTAAAAAAATTATTTTTTGTGGAAAAAAAATGATTTTTTTTATTTTCACGGCTCTGCGTTATAAACTTCTGTGAAGCACTTGGGGGTTCAAAGTGCTAGATAAGTTCCTTGGGGGGTCTAGTTTCCAAAATGGGGTCACTTGTGGGGGGTTTCCACTGTTTAGGCACATCAGGGGCTCTCCAAATGCGACATGGCAACCGCTAAATATTCCAGCATATTTTCCATTCAAAAAGTCAAATGGCACTCCTTCCCTTCTGAGCCCTGCCGTGCACCCAAACAGTGGTTTATGACTACATATGAGGTATCGGTGTACTCAGGAAAAATTGCCCAACAAATTTTAGGATCCATTTTCTCCTGTTGCCCATGTGAAAATGAAAAAATTGATGCTAAAAGAAAATTTTTGTTGGAAAAATTGAAATGTCCATTTTTCCTTCCAGGTTGCTTTAGTACCTGTAAAGCACCTGAAGGGTTAATAATCTTCTTGAATGTAGTTTTGAGTAGCTTGAGGGGCGCAGTTTTTAGAATGGTGTCACTTTTGGGTATTTTCTGCCATATAGACCCCTCAAAGTGACTTCAAATGTGAGGTGGTCACTAAAAAAATGGTTTTGTAAATTTTGTTGTAAAAATGAGAAATCGCTGGTCAACTTTTAACCCTTATAACTTCCTAACAAAAAAAAGAATTTGTTTCCAAAATTGTGCTGATGTAAAGTAGACATGTGGAAAATGTTATTTATTAACTATTTTATGTCACTTAACTCTCTGGTTTAACAGAATAAAAATTCAAAATTTGAAAATTGCTAAATTTTCGCCAAATTTCTGTTCTTTTTTTCACAAATAAACGCAACAATTATTGACCTAAATTTACCACTAACATGAAGCCCAATATGTCACGAAAAAACAATCTCAGAATCGCTAAGATCCGTTGAAGCGTTCCTGAGTTATTACCTCATAAAGGACACTGGTCAGAATTGCAAAGAACAGCCAGGTCATTAATGTCAAAATAGGCTGGGTCATGAAGGGGTTAAGGAAATCTGTCTACTTTTGCTACCTCATCTGACAGCAACATTATGTAGGAAAAGAAACCCCAAATTCCAACAATATATCACTCAGTTCTCTGGGTGCAGCCATTATGACACAGTTCTCAGATGTATCATGTGTCACGGGTGTGTCGCGGCGAAGATCGTCGCGATTGCACACCCTGACTTCGCACAGCTGAGTTTCTGGTGCTGGGTGTTTTTCGGCACTGAGGGAGTTAATTCACTCTCTCGGTGCTGGACTGACCAGCCTCGCCCAGCTGCGATTGATGTTTTGTTAATTAGCTTCCTTCTTATACCTGCTGGTCTGCTGGGGAAGTTGTCGGTGAAAGCATTCATTCAGACCAGCAGAGCGGATCGTTTCTGAGAAGACTTAAGCTAAGAGTGCCTGTTGTGGTTTATCCTCTCCTCGCTTATTGTTTATCTCCTTAACCTTTTGTGTTCCTTTGTAGTGGAAGTTTTGTATGCAAGGCAGTGTTTTCTTTACCCCTTGTCTGTCTCGTTTGTTTTAGACTGTGTGTAAGCTGTGACCTGCCCATTCCCTGTGGTGGTAATCAGGGTCCTTCTCAGGACTAGATTACAGTGGTCAGGGATCTACAGGAGACAGGGTTACGCTGGCGGCCTGGACCTCTGTACCATTAACAGTACCTCCAGGTAGAGGGACTAGTCAGGACCCCAGTTCAGGGTCAGCATAGACCCCGGTCCACCTCTATCCTGAGACAGCGTGACACGTACACAGTATAGACCCACAATACATAGGATATTATGTCAGGTAAGACATTGCTGGCAGATACTATGTATACATGTTGATATTTTCTATTATAGGAAATATAGAATGTTGTCACATTAGATATATGTTACTATCATAGA
Organism: Oophaga sylvatica; assembly: GCA_033576555.1. Classification (NCBI taxonomy): domain Eukaryota; kingdom Metazoa; phylum Chordata; class Amphibia; order Anura; family Dendrobatidae; genus Oophaga; species Oophaga sylvatica. The sequence goes on from JARQOD010000002.1 coordinate 258,353,449, forward strand.
ATATATCTGTTATACGTTGTGACATTATGTAGCTGAGAAAGCCAACCTCGCCCACAGCAGGCTCTCTATGTACAGTCATGGCCAAAAGTTTTGAGAATGACACAAATATAAATTTTTACAAAGTCTACTGCTTCACTTTTTCTAATGGCAATTTGCATATACTCCAGAATGTTATAAAGAGTGATCAGATTAACAGCAATTACTTGCAAAGTCAATATTTGGCTAGAAAATGAACTTTATCCCCCAAAACACATTTCAACATCATTCCAGCCCTGCCTTAAAAGGACCAGCTAACCTCTTTTCAGTGATTGCTCCATTAACACAGGTGTGGATGTTGATGAGGACATGGCTGGAGATCAATCTGTCATGATTAAGTAAGAATGAGACCACTGGACACTTTAAAAGGAGGCTGGAGCTTGGCATCATTGTTTCTCTTCTGTTAACAATGGTTATCTCTAAAGAAACACGTGCAGTCATCATTGCAATGCACAAAAATGGCCTAACAGGGAAGAGTATCGCAGCTAGAAAGATTGCACCTCAGTCAACAATCTATCGCATCATCAAGAACTTCAAGGAGAGAGGTTCCATTGTTGCCAAAAAGGCTCCAGGGCGCCCAAGAAAGACCAGCAAGCGCCAGGACCGTCTCTTAAAAGTGTTTCAGCTGCGGGATCGGGCTACCAGCAGTGCAGAGCTTGCTCAGGAATGGCAGCAGGCAGGTGTGAGTGCATCTGCACGCACTGTGAGGCGGAGACTCTTGGAGCAAGGCCTGGTCTCAAGGAGGGCAGCAAAGAAGCCACTTCTCTCCAGAAAAAACATCATGGACAGACTGATATTCTGCAAAAGGTACAGGCAGTGGACTGCTGAGGACTGGGGTAAAGTTATTTTCTCTGATGAATCCCCTTTTCGATTGTTTGGGACATCAGGAAAACGCCTCAATCGGAGAAGACAAGGTGAGCGCTACCACCAGTCTTGTCTCATGCCAACTGTTAAGCATCCTGAAACCATTCATGTGTGGGGTTGCTTTTCAGCCAAGGGAATCGGCTCTCTCACAGTCTTGCCTAAAAACACAGCCATGAATAAAGAATGGTACCAGAATGTCCTCCAAAGAGCAACTTCTTCCAACCCTCCAAGAACAGTTTGGCGATCAACAAAGCCTTTTCCAGCATGATGGAGCACCTTGCCATAAAGCAAAGGTGATAACTAAATGGCTCAGGGAACAAAACATAGAGATTTTGGGTCCATGGCCTGGAAACTCCCCAGATCTTAATCCCATTGAGAACTTGTGGTCAATCATCAAGAGACGGGTGGACAAACAAAAACCTAAAAATTCTGACAAAATGAAAGCATTGATTGTGCAAGAATGGACTGCTATCAGTCAGGATTTGGTCCAGAAGTTGATTGAGAGCATGCCAGGGAGAATTGCAGAGGTCCTGAAGAAGAAGGGTCAACACTGCAAATATTGACTTGCTGCATTAACTCATTCTAACTGTCAATATAAGCTTTTGGTACTCATATGTTTGCAATTATATTTCTGTCTGTGATAAAAACATCTGTCAAATACACACATAAAAACCAGAGGGCAGCAGATCAAGTGAAAATATAATATTTGTGTCATTCTCAAAACTTTTGGCCATGACTGTACATTGTGTATATACAGTGATCTGCTTATCAGAGATGGGGGCAGAGTCCGATGCCTTGGCATGTGGCAGCAAGTCACAGCAATGATAATATACAAAAAAAGGTTGCACTCTATCGTGCCAAAGCAAGTCAATGTGAAATATGAAACAAGAATAGCAATATGGCTTTTGAATATTAGAAAAAAATGAATGAGAAGCTTTGCACAAAATTTGGCCAAATAATGCCTGCCCATACACCAACGTCAAGGTGGTCTCAGAACGTATGGGTCCCTGCCTATGTGAACATACCTCTATTAGGCTGATATCTGAATTCCTGGGTGAATGTGGACACCTCTGTCAGTAAAGCTTGCCTTTTCTGGGTGAGCAGGAACCTGCTATAATTGTTATGTTATGTTAGCTTACTGACCGAGCACTCCGCCCATCACCATGTGGTGATTTTAATTATAGCAGGTTCCTGCTCACCCAGAAAAGGCAAGCTTTACTGACAGGTGTCCACATTCACCCAGGAATTCAGATATCAGCCTAATAGAGGTATGTTCACATAGGCAGGGACCCATACGTTCTGAGACCACCTTGACGTTGGTGTATGGGCAGGCATTATTTGGCCAAATTTTGTGCAAAGCGTCTCATTCATTTTTTTCTAATATTCAAAAGCCATATTGCTATTCATGTTTCATATTTCACATTGACTTGCTTTGGCACGATAGAGTGCAACCTTTTTTTGTATATTGTCTATGGAGGTAGCTGCTCCTGGTTTGCACCTAATTCACACTGGTTTGGATGTGCCAGTCAGTTTTCTTTTACAGCAATGATAATGTCCTAGTGATAAAACCTTCATTATAACATTACAAGTAAACAGCACACAGACTGATGAATGACACATTGCTGAATTCAGTTTTTTAACTCCTACCTCATACAGTCCTCGGGTTACATAGCAAAAACCTGCTGACAGATTTCTTTTAAAGGGAACACATAGCCTGATTTATGGACAGCATGTTACAGACAAGAAGCTGAGCAGAACAGAACGACATACGTGTTTTGTGGGAAAAGATTCAGTATAACATGCTTCTTTTAACAGCTATGCATCTTTTGAAAACCAGAACAAAACAAAAGATAGCTAAAAACACGGTATATATGTACAAGTCGATTTTATGTTGCTGTACATATGTTCGGTCCCTTTAGTACTTATTTAGCGCATTTTCAGGTGTATTAAGGAGCATACCTGCCTGAATGACAAGAGAATGACGATCCACAGTTTCCAAGAGAAAACTATGAATTATGCTGGAGCTGCTGGGATTACTTTTTAATAATAAATGGAGAAACCAGGGAATGTGTGGGGGAGTCTTTATTCAAAGATATTTTTTTCTCTCGTGATTCTTTTTTGGAGGAACCCCCCCAAAAAAAAATTATGTGGGGTACCCCCTATTTTTAATGACCAGCTAAGGCAAAGCAGACAGCTGAGGGCTGATATTAATAGGCTGAGGTCAATAGATATCGGCCCTTTGCCAGAATAAGACCACGTCACGGCTGGCTGCTTTCCCTTGGCTGGTTATTACAAATCTAAGAGTCCCAATGTATTTATTTTTTTTAATTTATTAACAAGTACAGTAAACTACATACGCAAGGCACTGCTCCACTCTTCCTCTTGGACCCCTGCCTCCTGGTTCAAGATTATTATTTTTTATATGGTGTTATTTTAAGAAATTTCTCCATCCACATTTGTTTGAAGGGCAATTGTGCCGCTCTTAACCCAATTTTGCAGCCCCCTAAGTTCTTACTATGACTGGTTTATAGCATCAAAGTTCAGGTGCCCATTGACATATATGGAGTCAAGCTCAGGTTAAGTTCTGGTACCTGAACCAAACATTGAACTAAAGTTCTGCCGAACCCAAACTTCCACGGGTCCATTCATCCCTAAACATAACATATAACAACCAAAATAAAAGGCGCAACAATGTAACACAGTGAAGAAAACATTGCCAATGTATCATTCAGTCTTATTAAAGCGTGCGGTCAATAACTTTTTTGCAGATTAAAGTGCACATATAAATGTGGTACAAGTCTGTGTGACATTAAGACACAATCCTAAAGCAGAAATACAAGCACGCTGTTAGTTTTACATTTTGTATTTTTTGAAAAAAAAAATTAGAAACAAAAAATTACCTCATAGACCTGCAAGAAGCAGTGGAAGTAAAATACGTGTGGGTCCCTATATTCCGTGGCACATTAAATGTTTCATAAGATGAGCTCTGTGGTCAAATAAAAATAAATATCATATTAAGATAAAGGATAATTCCAAGACTCATGTACAATTTCTATCCTGTATAATCAGTTTGTTGTCCCTTATTTAGGGTGCTGGAGTAAAATGTAACACTATAAAAAAATAGATAAACCAAACTAATTATCCTCTATATCTATGGCCATAAAGCAAAAAAAAAAAAAAAAAAAAAAAACCTAGAAACTCCAAAAGAAAAAAAAAAAAAAAAAATCTACACAAGGCCATTGTACACATTTAAAAATATATATTTTTATTAAAGACTCTGTAAAATAAAAGGTAAAAAAAAAAAATGAAAACACCACTGGTACACCCGGATAAAGGTTAAACATTAATGTGTGCTCTTAGAATCAAAAATATTAGCCTATTTCTACAAACGAGAGATTCATTTCCTTCACCTCTGAAAAGAAGCGCTATTAGCTGCAGACATTACGCTTTACCTTCCAGGCAGGGACATTTCTCAGTTCAGGTCTGCAGAGTCTAGTTAAAGGTGAACTCGCTTGGACTTCTTCACACCATTCATCAGCCTTTTTCTTTGGAATTTTAAACTATGAAAAATGAAAACAACAACATATTAAAATAACTGAAAATTAACAAGAAGAAAGGGGATCTTAAATTGGGCTACAGAAATAAAACGTAAAGGGCAATGGCCTGAAAATACCGGATATCTACGGAAACAAAGAAGAATATATGTAAAATGTCAGTGGCCGTCTCTCAGAGGAGCTTATGGGATGATATAGGCATCACAGCTCGGAGCTGGCAGAGATCAGCGCCGACAGAACAGGCAGGTAGTGAGCAACTAGAGAGACAAACATGCTACATTGTATCAGAGCGCACAAGAGAACTATAGCAGGACAAAAACACAAGAAAAAACAGATTCTCCAGCTTCTTCACTGCCAAGAGAGCAGGTTTTGGGCAGAGAAAAATGCCATGTGTGAATATCGCCTTACAGTGAGACAGAAAATGCTGAACGAGCCGTCTAGCCTGAATTGCAGGAGGACTGGACCGCCGCTGGAAACAGGTGACAATGCCAATTGGTGACAAAGTGCACTGCGTTACACATATGTAAAGGGGCCGTCTCCTCTCAGAAGACTTTTCCTGATACATACAGTACATTACTATATACATATATTACTCACCCTCCCCCGGTTTAGCGCCAAGTCTTCGCGACTACTGGTCTCTGCAGCCAATCAGTGAGCTCGGCCCGTGAGTCCAGTGATGTCAGGCGGAAGCAGTGGCGGAGACTCAGCACTGGACCTGGGGAGGGGGGTAACGCACAGTTTTGTTTTTACAATAAACTATACATATCAGGCAAAATAGTCTGAATGAGGACCACCCCTGTGATGACAGCAGACCACCCTACTGTCTGACCCACACTCACAGCATTATTTCTCCCGACCGCTGAGGAGAGTGGCGCCGGCTCCCTTTTCTGTTTATCCATCATGATTACTCGGCCTCTGCAATTAGAACAGAACATGTCACTTGTCGCCAGCACAATGTCACACACGGAAGGCGAGGTCTGCAGCACTAGTCAGACATCACACACCGCACATAAGCCCGGCAGGCAAGGAGCGCGCATTATCCTGTGCAGCCAGCGCAGCTCCTCCACCCGACCAGCAGACGGCGCTATGGTGACCGGACACCGGCAGCGGCTCAGAAAGGGCAGCAATCACCACAGGTACCTACACGGCCGCGCAGCTCCGGACTCATCACGTCCAGACAGGCCGCAAAATAGAAAACGTGACGTCAGCGACTTCCAGGGATAAAGCGACGACTTCTTACATAACGTAGCGATAAAGGAAAATGTCAGAGCCCCCAGCACAAGTGCAGCCTGTGCCCACCCCAAGATGGAGCCACTGCCCACCCCTCGTCTGCGCTGTTTGCGGAAGTGACATTAAAAGCGACGTCATGAAACTGGTCTCGTGACCGCCCGTACCCCTGTCACGTGACTGGAGTTCTTCCCTCCAGAGGACTCTCAAGTCTAAATATTTTTCTACCTCCAGAGAAGTGAGTTATACTGTGTGTGCTGGTGGGGAGCAGCATGTGTGATGTGAGGGCTCATCGCCTACTGCCGGTGCACTCCTGACATGTGCACATAGGTGTACATATAACGTATATGTGTGTGTATATAGTCTTATACACACGCACGGGTCTATATAGCGTATATACTGTATGTATGTGTGTATATGTATGTCATACAAAGAGTTCTATATAACTAATGTGTGTGTGTGTATATATATATACAGTACAGACCAAAAGTTTGGACACACCTCATTCAAAGATTTTTCTGTATTTTCATGAATATGAAAATTGTACATTCACACTGAAGGCATCAAAACTATGAATTAAGACATGTGGAATTATACATTACACTTTACAAAAAAGTGTGACACAACTGAAAATATGTCTTATATTCTAGGTTCTTCAAAGTAGCCACCTTTTGCTTTGACGACTGCTTTGCACACTCTTGGTATTCTCTTGATGAGCTTCAAGAGGTAGTCACCGGAAATGGTCTTCCAACAGTCTTGAAGGAGTTCCCAGAGATGCTTAGCACTTGTTGGCCCTTTTGCCTTCACTCTGCGGTCCAGCTCACCCCAAACCATCTCGATTGGGTTCAGGTCTGGTGACTGTGGAGGCCAGGTCATCTGGCATATCACCCAATCACTCTCCTTCTTGGTCAAATAGCCCTTACACAGCCTGGAGGTGTGTTTGGGGTCATTGTCCTGTTGAAAAATAAATGATGGTCCAGCTAAACGCAAACCGTATGGAATAGCATGCTGCTGCAAGATGCTGTGGTAGCCATGCTGGTTCAGTATGCCTTCAATTTTGAATAAATCCCCAACAGTGTCACCAGCAAAGCACCCCCACACCATCACACCACCTCCTCCATGCTTCACGGTGAGAACCAGGCATGTAGAGTCCACCCGTTCACCTTTTCTGCGTCGCACAAAGACACGGTGGTTGGAACCAAAGATTTCAAATTTGGCCTCATCAGACCAAAGTACAGATTTCCACTGGTCTAATGTCCATTCCTTGTGTTCTTTAGCCCAAACAAATCTCTTCTGCTTGTTGCCTGTCCTTAGCAGTGGTTTCCTAGCAGCTATTTTACCATGAAGGCCTGCTGCACAAAGTCTCCTCTTAACAGTTGTTGTAGAGATGTGTCTGCTGCTAGAACTCTGTGTGGCATTGACCTGGTCTCTAATATGAGCTGCTGTTAACCTGCGATTTCTGAGGCTGGTGACTCGGATAAACTTATCCTCAGAAGCAGAGGTGACCCTTGGTCTTCCCTTCCTGGGGCGGTCCTCATGTGAGCCAGTTTCTTTGTAGCTCTTGATGGTTTTTGCAACTGCACTTGGGGACACTTTCAAAGTTTTCCCAATTTTTCGGACTGACTGACCTTCATTTCTTAAAGTAATGATGGCCACTCTTTTTTCTTTACTTAACTGCTTATTTCTTGCTATAATACAAATTCTAACAGTCTATTCAGTAGGACTATCAGCTGTGTATCTACCAGACTTCTGCACAACACAACTGATGGTCCCAACCCCATTTATAAGGCCAGAAATCCCACTTATTAAACCTGACAGGGCACACCTGTGAAGTGAAAACCATTTCCAGTGACTACCTCTTGAAGCTCATCAAGAGAATGCCAAGAGTGTGCAAAGCAGTCATCAAAGCAAAAGGTGGCTACTTTGAAGAACCTAGAATATAAGACATATTTTCAGTTGTTTCACACTTTTTTGTTAAGTATATAATTCCACATGTGTTAATTCATAGTTTTGATGCCTTCAGTGTGAATGTACAATTTTCATAGTCATGAAAAGACAGAAAAATCTTTAAATGAGAAGGTGTGTCCAAACTTTTGGTCTGTACTGTGTGTGTGTTGTGTGTGTGTGTGTGTGTGTGTGTGTATATATATATATATATATATATATATATATATATATATATATACATACACACCACCCCCCCCTGGCAAAAATTAATAGACCACTGCAAAATTTTCAGTTTGTCTGATTTCTCTCTTTATAGGTATGTGGGATGGGCTCGGGGGGGGGGGGGTGAGACTAGGATGTGCTCGTGGGGGGGGCTGGGTGGTGAGCCCTTGATGTGCTCAGGGGGTGCGGTGAGCCCTGGATGTGCTCAGGGAGGGGGGGGCGGTGAATCCAGGATGTGCTCGGGGGGGGCTGGGCGGTGAGCCCTGGATGTGCTCGGGGAGGGGGGGGCGGTGAGCCCGGGATGTGCTCGGGGAGAAGGGGCTGGGCGGTGAGCCCGGGATGTGCTCGGGGGAGAAGGGGCTGGGCGGTGAGCCCGGGATGTGCTCGGGGAGGGGGGACGGTGAGCCCTGGATGTGCTCGGGGAGGGGGGGCGGTGAGCCCGGGATGTGCTCGGGGGGGCTGGGCGGTGAGCCCGGGATGTGCTCGGGGAGGGGGGACGGCGAGCCCTGGATGTGCACGGGAGGACTGGCGGTGAGCCTGGGATGTGCACGGTGAGGGGGAGGGGGGGCGGTGAGCCTGGAATGTGCTCGGGGGGGGGGCGGTTGAGCCCGGGTTGTGCTCGGGGGGGGCTGAGCCCGGAATGTGCTCCTGAGCCTGGGATGTGGTTGCGGGGGTGGGGCGGTGAGCCCTGGATGTGCACGGGGAGGACTGGCGGTGAGCCTGGGATGTGCACGGTGAGGGGGGGGGCGGTTGAGCCCGGGTTGTGCTCGGGGGGGGGGGGGTTGAGCCCGGGATGTGCTCCTGAGCCTGGGATGTGGTTGCGGGGGGTGGGGCGGTGAGCCCGGGATGTGCTCGGGGGGGGGCGGTGAGCCCGGGATGTGGTGGCGGGGGGGAGTGAGCCCGGGACGTGCTCGGGGCCGGTATTTCTCTGCTCTGATATTTGTCTGCTGAGGGAGAGATAGCAGTAAGGATACCATGATGGATGATGTGGGATATTAGGGGTTCCATTTCTGTACTCCTTTCTGTAAGTCTTGCTCATTGAGACGTAATACAGCTTTTCTCTTAGAGAAAGCAGATTTCAACCTTGTGGGAGTGTAATACCATTTAGTTAGAAATTGTAAAGAAGGACTGATTTAGAGTGGCATTAGTTCTAGGTGTATAAATAAGTTTAAGGCTATGTGCACACGTTGCGGAATTGCCGTGGAAATTTCCGCGGCAATTCCGCACCTCCCTGCCGCGGGAAATACGCATTTTATAGGTATGCGTATTCCCGCTAAAAATTAGCGTTTTACAAGCGATCTGACAGGTTGGTCACACGAGTCAAACAAGTGTTTGACAAGTGTGACCAACTTTTTCCTATTGATGCCGCCTATGTCGCATCAATAGTAAAAAGATCTAATGTTAAAAATAATTAAAAAAAATAATAAATAATGATATTCTCACCTTCCGGCGGCCCCCGCAGCCTTCCTGCCTCTCAGCGACGCTCCCAGCCAATCCCGTTCCCAGGCGTCCTTTGCGACAATGACCCCGATGACGTAGCATCACGTGAGACCGCTACGTCATCTGGGGTGATTCTCGCAATGCATTACTGGGAACGGGATTGGCCGGGAGCGTCGCTGAGAGGCGGGAAAGCTGCGGGGCCGCCGGAAGGTGAGAATATCATTATTTTTTATTTTAATTATTGTTTTCACAGGGATATGGTACCCAGGGCCTGGAGGAGAGTCTCCTCTCCTCCAGACCCTGGGTACCATCCGCACATGAACCGCTTACTTTGCGCATGGTGGGCATAGCCACATGCGGAAAGTAATCGGTTCAATGCATTCCTATGGCGGCGGAATCGCCGCTGTTCCGCAAAAAAGAATGAGCATGCTGCGGATTCTCCCGCGATGCGATTCCGCCGCGGAAAAACCCGCAGCATGTGCACAGCATTGCGGAATCCCATAGGCCATAATGAGTTGTGTAAGCGGTTTTGCCGCGGTTTTCGCGGCAAAAACGCTAAGGCTATGTGCACACGTTGCGGATTCTGCTGCGGATCTGCAGCGGATTTTCCGCTGCAGATCTGCAGCAGAACTGCAAGTGATGTACAGTAGCATTAGATGCAATGTTGAAAAAAAAACGCAGTGCACATGCTGCGGATTTTTCCGCGCGGATTTGGTGCGGATTTAAATCCGCAGCATGTAACTTTTGTGCAGTTCCGCAGCGTTGTCAGACCTGCTCTAAATAGAAATCCGCAGGTCTGAAACCGCTGGGGAAATCCGCACAAAAACCGCGGCAAATCCGCAGTAAATCCGCAGGTAAAAAGCAGGTCATTTTACCTGCGGATTTACCAAAATCTGCGCGGAAAATTCCTCAGCAGATTCCGCACCGTCTGCACGTAGCCTAAGAATCCGCAACGCGTGCACAGACCCTAAAGCGAATCAGGCATTGTCAGGTTGGCGCTGTTACACCAATTAAAATGATACCTGGGTTTGAGAAATCCGTCTTGTGTTTCTTTTTTTAATCTGTGTTTGAATTTTTAAGTTAATGAGATGCTTCATGCCAGACAAAGAGAAGTTCTTAATTCTGGGCTCCCCCTGCAGTCTGTGTCAGAGGGTGGTCTGTGTCGGCACGGTAATAAATTGTGTTATTTCCTGCTTTACAGAAGGACGATAACACCAGAGAAATGATAAGAATAATAGGCCTCAGTTACCACAACTGTCTACAAGGAAAACTATTGCTCATAGCAACCAATCACAGCTCAGCTTCTTTTAAACAGCTCTGGTGAAATGAAAGATGCTTAGTGATTGGTTTCTATGGGCAACACAGGCAGTATAACCTGTTGTGGTCAAGATGTGCCTATGAAATATATATATTAGATATATATATAATATTTTAGATATTTATTATACGTTGCTTTGCGTGTGGAGTGAGTGTGGCTCAATATACACACACATACTCATTTACCGTATATACTCGTGTATAAGCCAAGATTTTCAGCACCTTTTTTTGTTCTGAAAATGCCCCCTCAGCTTATACACGAGTCATTGGGCAGAAACCAGCGGGGGAGGGGGTGCCGCGGCAGGAGCCGGTGGCTGGGACATCACACTCACCCTCCCCGTGCCATCGCTGAACGTCCCGGCAATCCTGCGTTGTACCCAGCTTCCTGCAGCTCTCCTGTGCTGAGCGGTGACGTAATACCGCTCATTAAGGTCATGTAATATGGACGCGACACCACTCCCATAGGCGTGGCCTCCATATTCATGGCCTTAATGAGCGGTATTACGTCGCCGCTCAGCACAGGAGAGTTGCAGGAAGCCGGGTACAACGCTGGATTGCCGGGACGTTCAGCGATGGCACGGGGAGGGTGAGTATGATGGAGGAGGATGGGGGGAGCATGGAGGAGGACAAGGAGAACGGAGCAGGACGGGGGGAGGACGGAGAGCACAGAGCAGGACGGGGGGAGGATGGAGAGCACGGAGCAGGACGAGGGGGAGGATGGCAAGCACAGAGGTACGTGGAGCAGGACGGCGGGTGGATGGAGAGCACGGAGCAGGACGAGGGGAGGATGGAAAGCACAGAGGAGCACGGAGCAGGACGAGGGGGAGGATGGAAAGCACAGAGGAGCACGGAGCAGGACGGGGGGAGGACGGAGAGCACGGAGCAGGACGAGGGGGAGGAAGGAGAGCACGGAGCAGGACGAGGGGGAGGATGGAAAGCACAGAGGAGCACGGAGCAGGACGAGGGGGAAGATGGAAAGCACAGAGGAGCACGGAGCAGGACGGGGGGAGGACGGAGTGCACGGAGCAGGACGAGGGGGAGGATGGAAAGCACAGAGGAGCATGGAGCAGGACGGGGGGACACAGGAGGACTGAGCAGGAAGGGTGTAGCACAGAGGAGGACGGAGCAGGAGGGGGGAGCACGGAGGAGGAAGGGGGGAGCACAGAGGAGGACGGAGCAGGACGGGGGGCACAGGAGGACGGAGCAGGAAGGGTGTAGCACAGGAGGACTGAGCAGGAGGGGGGAGCACAGAGAAGGACGGAGCAGGAAGGGTGTAGCACAGAGGAGGACGGAGCAGGAGGGGGGAGCACAGAGGAGGACGGAGCAGGAGGGGGGAGCACAGAGGAGGACGGAGCAGGAGGGGGGAGCACAGAGGAGGACGGAGGAGGAAGGGGGAGCACAGAGGAGAATGGGGGAGCACAGAGCTGGATGGAGGAGCACGGAGCAGGACGGGGGGAGCACAGCAGGACCGCGGATAATACACCCGGCTTATACTCGAGTCAATAAGCTTACCCAGTTTTCCGTGGCAAAATTAGGGGCCTCGGCTTATACTCGGGTTGGCTTATACTCGAGTATATACAGTATTTATATACTAGATGGAGGCCTGATGCTGTCGCATCGGGAGGGCGGTAATGTCACGATGGGGGCAGGCTTTGCAGCGTTGAGAATCTCTCCCCCATGTGCTCACCCACCTATCCACTCTCTCTTTCCCCATGTGCTGACTTCTCTCGTCTGTGCTCTCTTCTTTGACCTGTCTACCCCATGTGCTATCCCCCTTGTCTGCTGTCTCTCTCCTTCCTGAGCTGTGTTCTCCCCTCATGTGCTGTCCCGTTTGAGCTGTCTACCCCCTGTGCTCTGTCACTCACCCCTGTGTCTGACCGTGTACAGAACATACCACATCTCCTTGCCAGGGGAGGAAGCAAAAGACAATACTGACATTACAGCAGGAGATCACAGAGGATACATTTTGTGAGGTAAAATATTGTTTAAAAACAGTCAGTGAAATATTTTACCTCACAAAATGAATCCTCTGTGATCCCCTGCTGTAATGTCAGTATTGTCTTTTGCCTCCTCCCCTGCCCAGGAGATGTGGTATGCTCCGTACACGTTCAGACACAGACAATTTTTAAAATGAACTTTCGTTCGTGGGAAAACCCCTTTAGGCTGTGTTTCCTCCGTCAGGAAACAGCGCTTTGGTCGGAGCAGAAAGTCCGCTCCTCCCAAAGCCCCGCCCCCTTCTTAACGCGCTGTCAATCCGGAAGTGCTCATTCACATCCGGAATCACCGCAGGGCTACATAGGCCTGTGTATTTCCCTTGCGGCGACGCAGCGTCGCCGCAAGGGAATAGGACATGCTGCCATCTGAAAAGACACGCAGCATGTCCGTTAACGCAGGTCTGCCGCCTACGTGTTTTTTACGCATAGTGGAGGCGGGATTTCTTGAAATCCCCTCCACTATGCTGTAACATCTGGGCGCTGCGTGTTTGACGCTACGCCAGTACACAGCGTCAAACCCGCAGAAATTACTGAGTTTCCTGACCGTGGAAACATACCCTTAATGTGACCGGCTTTTTCTGCCTGTAGACACGTCGTGCATCTGCCGCTGGGATCAGCCGAATGATTCAATGCGCCTGCGTGGAATTTGCGCAGTGCGACGGTGTTCCGCTGTTGGTATATATATATATATACACACACCCAGTGTTTTAACCCATTAACGACCACCGATACGCCTTTTAACGGCAGTAGTTAAGGGTACTTAAACCACAGCGCCGTTAACGGCGCTGTGCAGAAAGTGTATAGCGCCCCCCAGAGTCGGATTTTCTCCGGGGTCTCGGCTACAGGGGTAGCCGAGACCCAAGAGAACATGATTCGGGTCGGTTTTTACCGACCCCGCTTTTGCGATCGCCTTTATAAAGCCGCGATTCTGCATTCCATTTCTCTCTCCTCTGATGTGATCGCACATCAGAGGGGAGAGAAATAGGGTCCCCGGGACCCCCGATCTGTCCCCCGTGCCTCCTGGTGTCCCCCCAGTCCTCCTGTGACTCCCGGAGCTGCCCCCTTCCTGTCCCGGTTAAGAAAATGGCGGGCGCCTGCGCAGTGCGCCCGCCGAGTCGGATTTTCTCCAGGTTCTCGGCTACTAAGGGGTAGCCGAGACCCCAGAGAACATAATTAGGGTCCCCCCACTTTTGCGATCGCCGTTATTAACCATATAACGGCGATCGCAAAAGAAAAAAAAAGCCGCGATCCTGCATGTAACTTCTCTCCCCTCTGATGTGATCGCAGGGGAGAGAAATAGGATCCCCTCCCGATACCTCCCAGTGTTCCCCCATGTCCTCCCGCAGCTCCGATCCTCTCGGTGTCTTCATCCTGTAAAAGAAAATGGCGGACGCATTTGCAGTGCGCCCGCCGAATCTGCATACCGGCAGATTCATTCATAAAGTGAGAGTACATTTGATCACTGTGATAAACTATCACAGTGATCAAAATAAAAAAAATAGTACATAAACCCCCCCTTTATCAACCCCTTAGTTAGGGACATATAATAAAATAAAGAAATTATATTTATTTTCATTTTTCCATTAGGGTTAGGGCTAGGGTTAGTGTTAAGGTTAGGGTTACAATGAGGGTTAGGGATACAATTAGGGTTAGGTATACAATTAGGGTGTCATGGGTGTATCGCCACGAGGATCGTCGCGATTACACACTCTGACTTCTCACAGCTGAGTTGCTGTTTCTTTGTGTTTGGTAATGAGGGAGTTAATTTTACCTAGCTCTTTGCTAAGACTAGGTCCAGCCTCGCCCGGCTGCTTTTGATTATGTTCTAATTAGATTCCTTCATATACCTGCCAGTCTGCTTGTTAGATGCCGGTGAAAGCATTCATATAGTCTAGCAGACTGGATCGGTTCTGAGAATACTTAAGCTAAGAGCTCCTTAGTTGTTTTTACTCTTACAGCTTATAGTTTATCTCTGAGACCTTAGGTGTTCTTACTGTGTGTGAGTGTTGTATGTAAGACTTTATTTACTTTATTTCTTGTCTTTCTTGTATGTCTTTCTGTTCATTAACCGTTACCTGTTCATTCCCTATGGTGTTAATCAGGGTCCTTCTTAGGACTAGATTACAGTTGGCAGGGATTGATAGGAGACAGGGTTTACGCTGGTGGCCTGGACCTCTGTACCTTTAACAGTACCTCCAGGTAGAGGGATTAGTTAGGACCCCAGTTTAGGGTCAGCATAGACCCCGGTCACCCTCTAGCCGGAGACAGCGTATAACGGATTCCGTATTGACCCACTGGACATTCTGTCAGGTAATTCTATGTTATCATATATCTATGCGCATGTTATATAGGATGTTGCCCTTTTGATATAGATTACTGACATCACATATATATATATATCTGCTATACAGCGTGACATTTTCACCGGCCCATACTAAAGATTCTCCCCAGCTGTCATGGATCCAGTAGCCCAGCTGGCCCGGCAGTTGCAGGGGTTGTCCATGGAGTTTGCAGACATTAAGTCCAAGGTTTTGTCCCCCCCGGAGCAAACCAGATCTGAACCTAAGGTTGCTCTCCCGGACAGGTTCACTGGTGGGCGGGACAAATTTTTTACTTTCCGGGAGGCATGTAAATTGTACTTTCGGCTGCGGCCTCGGTCATCTGGGAGTGAAGAGCAGAGGGTGGGAATTGTCATCTCGCTCTTACAAGGGGACCCTCAATCTTGGGCGTTCTCTATTCCTCCAGGCTCCCCAGATCTCCAGTCAGTGGATCGATTTTTTACTGCCCTGGGTCTGGTATATGATGATCCGGATCGAGTTTCCCTTGCTGAAACAAAGTTACGTAAAATACGGCAAGGAAATCGTCCAGCGGAGGAATATTCTTCTGAGTTCCGTAGATGGGCAACAGATACTCAGTGGAATGACCCAGCTCTTAGGAGCCAGTTTTGTCAAGGGTTGTCTGACAAATTAAAAGATGTGTTGGCTCAGTATGATTCTCCTCCATCACTGGAGGCTGCTATGGCCCTCGCTATTCGCATTGATAGACGAATTCGGGGAAGACGCGAGGTAACTCCGCCTCCCGTGATGATTCCACCTACTACTAAAGTCCCTTATACTGAGGTTCCCCTGGTCTGTTCTGAGGAACCCATGCAGTTGGGAGGGACATCTTTTTGTAGGAGGGAATCGGCGGTGCACCGCCAGACTAGAAGGTGTTTCTTTTGCGGGAGAGAGGGACATTTTGTTGGGGGGTGTCCATCCCGGGCCTCTTTGAGCAAAGGAGTTAACCTGGGAGTGTGTATTTCGTCCCCAAATCCCTCTCAGTTTCTCGTGCCTGCGGAGGTGGTGATTGGTACTAGAACTGAGAGGATTTCTGTTTTTCTTGATAGTGGGCCCGGGGGCTAATCTGGTGGACGCTCGGTTTGCCCAGGTGCATGGTATGCAACTGAGTGTATTGGCCAAACCGGTCCCTATAGTCTCTATTGATTCTAGACCTCTCGGTCAAGGTAGCTTGGTACAAGCTGTTCATAACATAGATCTTCGAGTAGGGGCAATACATAAAGAGCAATTGTCTTGTTATGTGTTGGAGGGTCTACCTACTCCTATTGTGTTGGGACTTCCTTGGTTGGCTAAACATAACCCAGTGATTGATTGGCAATCCGGAAAGATAAGCCAGTAGGGTGAATTTTGCAGGAATAACTGCATGAGCACGGTCATCGGTGCGGTTGTGCCTAGGACTTTGTCTCCTTTTCTGGAGGACTTTGGGAGATGTTCTCAGAGGAGGGTTGTAAAGAGTTACCTCCTCATCGCGCATATGACTGCTCAATAAAGTTGCTTCCTGATGCCTTATCTCGTACTTTCCCAGGGGCCGGGAAGACGGATGATCCGGTTCCTATTCCTCAGGAGGGAGTTGTAGTGTCAGCTGTATGCTCTGTGCTTGAGGGGGAGGTATTGGGGGCTCAGGGGACGCCCCTGTGGGACTTCCAGGGAGACTGATAGTTCCTGATCGGTTAAGACTGAAGGTTACGGGAACCGTTACAAACGGATGGCTGATAGGGGGAGAGTTTCTGGTCTAGATCTGAAGGTGAACGATCTGGTTTGGTTGTCTACCAGGAATATAAAACTTAAAGTTTCCTCCTGGAGGTTGGGTCCTAGATACATCGGGCCGTACAGGATCAGTTCCATAATTAATCCTGTGGCATTTCGTCTGGACCTCCCTCCTACGTTTAAAATTCATAATGTGTTTCACAAGTCATTTCTTAAAAAGTATGTGGCACCAGTCATACCGTCACCTCTACCCCCTCCTTCAGTGGGGGTCAATGATAACGTGGAATTTCATGGGTCGAAAATCATTGACTCACGTCTCAGTCGCCGATCCCTTCAGTACTTGGTTCATTGGAGGGGGTATGGTCCTGAGGAGAGGACGTGGGTCCCTGCGTCTGATGTTAACGCAGATCGATTGGTTCGGACCTTTCACACAACTCATCCGGGCAGACCTGGCCCTGAGGGTCCGGAGTCCCCTCGTAGAGGGGGGGGTACTGTCATGGTGTATCGCCACGAGGATCGTCGCGATTACACACTCTGACTTCTCACAGCTGAGTTGCTGTTTCTTTGTGTTTGGTAATGAGGGAGTTAATTTTACCTAGCTCTTTGCTAAGACTAGGTCCAGCCTCGCCCGGCTGCTTTTGATTATGTTCTAATTAGATTCCTTCATATACCTGCCAGTCTGCTTGTTAGATGCCGGTGAAAGCATTCATGTAGTCTAGCAGACTGGATCGGTTCTGAGAATACTTAAGCTAAGAGCTCCTTAGTTGTTTTTACTCTTACAGCTTATAGTTTATCTCTGAGACCTTAGGTGTTCTTACTGTGTGTGAGTGTTGTATGTAAGACTTTATTTACTTTATTTCTTGTCTTTCTTGTATGTCTTTCTGTTCATTAACCGTTACCTGTTCATTCCCTATGGTGTTAATCAGGGTCCTTCTTAGGACTAGATTACAGTTGGCAGGGATTGATAGGAGACAGGGTTTACGCTGGTGGCCTGGACCTCTGTACCTTTAACAGTACCTCCAGGTAGAGGGATTAGTTAGGACCCCAGTTTAGGGTCAGCATAGACCCCGGTCACCCTCTAGCCGGAGACAGCGTATAACGGATTCCGTATTGACCCACTGGACATTCTGTCAGGTAATTCTATGTTATCATATATCTATGCGCATGTTATATAGGATGTTGCCCTTTTGATATAGATTACTGACATCACATATATATATCTGCTATACAGCGTGACATAGGGTGAGGCTGGAGTCACACACAACGTCAAAAAAATCGGACCGTTTTAGTCGGTCGATTATCGGACCAAAATGTAAAGAACAGACATCCGTCTGGCATCCGATTTTCCTGGAAAGATGCGATTTAGTCGCATCTGACCATAGTTGTAACATCCGACTTGCGAGAATTTCTCGCAGCCTTGCAAAACTGACATATAGTGGATCCAAAAGAATAGTATTTAAATCACAAAAGAAAGAATAGATATTTACACATAGAACACACATATATATATATATATATATATACACACATGTCATTGTGACAGGGCAGCACGGTGGCTCAGTGTATAGCACTACAGCCTTGCAGCACTGGAGTCCTAGGTTCGAATCCCACCAAGGACAACATCTGCAAGGAGTTTGTATGTTCTCCCCGTGTTTGCGTGGGTTTCCTCCGGGTACTCCGGTTTCCTCCCACATTCCAAAAACATACAGATAGGGAATCTAGATTGTGAGCCCCTTTGGGGACAGCGACGATAATGTATGAAAACTAAAGCGCTGCGGAATATGTTAGCGCTATATAAAAATAAAGATTATTATTAATATATATATATATATATATATTTATAGTTCATAGACTTCTACATACTGTAATAGCCGCTAATTCAATTGCCGGCTTTTGTGAAAGTACAGACCCGACATGAAATGACACATGGTTTGCATACAGTTAACCATGTCATTTCATGTATTTTATATATGGTTTAAACTTACAATTACATGAGTGTATGTGTGCAAAATTGCAGACATGTAGGGGTTAATTAAAGGTATAAATTCGTTGAAAAAAAAATGCGTGGGCTCCCGCTGTATTTTCTCTACCAGACAGACAAAGCCAGCGAGTGGGGGCAGATAATAATAGCCTAGGAAGGGTGCATTTATTTTGTGCCCCCCCTGGCTACTAACATCTGCCCCCAGACACCCCAGAAAAGTCAAATCTCTAATTAGATTAGCCCTTTCTGGCACTTTGCCCGTCTATTCCCTTTGCCCTGTAGCGGTGGCGAATGGGTTAATAAGGGGTTAAAGCCACCTTGCAATTGAAAGGTGACTTTAAGCCAGGTTAATAATTGAGAGCTGTCAATTAGACAACTATCAATTATTAATCCTATTTAAGTAAATAAAAAAAACACACACACTTTAAGAATAAATAATTTTAATGAAATAAAAACAAATTTTTTTGACCATCTTTTATTTAACTCTTAATCCCTGCGAAGCCTTTGATCTCCTATAATACAGAAAAAATAATAAAACAACATTATTCTTACCTATCCGGCGATCTGTCACGTCCCACGCTGTAATCCTTCACAAAGGGTTAACTAGCTTTCAGCTAAGCAGCGCAAGTAATGCTGCCTGCTCAGCTGAAAGCTCCTGAATGAATGAGCTAATCTCCGGGCCCACAGGAGAGGATGTGATTACTGTGTAAAGCTTAATTGATTGCGTCCCACTTTAGGTCAGGTCAGGGTGACCTGACCTGAAGTGAAAGTGGCAATAAATCAATTAAGCTCCACTCATTAATCACTTCCTCTCCTTTCGCTGGTGTTAGAACCCTCTTGTTAGGTTTTGTTTCAGCTTGCTGGTCACATGACCTTTTTTCCCTATTTAGTCTGGCTCCGCCCTTCTGGTTTTGCTGGACTTCATTGTATTACCTACTCTTAAGCTAGCCGGGTGCTTTGGTGCCTTACTCAGTCAGTTTTGCTTGATCTTTGGATCTCTAAGTAATTTGTTTTCTGTTTTATTTTTCCCTGCTACAATTTCTGTTAGGAGGTGTCCACCTTTTCTCCCAGTCCCTAGCAACTATAGGTCTTCGTTCAGACTAGCTGAGGACTTTAGCGGGTCTGGTCGCAGGATCAGGTTCCCCGTTACATCGTAGGGATCCAGCTCAGTCCTATTGTAGGGACAAAATTCCCACCTTTCCTTAGTGCTTGTAGCAGATCATAACAGTAAGTCCAGCCCAAAGAAAAAAAAAAAAATCTCTAAGGAAAGATTTTCTGTTTTCCATCATGGTGTCGGTTCGGGATTTGGCTGAACGCCTGCAGGGTCTCTCTCTGGAGGTGGCTGAAATCCAGCATCACGTGAGTAGTTGTTCTGGAGCACATTTCGTGGAGCCAAAGGTACGTTTGCCTGATTTATTTTTTGGTGAACAACAAGATTTTTTTTCTTTTAAAAATGCTTGCTTGTTGTATTTCCGTTTGAGACCCAGATCCTCTGGTGTTGAATCACAGCGCATAGGGTTCATAATGTCACTTTTGCGCAAAGAACCTCAGGACTGGGCCTTTTCTCTGCAGCCTAGTGATCCATGCTTTAGATCTGTGGATAGTTTTTTTTCTGCTTTGGGGTTGTTATATGACGATCCGGATCGTGTTTCATCAGCTGAGACAGAATTGAGACGTTTGAGACAGGGATCAGGTAATGTGGAAAAATATTGTACTCACTTCCGAAGGTGGTCCACACAGGTGGGCTGGAACGATTCAGCTTTGAAAAGTTTATTTCTTGCAGGGTTAAGTGAAAGGGTTAAAGATTTGCTGATTGCTTATCCTATACCTGGTAATTTGCAAGAGGCTATGGAATTAGCCATACGGGTGGATAGGAGACTGCGTGCAAGGGTTAATGAGAGTAAATCTGCCTTGTCATCTCCAAGTTTGGAGAAGGAATGTACTGACATTGCAGAGCCGATGGAAATTGGAGCAATGACACCTCACTCTCGAGAAAAAGAACGCAGATTTGCTAAGGGCTTGTGTTTCTATTGTGGTAAATCTGAGCATTTCATTAAGAACTGTGCGCTTCGAATGAATAAAGAGAAAAAAAAAAAATGAGGTCAGTTTCGCCCGTATAGCTTGTTTAAACAATAAAGGTGTCTTTCTTTCTGCTACCACTGCTGGTGAGGAGGAATTAATGGAGTTTCGAGTATTTGTGGATTGTGGTTCAACTCTCAATGTGATTGATGGGAAATTTTTGGAAAAACTAAAATTAAAACCCAAACTTCTGTCTTCCCCTATTAATGTGGTGTCTGTGGATGGTTCTCACTTGAAAAATGTTACTCACCATATCTGTGAATTTCCTCTTACTATTAATGGTGTTCATCAAGAGAATTTGGATTTGGTAGTTTTGAATAATTTGCCCTCACCTGTGATTTTGGGGTTACCCTGGTTAAAATTGCACAATGCAGTACTGGATTGGTCTACCAATGAAATTAAGTCCTGGAGTCCTAATTGTTATGACAAGTGTTGTAACGGGCGTATTGCTGCTGTAGTTAAGGGGGAGTTACCTGTACCTATTCAGGATTTTTGGAAAGTTTTTTCTGATAAGGAATCGCAGGTATTGCCTCCTCATAGAGATTATGATTGTGCAATTGAATTTGTCCCTGGAGCGACTCTTCCTAAAAGTCGTTTATTTAATTTGACTATTCCTGAGAGAAAGGCTTTGGAGGAATACATACAGACAAGCTTGGCCGCCGGTCACATTAGGCCTTCCAAATCTCCTGTGGCGGTTGGATTTTTTTTTGTTAAAAAAAAGGACAGCGGTTTACGGCCTTGTCTAGACTTTCGTGAGATTAATAAGATTACTGTACGCAATCCTTACCCACTACCATTGATTCCTGATTTGTTTAATCAGTTAGTGGGGGCCAAGTGGTTCTCAAAAATTGATCTTCGAGGGGCATACAATTTGTTGCGCATGAAGGAGGGGGATGAATGGAAGACTGCGTTTAACACTCCACTGGGTCATTTTGAGAATCTGGTCATGCCTTTTGGGCTTTCCAGTGCTCCGGCATTTTTTCAGAATCTTATTAATGACATCCTTAGACCTTTGATCGGCAGAAGTGTGGTTGTGTATTTGGATGACATTTTGATTTATTCACTGGATTTGGAGTCTCATTGGAGGAGTGTGCGTGAAGTATTACAGTTACTGAGTGATAATTCACTTTTTGCCAAACTAGAAAAATGTGAGTTCGCTGTACAGAGACTTAGGTTTTTGGGCTACATTGTCTCCAGTGAAGGTTTTGAGATGGACCCGGTGAAAGTGCAAGCTGTGCAGGAATGGCCTAGGCCTATTGGTGTGAAATCAATACAGAGGTTTTTGGGGTTCGCCAATTATTATAGAAAATTCATAAAAAAAATTTCTGTGATTGCCAAACCTCTGACCGATCTCACCAGGAAAGGTGCTGATGCGGTTCAGTGGACTACTGAGGCCATTGAGGCTTTTGTGTTGCTAAAGGAGAGGTTCAGCTCTGCTCCCATCCTTACGCAGCCTGATGTGACTAAACCATTTTTGGTTGAGGTTGATGCTTCTGTGGGGGTCGGCGCGGTGTTGTCTCAGGCAAAGACGGATGGAGTACATCCCTGTGCTTTTTTTTCAAAGAAATTTTCTGAGTCTGAACTAAATTATGATATCGGTAATCGGGAATTGTTGGCAATTAAACTCGCATTTGAACACTGGCGTCATTTTTTGGAGGGAGCGGAATTTCCCGTTCAAGTCTTCACCGATCATAAAAATCTGATCTACCTTGATGCTGCCAAGCGCTTGAATGCCCGTCAGGCTAGGTGGGCACTGTTTTTTTCACGGTTTAATTTTACCGTTACTTACATCCCAGGTACTAAAAATGTTAAAGCTGATTCTTTGTCTCACAGCTTTTACTCCTATGGTGGGTACTGAGGAGGAGGAGGAAAACATCTTGCAAGAGGGGGTTGTTATTGCTGTTTTGGACTCCGTGTTGGAAGATAAGATTCTTAAAGCACAGGAGAATGCCCCATCTAACACGCCGCATGGGAGGTTGTTTGTGCCTGGTACCCTGAGGAGAGATTTGTTTGATGAATGTCATGACTCTCGGTTGGCAGGTCATCCTGGAATCTCTGAGACCAAGAGACTTGTGGGTCGCAGTTTTTGGTGGCCAGGATGGCAGAAGGAAGTCATTAAGTGGGTGCGCCAATGCACTGTGTGTGCTAGATCTAAGTCTTCTCATACTCCTGCTGCGGGGTTGCTTTGCCCTCTGGAGGTCCCTAGTGCACCTTGGACACATTTGGCTATGGACTTTATTACTGACCTTCCCCCCTCTGAAGGTTTCACTGTCATCTGGGTGGTCGTGGACCGTTTTAGCAAGATGTGTCACTTGGTTCCTTTCATCAAACTGCCCTGCGCTAAGACTCTCGCTAAGGCCTTTGTCAAGGAAATAGTCAGACTACATGGTGTTCCTACTGACATTGTTTCTGATAGGGGACCTCAGTTTGTGTCTCGTTTTTGGCGCGCCTTTTGTGACAGGTTGGGAGTTCATTTGTCGTTTTCATCCGGATATCATCCTGAGTCTAATGGCCAGACAGAAAGGAAAAACCAGGATGTTGAGCAGTTCTTGCGTTGTTTTGTGAGTGATAATCAAGAGGGGTGGTCTGAGTTTCTGCCACTTGCTGAGTTTGCTCTTAACAACCATACATCCGCTTCTGCTGGTTGTTCGCCTTTTTTTTGTTGTACTGGGAGACATCCGTCGTTTGGGTCATTTTCCAAGTTGGGATCGGCTGTACCTGAAGAGGAGAATTTTTCTGGTGTTTTGGAGAGAGTTTGGACTGATGTGCGTGGTAATCTTCAGGAGGCTAACAAAAGATCCAAAGTGTATTTTGATAGAAAATGACAAGAGGTTTTGTTTGCTATTGGTGAC
>JARQOD010000002.1:258377104-258425681 GCA_033576555.1 Oophaga sylvatica
TTTGTGCGACGCAGAAAAGGTGAACGGATGAACTCTACATGCCTGGTTCCCACCGTGAAGCATGGAGGAGGAGGTGTGATGGTGTGGGGTGCTTTGCTGGTGACACTGTTGGGGATTTATTCAAAATTGAAGGCATACTGAACCAGCATGGCTACCACAGCATTGTGCAGCGGCATGCTATTCCATCCGGTTTGCGTTTAGTTGGACCATCATTTATTTTTCAACAGGACAATGACCCCAAACACACCTCCAGGCTGTGTATTTGACCAAGAAGGAGAGTTATGGGGTGCTACGCAAGATGACCTGGCCTCCACAGTCACCAGACCTGAACCCAATCGAGATGGTTTGGGGTGAGCTGGACCGCAGAGTGAAGGCAAAAGGGCCAACAAGTGCTAAGCATCTCTGGGAACTCCTTCAAGACTGTTGAAAGACGATTTCCTGTGACTACCTCTTGAAGCTCATGCCAAGAGTGTGCAAAGCAGTCATCAAAGCAAAAGGTGGCTACTTTGAAGAACCTAGAATATGAGACATATTTTCAGTTGTTTCACACTTTTTTGTTAAGTATATAATTCCACATATGTTAATTCATAGTTTTGATGCCTTGAGTGTGAATGTACAATTTTCATAGTCATGAAAATACAGAAAAATATTTGAATGAGGTGTGTCCAAACTTTTGGTCTGTACTGTATATATGACCCAGTGCCAGAAAAAAAATTCCTCCACCATCTGGAGCGACTGGGAGTAAGACGGGAAAGAGAATGCTCATGCTTGGGGGTCAACCTGAAGGAGAGAGATTATCCCAACCCGTTGCTCCTCGGTTCCTGAGGAACAAAGACGTAACCAGAAAAGTATAGCTGTAACAGGCTGTGTGGTGGAACCACTGTGCCAAAGCCCAAGGGGGACCTGGAGGGGCATGACTAGGAGTCTCACCCAATCCGACCACGGACACGCAGCAGCTAATGACACCGCAGTCCGTAGGGAGACAAGGGAGGTGATCCAGATCCTACTCCAGGACTGACCTTGGGTAGATGGCGGTTGACCCCTAGGAGTGGATAGCTGGAATGATCCGGGGGAATGTCCAACAGAGGCAGGCAGTCAGAGAAGATGACAGGAACCGCAGGTGCAAACAGGACAGTCTGACGGAGAGATGAACACTGGTGGGTGCAGTTGGCTCAGCTGCCGTTGAAGGACGCACTGGCGGGTGCAGCAGACTGAGATGCTAGTACAGGGATCTGGGAACTGACAAGCGTGTTAGGAACATACCTACAACATTGCACAGGTACCTCCATGTTGGAGGAGGCGGTTTAAATAGTAAGAGACCAGCTATTGGCTGGGGACATGTTAGAGGCAGTGTGCGCACGCTCTAAGCACAGTACCTGGAGACCTACTAGGAATGCGTGCACCTCGGGGAGCCTTGGCAGTGAGTACACTGATGTCTCTGCAGGGACAGCAGGCGGAGAATCGAGTGCTACAATAGCTTACAGGCCTTCCTGAAAACAACAAAGTGTCACGCCCACGCGCTGGCTGATGGGCGTGAGCCAAGGGGGGTTGTGGCCCCACTGTGCCACAGACCAGACTACCCTGCAAGGGGCGTGACTAAGACAGCTTCCTCAGTCTTCACTGGAGCCTCTGATGGTGCGGCTTGTGCGGCAGGCAGCTGTCAGGTGCCACTCCAGGGTGGTGTCTGGCTGGGGCTGCTGATCCCAGTTGGGGAGACGGTGGCACGGCTGAGACACAGGACTGGCAGGCACGGATGTGACACAGGACTGGCAGGCACGGATGTGACACAGGACTGGCAGGCACGGATGTGACACAGGACTGGCAGGCACGGATGAGACACAGGACTGGCAGGCACGGATGAGACAGGGCAGGCTGGCACGGATGAGACACAGGGCAGGCTGGCACGGATGACACACTGAAAGCTGGCACAGATGAGAAACGGGGCAGGCTGGCACGGATGAGACACGGGGCAGGCTGGAACTGACTGGAAGTAATGGTGTATGGAGAAACAGGTAGAGACCTGTTCACAAAGCAACTGTAGACACTGGGACTGACTAGAAGGAATGGTATATGGAGGGGCAGGTAGAGACCTGTACACACAGCAGGTGTAGATACTGGAAGAGACAGAAAGAAATGGAGGAACAGGTAGAGACCTGTTCACACAGGAGGTGAACCGCAAGGCTGCGGAGAAGGACTGCTGAGCAGCAAGAGGTTCTGCAGCGGCAGGAGCGAAGCAAAGCGGAACCGCAAGGTATGCGGAGAGAAGATGCAGCAAGAGGTTCTGCAGCGGCAGAAGCAAAGCAGAACCGCAAGGTATGTGGAGAGGAGCTGCAGAAAGAGGTTCTGCAGCTGCAGGAGTGAAGCAGAGCAGAACCGCAAGATATGCGGAGCTGCAGCAAGAGGTTCTGCAGCGGCAGAAGCAAAGCGGAACCGCAAGAGTGCGGACAAGCGGCAGAGAGAGATACAGGGAGACCACAAGGCAAGACACAGCAGGGAAGAGACAGAGGTAGGACTGAGTTCAGACAAGGTAATGACATGAGACAAGGTACAGAGACAAAGACACAGGGTCCAGGAAATTCTGCCTCCTGGAGGGCGGACAAACAGGTGCAAGGCAAAGTCTGGAACAATAACACAGAGACCAGGATATGCAGCCTCTTGGAGGGCGGACAAACAGGTACAAGGCAAAGCTAGGAGTGAAGCCTCCAAGATGGAGGAACACAAAACAAGACCTGAGACCTGGCAGCTCAGTAGCAGGATACTAACTGAGTTGACATATTGCACAGGCAAGATCCACAGGGTGGATCTGCCTTAATTACTAGAGGGCTAATGGTAATTGGTCAGTCAGGTGCACCCTGACTCCATAAGAACCAGAGAGTTCTGTTGCCGCCCCCCTATGTGCACAGTCAGAAGACATGCAGAGAGCAGATAGGAGACCAGAGGTATAGAGCCTGGAGCTGGCAGCAGATAGAAATCACAGCATGACCTGGATCAGTGAGCAAGTGTGTGAGGGATGGGAGGCCATGCAGTGATGCCAGCAGGGTTATTACACAAAGTTGTCACGCTACCCAGAGAACCAGTCAGGCAAAGCGATCTTGGACTACACTAAGGCTGCTTTCACACATCCGTTTTTTGTATCAGGCATGATCCGGCGTGTTGGTAAAAAAACGGATCCGGTACCGGATGCGTTTTTTACCATTGACTTTCATTAGCGCCGGATCGTGCCTGATGTCATTGCGTTGTATCCGTTTTTGTCCGGATTCGGCGGAAATGTACATTCCGGCGGCCGGACAAAACGGAGCATGTAACATTTTTTTGTTTTGCCGGAGCCGCCTGATGTGCCTGAAGCGGCACATCAGGCGGCCGGAAACAATAGAAGTCAATGGAACCGGATCAGACTTTTGTGCAATCCGTCAAAAGTCTGATCTGGATTCTGGAAACCAAGGTCTACTACTACTACTACTACTACTACTACTACATTTTCCAGTGTCTCTGGGCATCCAAAACCCTCTTTTTCTGGGTTCAAAAGTTCAGGTCGGATCCAGCAAAAAAACAGATCCGTTGCATCAGTTTTTTTATTTCAGCGCCGGATCCGTCCCTTCGGGTGTTCGACGGATCATGCCTGATACAAAAAAATGGATGTGTGAAGGAGGCCTAAGGGTTCCCTGGGAGTTACGGTCCCCAAACCTGATGTATTACGGTGCTGCAAAATGATAGTGCGTAGATCTGCCACCTCCAGGTTGAGATGCTGCAGTTGCCCTGTCAGAGCAGTGATAGGATCCATAATGGATCAAAAAATGGTTTTGGTCAGAGCTAATGTCACTACTATGTTGTCGGGTGTCTCAGGATCATGGGCTCCTTCCCTGTTCCTAATGCTAGTGTCTCCCTAGCTCGCCCCATTCCCCAGATTACTTCTGATGGTGAAGATACCGGAGCCACATACCTTGCCTTATCTTCTGAATTCGCCCTCATTATGTACCCTTCCCCCTACCCAGAGAAGAGGAGAGTAGTTGTGTACCATAATACACCAACCAGATTAACAAGGTAATACGAACAGGGATAAAGGAAAATACCAATCATATAAATATACACACATAAACAACAGAGTTAAACACCGTGAGTAGAGGATGAGGTTAAACCAAAATAGGAGAAGGGAATTATCACACACTCAAAACCTAGCAACAGTCACAGATAAATCCATCAAAAGTCTTCTCCAATACTAACAGCCAACAACCTCCAGTCATGCAGCATAAGCTATCCTCTGACAATGAGTGCTAGCCAAGGCCCAGTTTATATAAGAGATGGGAGTGGCTAACAGTGCCCTGCTAAGAGCCTTAAAACTTTAAGGAGCTCTCAACTGAGCATATTAACCCAGAAATTTACACCATTTAACCCTTAACGAGCGCCGATAACGCCTTTTAACGGCGATCATTAAGGGTACTTAAACCACAGCGCCGTTAATTAACGGCGCTGTGGAAAAAGTGAATAGCGCCCCCCAGTGGTGCATTTTCTCCGGGGTCTCGGCTACCAGGGGTAGCCGAGACCCCAGAGAACATGAATCGGGTCGGTTTTTACCGACACCGATGTTGCGATCGCCGTTATTAACCCTATAACGGCGATCGCAACAACAACAAAAAAAAAAATGTGCCATTTAATTTCTCTGTCCTCTGATGTCATCGGACATCAGAGGACAGAGAAAAAGGGTCCCCGGGAACCCCATGTGGCCCCCGATCCCCTGCATGTGGCCCCCAATCCTCCTCTTCTTGCCCCCGGGCCCTTCTGCCTCCCCCGGTGGGCGCCGCCATTGAGAAAATGGCAGGCGCATGCTTAGTGCGCCCGCCGCTAAGTGCTGGGGGGGATGGGCAATTTTCTCTGGGGTCTCGGCTACCGCTGGTAGCCGAGACCCCAGAGAACGTAATCCGGGTCGGTATTCACCGATCCCGGTGTTGCGATCGCCGCTATACAGCATAACGGCGATCGCAAAAAAAAAAAAAAAAATTATTTCTCTCCCCTCTGATGTGATCGCACATCAGAGGGGAGAAAATGAGGGTCCACAGGTCCCCCGATCGCCCCCCCCCCCCATACCTCCCGGTGTCCTTGGTCCTTCCGCAGGCCCCAGGATCCCGGCGTCTTCTTCCTGGAAAAAAAAAAAATGGGCGCATGCACAGTGCGCCCGCCGATCTGCTTGGCGGCAAATTCAAAAATTGTTTCATTCATTCTCATAAAAGTACATTTTGATCACTGTGATAAACTATCACAGTGATCAAAATAAAAAAAACAGTACATAACCCCCCCCTTTATCGCCCCCTTAGTTAGGGACATATAATAAAATATAGAAATTATATTTACTTTCATTTTTCTGTTAGGGTTATAATTAGGGTTAGGGTTATAATTAGGGTTAGGGTTAGCATTAGGGTTAGCATTAGGGTTAGGGTTATAATTAGGGTTAGGGTTACGATTATAAGGCTGGGTTCATACTGCGTTATGGCAGTCCGTTAACGCGGTGTAACGCAGTCCGTTAACGCTGCCATTCACCCCCATTTGAGGGCGCATCGCGACGCATGTCATAAAGCAGCATGCGTTCGCGACGTGCCATCATTCAGTGACGGAGCCTCGGACGCGGGCTGCAGCGCCTGGGCTTTGTCACCGCTAGCGCAGAAGAATCATCTGCTGATTCCTCTTCGCTAGCAGGTATAGCATAACGCGATCGCGTTATGCTATACCGTTACCAGCCCATCAACGCTATGTGTTGAACAGGCTGGTAAAACGCAAAATGAACCTAGCCTTAGGGTTAGGGTTATAAGTAGGGTTAGGGTTACAATTAGGGTTAAAATTAAGGTTAGAGTGACAATTAGAGTCAGGGTTACAATTAAGGTTAGGGTTACAATTAGGGTTGGAATTAGGGTTGGGATTTAGGTTAGGAATAGGGTTGGGATTAGGGTTAGGGGTGTGTTGGGGTTAGGGTTGTAGCTAGAATTGAGGGGTTTCCACTATTTAGGCACATCAGGGGGTCTCCAAACACGACGTGGCGTTCAAAAAGTCAAATGGCGCTCCCTCCCTTCCGAGCCCTGCCGTGCGCCCAAACAGTGGTTTACCCCAACATATGGGGTATCAGCGTACTCAGGACAAATTGCACACCAATTTTGGGGTTCTAATTTCTCCTGTTACCCTTGGGAAAATAAAAAATAGCTGGCTAAAAAAATCATTTTTGAGAAAAAAAATGATTTTTTATTTTCACAGCTCTGCGTTTATAAATTTCTGTGAAACACTTGGGGGTTCAAAGTGCTCACCACACATCTAGATAAGTTCCTTAAGGGGTCTAGTTTCCAAAATGGGGTCACTTGTGGGGGTTTCCACTGTTTAAACACATCAGGGGGTCTCCAAATACGACGTGGCGTTCAAAAAGTCAAATGGCGCTCCCTCCTTTCCGAGCCCTGCCGTGCGCCCAAACAGTGGTTTACCCCAACATATGGGGTATCAGCGTACTCAGGACAAATTGCACACCAATTTTGGGGTTCTAATTTCTCCTATTACCCTTGGGAAAATAAAAAATAGCTGGCTAAAAAAAATCATTTTTGAGGAAAAAAAATGATTTTTTATTTTCACGGCTCTGCATTTATAAATTTCTGTGAAGCACGTGGGGGTTCAAAGTGCTCACCACACATCTAGATAAGCTCCTTGGGAGGTCTAGTTTCCAAAATGGTGTCACTTGCAGGGGTTTCTACTGTTTAGGCACATCAAGGGCTCTGCAAACACAACATGACGCCCGCAGAACATTCCATCAAAGTCTGCATTACAAAATAGCGCTCCTTCCCTTCCAAGCACTCCCATGCGCCCAAACAGTGGTTTCACCCCACATATGGGGTATCAGCGTACTCAGAAAAAATTGCACAACAACTTTTTGGGTCCAATTTCTCCTGTTACCCTTGGGAAAATAAAAAAATAGCGGGCTAAAGAATCATTTTTGAGGAAAAAAATGATTTTTTATTTTCACGGCTCTACGTTTATAAATTTCTGTGAAGCACTTGGGGGTTCAAAGTGCTCATCACACATCTAGATAAGTTTCTTAAGGGTCTAGTTTCCAAAATGGTGTCATTTGTGGGGGTTTCCACTGTTTAGGCGTATCAGGGGCTCTCCAAACGCGACATGGCGTCCAATTTCAATTCCAGCCAATTTTGGTTTGAAAAAGTCAAACGGCGCTCCTTCCCTTCCAAGCCCTGCCGTGCGCCCAAACAGTGGTCCCCCCCACATATGGGGTATCAGCGTACTCAGGACAAATTGGACAACTTTTGTGGTCTAATTTCTCCTGTTACCCTTGGGAAAATAAAAAATTGGGGACTAAACGATCAGGTTTGTGGAAAAAATGACTTTTTATTTTCATGCCCGGGAGTTATAAACTTCTGTGAAGCACTTGGGGGTTCAAAGTGTTCACCACACATCTATATAAGTTCCTTAGGGGGTCTAGTTTCCAAAATGGTGTCACTTGTGGGGGGTTTCCACTGTTTAGACACATTAGGGCCTCTACAAACGCGACATGGCGTCCAGCCAATTCTGCGTTGAAAAAGTCAAATGTCGCTCCTTCCCTTGCGACCTCTGCCGTGTGCCCAAAAAGTGGTTTACCCCCACATATGGGGTATCAGCATGCTCAGGACAAATTGCACAAAAACTTTTGGGGTCTTGTTACCCTTGGGAAAATAAAAATTGGGGTGAACAGATCGTTTTTGTGGAAAAAATATAATTTTTTATTTTCACGGTTCTATGTTATAAACTTCTGTGAAGCACTTGGAGGTTCAAAGTGCTCACCACACATCTAGATAAGTTCCTTAGGGGGTCTAGTTTCCAAAATGGGGTCACTTGTGGGGGGTTTCCACTGTTTAGACACATCAGGGCCTCTACAAACACGACATGGCGTCCAGCCAATTCTGCGTTGAAAAAGTCAAATGTCGCTCCTTCCCTTGCGACCTCTGCCGTGCGCCCAAAAAGTGGTTTACCCCCACATATGGAGTATCGGCTTATTCAGGAGAAATTGCACAACAAATTTTGTGGTTCATTTTTTCTTTTAACAGTTGTGAAAATAAAAAAAATTGGTTCCGAAGTAAAGTTTTTGCAAAAAAAGTTAAATGTTAATTTTTTTCCTTCCACATTGCTTCAGTTCCTGTGAAGCACATAAAGGGTTAATAAACTTCTTGAATGTGGTTTTGAGCACCTTGAGGGGTGCAGTTTTTAGAATGGTGTCACTTTTGGGTATTTTCTATCGTATAGACCCCTCAAAGTGACTTCAAATGTGATGTGGTCCCTAAAAAAAAAATGGTGTTGTAAAAATGAGAAATCGCTGGTTAACTTTTAACCCTTATAACTTCATAACAAAAAAAAATTTTGTTCCCAAAATTGTGCTGATGTAAAGTAGACATGTGGGAAATGTTATTTATTAAGAAATTTGTGTGACATATCTCTCTGATTTTAGGGCATAAAAATTTAAAGTTTGAAAATTGTTAAATTTTTAAAATTTTTGCCATATTTCCGTTTTTTTCATAAATAAACACAAGTCATATCAAAGAAATTTTACCACTAACGTGAAGTACAATATGTCACTAAAAAACAGTCTCAGAATCAGCTGGATTCGTTAAAGCGTTCCAGAGTTATAACCTCATAAATTGACAGTGGTCAGAATTGTAAAAATTGGCCCGGTCATTAAGCTGCAAAATGGCTCTGTCACTAAGGGGTTAATATAAAGGTGAAGTGCTTCTAATCAGTACTGGAGTAGGAGAAATCTGCGGTCTTCTGTCTCCTCTCTGTCATGGTAAAACCATGACAGTTTGTGTCCTCTACTCCTCGTGCAGACAGACTCGCATCTAGAGTTGCCTGTGGTAGTAAAGCCTTCCCTGTTATATCATGGCTGTCTACATTTGATGGTAGAAACACTTTAACAAAGCAGATACTCAATCCTAAACTTATGCTTGTAGTGTAGACCAACATTGGATGAGCTGAACGTCTACCAAACCTGAAAGCTGCTTATTGGTCAGATTCCAATAAGAGTGAATATTGGGAAATAACTGTTTATGCATTATCCTGTCTGGATAAAGCCCTTTTCTTAATGAGCTGGGGCTATCTGCTACAACCTCGGCCATCATTTGTTATTGCAGATGAAAACTGAGGTTAGTCACACGTTTCTCCTGCAGTAATCGCCGTTGTATAAATGTGTAATTATCTGACGTTCAAACTGTTGTTGCAAGCACCAGACCTGTCTGCATCATTGTGGATGGAAGCAGGTGCTGTCTGTACACCGACCATAATAGTGCAATTTTTTTACACGGCCTGAGATCCGTGTGAAAAATCCTGATGTACATTAAAGGAAACCTGTCATATTCTTTGGTATTGCTGTATAAGTTATTGTCTACCAATTACATTTTTTTTGTACAGATTCAATGTTTCATTGTTGTTAAATCAAGCATTAAAATAATATGCAAATTGGGCAGCAAGTGCAATGATGGTGTGTCAATGCATTTGTAACATTAACAGTGCATTTGCAGGATCATTTGCTGATGATTTCAGTGTTTGATTTCTCAGCAAATGTACAAAAAAAAAATCATTTTTGACAGCAACTTGTCACCTCAGAAAACTCATTTTACCTGCAAATTTAGCATTACAATGTTGACGAGCTACCTTATGAAAAGTGCGGCTACATGGAAAGAATTAACTAATTTCTTCCCGGCTTTGTCATGTGAAGTGCACCGAATGGCTACTGTCAGCGCTTTCTATATTGTGAGCACGCTCCCTCACTTTGACAGCTCACACTGTACAGATGCACTGCAGAGTCGGCCATCTACCAAAGTGCTAGGGCATGCTTATAGCCACTGCTCATAGTATAGTGAGTGGTGCTGTCCTGACTGTAATCGCTCTCTGCACAGTCCCTATGACCTAAGGCTGGCTGCTTCCGGGAGGAAGGAGGAAATGTGTTCTTTGTTTTCCGAAAGCCGCACTTTTAGTAAGGTGGATGGGAATCTTTCCAACATGATTTACATGCAGATTAACCCTATATTTGCTAGGTCTTCCGTTTAATGTTGGCTAATGGCCTAGATAGCAATATCAGTAGTTCGATAAGTAAAATCCTCCCTTTCACACAATGACTACAATTGACCCTTCTGCTGTTCGTTTCCGATCTGTTGCCCACAAGGACAGCACACGAACAAAGCAATGCCCATCTGAAGCTGGCCTGATGGGGATCATCTTAATACACTGTTATGATGAGTCTTCTGATTCATGGGCCACTCTTTGAATTGTTTTTATGCTTGTTCACAGTCGTGCCTCCTCAATAATTTCTATAACTAAATATATAATACTAGGTTGGGCACAATGTATAAAACCAAATTGACCTTATTCTTTAGTAGGGATTGCCTATTAAGTTACATTTTTTAATTATTGCCTCACACAAAGCATTCTTATCCACCAGAATTTAGGATTAAACAGACATACAAACTCCTATGTTAGCTGTTAGTTTCTCAACCTTAAAGCATGTCAATTATTTTTCTTTTCACTTAGGTATGATGGAAGGACAGATGAGATTTACCTCAAGTCTACAAATTCCTTCGAGCCTGGAAGACTTGCAGTTCTCATTCAATGAACATGGAGAGTTGAGGCATTTGTTCACTAAGGAACCATTTGTCTACAATTACTACAAAAATGAACATGAAAGAAATCACAAACGTTACAAAATGCTTGGAGATATAATCACACTTCATGTCTATGAACTACTTGAGAAACAACTCAACTTTGACAGAATTACTATTCCCATTGATGCCAGTGATGAAGAACCAAAGTCATTCTTCTTCATGAGTAGGGAACCATTGACAGAGCAGAAAAACTTGTTTGTACTTCTTCAAGATAGAGGGGTAATCAGAGCAGGACAGTGGAGCCAAAAAGTCATAGTCCGTCACTCTTTAGACAGAGGAACCCAGATCCCATATATCACCTCTGCTTTAAGAGACAACAGCTCAGTAATTGTTCTCAACCCCAATGACAATTTTGTGGAGATGAAAGAAGAGAACCAAGCAAATATCAAAAAAGAAGATGACACGGTCTGTGTAGAAAACAGGGATGCATGTAATTTATCTACAGATCATAAATTTGCTTTTGATAAAAGATGCTGCAGTTCTCCTGAAGAACACACCAACTATGTCTGGGATCACTTTATCTCGAGGAGTGCAGCTAGCAATGTGTCATTTATTGCCCATGGATATGGTGGCTTAGTGTTTATGGATTTGCTTTGTAAGAAAAGCCAAGAGGTCATGAGTAAAGTGACTGCTGTAGCTTTCATAGATTCTAGACATCATGCGCAACATCAGATGAGAACGGACCCAGAAATATGGACTTGGATACGATCACACTGCAGAAGCTGGGTATTAAGTGCCAAGCCGTTAGACAGACCTACTGGGTTTTTAAGAAAACTGGATTGTTTCAAGGTATCAGCCGGAACTGAAAAATCTGATCTTGCACCTTCTTGTGCTCTTCAGTCTATTTTCCGATTTCTTAGTAGATCTTCAAAAAATCGTTGCTATTCCGTTCCGCCGATACGCACAATGGTAACTAGAAGTTCAGTTAGGAAGTCAGTGTAAATAGCATGTCTGCACAATGGCACAGATAGGAATGCTGGAAAATCTATCGAGCACAAGTGGTGCATCTGTATCCAGTCATGGATGTATTAGATTCCTATCATTACCTGGTTACTATGTATGCTTAAGTTGGAGTACACCTAATATACATTACAGCAATGGAATTAGCATGATAAAATGATATCTCACATTAATATGTAGCAATTTATTATGCAAGACTGAGCATCAAATAAATCTGTCTCTAAATAGTACCAGAATACTGTAGTGTTTCCATGCATCAGATGTATGTATTACTTTACCTTTATCTACAATACAAAAATATTTTTAAAATACATACTCCAGATATATTTGCTCCTGGTGTGTGTGTCTTAATAAAACTATGGGTCAGTGTGCTGGCCAAGAAGAAAAAAGGACAGCACTAGGCTGTGTCACACGGAAGTGTAATTGCTGAATTAGAATTTTCTTTAACCCCAGAGGAGGCCTGTAGTAGAACAAGGCGCTCATCCATTTAGCACTATTAGAAAACCAAAGAAGAAACACTACACTTGGCATACCAAATAGATTCATATGCTAAGGCATAAGTTGACAAGAGGGACAAACATGCAGCAGACGTGGGAAAGGCAGACCCCACGACCTTTCCCTATACCTACACTATTGTCTTACAACATTGAATGTTACTATTTAGTTATATTATATTCTATCTATTTGCTATGAAATTTAAGCACTATGCACTTTATGTAAAAACTTACTTGTAAGCATTTAGGTTTAACTTTCAGTCTGACCCTATTACTATCTACATAGTCACTACCAGTATACCATCTCAGACTCCCTCTAGGCTTGTATGTAGACTTTTTTATTGTCTGCTGGCGCTTAGATGTCACTTCCTTTTGTATTTTAATTTTGTTTATTTGCTTTTTTTCTGTAGATGAAGAACAAATCTGAGTTGCATTCGAATTAACAGGGATTTCATCTGATGCTTTGCAAAGGGAAAATCGGTGGTTAAAAATTGAAAGCATAAATTTACATTAAAAATCAGTACTGCAGGTCGATTTCCACTTTCTTTTTTTCTTCAGCTAATCAAGATTTCCACTTTTCTGCTCCCGTAATATTCAGAAAATTTCCCAGCTTCTTAATCCTGAGGGAAATTTGCAGCTTATCTGCCACATGTGAATATAACCTTAGAACAAAACTTCTCAAAGAGAGGCTTGCCTCGCTAGCTGTTGGGGCAGCTTTGCTGGGGAAGCAGGTTTTATAGAGGTGGTCATGTTCTGCAAAGTCAGTCTATGGCTGTAGCAATTTTTGATTCACTAACATACTTGACTAATTCTGTACTTCAGTTAAACAGGGCTGAGGAGATTGAAAAAAAAGAATATTGAGAGATTTTTAATTTGAGCACGGTCTTCCACTATTTACTGTGAGGCTCAGACATTGTCTTGGTCTGTCTAGCGAGACCCAGACATAGTTTGCAGAGGTCCCAGTAGAGAAATTTTGAGACTTCTGACCTTACAGTGCACCTACATAAAGGGGGAAAAAGAAGTATTTGATAAACTGCTGATTTAGCAAGTTTTCCCACCTACAAAGAATATAGAGGTCTGTAATTTTATGGTGGGTACACTTCAACTGTGAGAGGCAGAATCTAAAAATAAAAGACAGAAAATCACATTGTATGATTTTTAAATAATTAAATTGCATTTTATTACATGAAATAAGTATTTGCTCACCTACCAACCAGCAAGAATTCTTGCTCTCACAGACCTATTAGTTTTTCTGTTAGCAGCCCTCCTGCTCTGCACTCATTACCTGTATTAATTGCACCTGTTTGAACTCGTTACCTGTATAAAAGACACCTGTCCACACATTTAATCACACTTCTAACTTCTCTACCATGGACAAGACCAAAGAGCTGTCTAAGAACACAAGGGATAAAATTGTAGCCCTGCACAAGACTGAGATGGGCTACAGGACAATAAGCAAGCAGCTTGAGTAGAAGACAACAACTGTTCTTAGAAAATGTAATAGGTCCTAATGTAAATGTCCTAGGTCATGTGATAAGGCTCGTTAAAGGGTCGACATTGACTTGTAGGATTGCTACCTTCCAAAAGGTGGCACTAGAGTTCTAGCTCTCTTCCTCTCTGAAGAGACAATTTGCATAATTAGCATATTTCCCAGAAGAGCATTGCGGCTTTAAGTCTCCTCATCTGCATGCTTAGCATGTTGATCTCCGCAAGGAGTGACGATATTTCTTGGACAATGGTCTGACGCCTCTCACACAGCCAAACCAGATCTCCGCTTTGCACTGACGAGGGGCTGAACCCCGAAACACAGTGTCTGCAAATTGAGATTCTGGTTTGGCTATTATCCTAGGTCATGTGATAAGGCTCGTTAAAGGGTCGACATTGACTTGTAGGATTGCTACCTTCCAAAAGGTGGCACTAGAGTTCTAGCTCTCTTCCTCTCTGAAGAGACAATTTGCATAATTAGCATATTTCCCAGAGGAGCATTGCGGCTTTAAGTCTCCTCATCTGCATGCTTAGCATGTTGATCTCCGCAAGGAGTGACGATATTTCTTGGACAATGGTCTGACGCCTCTCACACAGCCAAACCAGATCTCCGCTTTGCACTGACGAGGGGCTGAACCCCGAAACACAGTGTCTGCAAATTGAGATTCTGGTTTGGCTATTATCCTAGG
Source organism: Oophaga sylvatica (assembly GCA_033576555.1). Classification (NCBI taxonomy): domain Eukaryota; kingdom Metazoa; phylum Chordata; class Amphibia; order Anura; family Dendrobatidae; genus Oophaga; species Oophaga sylvatica. The sequence goes on from JARQOD010000002.1 coordinate 258,391,400, forward strand.
TCATGTGATAAGGCTCGTTAAAGGGTCGACATTGACTTGTAGGATTGCTACCTTCCAAAAGGTGGCACTAGAGTTCTAGCTCTCTTCCTCTCTGAAGAGACAATTTGCATAATTAGAAAATGTAATAAACACAAGATTACTGTCAATCTTCCTCGGTCTGGGGCTCCATGCAAAATCTCGCCTCGTGAGGTAAGGATGATTCTGAGAAAGGTTAGGAATCTTCCCGGAATACACAGGAGGACCTGGTCAATGACCTGAAGAGAGCTGGAACCACAGTCTCAAACATCATGATTAGTAACACACTTAGCCATCATGGATTAAAATCCTGTGGGCATGCAAGGTCCCCCCACTCATGCCAGCACATGCCAGCCTGCCCAGGCCCATTTGAAGTTGGCCAATGAATATCTGAATGATCCAGAGGCAGCATGGGAGAAGATCGTGTCATCAGATGAGATCAAAATAGAAAGTTTTGGTATTTGTCATGCCGCTCTCACTGCATTCCTCTGGCGTCGGGGCTTAGCGCCCGACGTCATCACGTCAAGTGCGCATACGCACCTCCCGCGCTTGACCCTGTGGCTGTTCACTCGATTCCAGATCCTTGTCCAGCGCGCATGAGCTTCCTCCTGAGTCTTGAATACGGCCGCTCCATCTCTGACATCCCTATGTCCTGGAGGACCTAACCCAGAATTTCCAGCACATGCCCTATATCAGGCCGCCTCTTCCTGTAGGCGGCGCCTGATTATTGTTGTGCTTCCTAGCTAGACCTGCTTGGTCCCTGCTTGGCTGCTTTCTGTACTCAGGTCCCTTGCCTTGCGCTCCAGCGTGCTTCCCAGCTTGTGCGTTGCTTTGCCTTATACCCAGGCATGCTTCCCAGCGCACACTCTGCTTTGCCTTATACCCAGGCGTGCTCCCAAATGCACGCTCTGCATGATCCTGTACTCTGCGTAAACACGTCTTTCACTATCCTGTACTCTGCGTAAACATGCTTTGCACTGTCTGGTACTCTGCATACGCACGCCTTGCACTGTCCTGTACTCTGCGTACACACACCTTGCACTATCTTGTACGCTGCATAATCCTGTCTTCTGTGAGCCGGCCACCTGGTTCCAGCAGTCGTGGTACTTTATCCCCCCGGGCCTGTCCCTGATGCTCCCTGTAGAGGGGGTGGTTCTCACTAGGTCAGCTCGCCCAGGGTGGGTTGGTATCGTGATCCAGAGGGTCCACTCCAGGAGTTATCACAGTATCCACTCCACTTGCCGTGTTTGGAGGAAGAAGGATGAGTACAACTCCAAGAACACCATTCCAACTGTGAAGCATCATAATTTGGGGGTGCTTTTCTGTAAAGGGGACAGGATAACTCCGTTGTGTTGAAGGGAGAATGGATGGGGTCATGTATCGAGAGATTTTGGCCAACAGCCTTATTCTCTCAGAATGAGCATAGAAGATGGGTTGTGGCTGGGTCTTCAAGCATGACAATTACTGAACAACTGCCTGGGCAACTAAGGAGTGGCTCCGTAAGAAGAATTTCAAGGTCCCAGAGTAGTCTAGCCAGTCTCCAGACCTGAACCCAATAGAAAATCTTTGGAGGGAACTGAAACTCAATGTTGTCTAACGACAGCCCCGAAACCTGAAAGCTCTGGAGAAGATCTGTATGGAGGAGTGGGCCAAAATCGTTGCTGTTGTGTGCAAACTTGATCAAGAACTACAGGAAACGTCTGACCTCTGTAATTGCAAACAAAGGTTTCTGTAACAAATCTTACGTTCTGTTTTTCTATTGTATCAAATAATTAATTTGCATTTTATTGCATAAAATACCGGTATGTAAAAATCATAAAATATGTGTCATGAATTACAAGGGGGATATATTTGTATAGCCCGCCGCTGCCACCAGCTCCTAGTTCTTACATGAATATCGGGCCAGGAGCCAACCCAACAGTAGCGTAAATTTAGCCCAGAGGATGTGGCAATATGTTTAGAGCAAGGAAAACGAAGCTAGAAAATATTTATAGTTTTACTCCAAAAGAATAGGCAGTGTTTACAAAAATATAGAAAGATGTTACAAACGAGACAACTACAGTATATATAGACAATTACAAAACAAAATGGATTAAAGATGAGGACTTACATATTTCAGTCAATGGCATGCCATGTGGAGGTGGGGAGGTGCGCCTTCCCCAAGGGACGATGGTACATCAGCACAGCCTCCTAGCTGACACCACGGGCAAATGACCCCCTGTTTGTCTGGGCCTCTGAGCTTTATACCTTTTGCCCAAAACTAAGGGGTCTTCGCCAATATTGACCTCAAGGGGTGGGCTGAGCCATGGAATGCACTCCTCTTTTCAGAATTTACTAAAACCTTATTAACTCCAAATCTCTGGCTGGAAACCTCGTAGAGTGACAGCGGGACTATCATTATTCTTGTTCTGAAATTAGCTTTCTATTAAGTCAACGTATGGAGTGGCTGTGTAACTCGGTCAGGTCCAAATCAGTTTCTCAGCTCCTGCTGGACGCCGAAATTTCAAAACCCACCGGTAGGCAGCTCTACCTATGCAGATGCCAAAACTGTAAGCTTCACACTTCCATCAATAATCGGTGCTATGATATTTAAATTGGCAAGGACAAAGAAGTCTTGGTTTGTCATGTGCTTCAGAACGGCTTTCAACCAGTTTAGGGTCATAAAACTACTCAGTGGGGCTGCTGGCACACTGGTTTCACATTACAGCTGTATAGCAGGGGAAAGGGAGAGGGGGCTGGAATCACACACATGCAGCTGTGAAGGGGGGAAGCTGCAAGGGGGATCATGGCTGGGCATGTCATTCACAAAACCAAGGAGATGTAGCAGAGCTTGGTATGTGTGACCAGCACAGATAACAATAAGTCATATTTCCTGACACCTCCCCCTTTTTTGACTGCGCTATGGAGGCAGGACCTTTTTGTACTCCTCCATATGCACCTTGGCAGGCTCACCCCGGCAGGACAACCCATCTGCATTGCCATGCTCGCTGCCCTTTTGGTACGGTAAAGTCGTACTGTTGTAGGGCAAGGCTCCAGCGTAGCAACCTTCTGTTTGGTACCGGACAAAGTGTGCAGCCAGCTCAGGGGGTTGTGGTCGGTCACCATAGGTGAAGGTGCGACCATACAGGTAGGGCTGCAAACGTTGCAGGGCCCAAACCATGGTCAAGCACTCCTCTATGGTGGAATAGGCCACTTCCCTCTGCAAAAGTTTCTGGCTCAGGTACAACACGGGGTGCTCTTGGTTCCCCGAGTCGACCTGGCTGAGCACAGCACCGAGGCCAAACTTGCTGGCGTCGGTCTGTACTATGAACGGCCGACTGCTGTCGACTACCTTTAGCACAGGAGAGCTGCTCAGGGCTGTTTTTCGTCCAGTCAACGTGTTTGGGGTAGCTTCTTCCTGGTGAGGTCCATCAAGGGCTTCGCAAGGCTGCTATAGTTTTGTGGAAAGCGCCTATAGTACCCTGCAGTGCCCAGGAAGAACATCACCTGCTTCTTGGTCCTGGAGGTGGGCCAGGACGCGATTGCGTCCACTTTCCAAGGCTCTGGCCTCATAGAACCCCCGGTGCCCCAGGTAGTTGACCTCTCTCATGCCCAGCTGGCACTTTCCCGACTTGATGGTCAAGCCTGCTTGGTGGATTCGCCTGAGCACCTCCTGGAGATGCTGAAGGTGTTCCTCCCAGGAGGAACTGAAGATGGCAATGTCATCCAAGTACACCACTGCGCACCTCTCCAGTCCCTGAAGCAGGTGGTTGACCATCCGCTGGAATGTGGCAGGGGCATTCTTAATGCCAAAAGGCATGACCGTGGACTCGTATAGTCCAAAGGGGGTGATAAAGGCGGACTTCTGCGGCTCAGGGGAATCTGCCAATATCCCCGACTCAAATCCATAATGGATAGATAGTGCACGCCAGCTAACCGCTCAAGCAGCTCCTTGATGCATGGCATTGGGTGCGCATCAGAGGCTGTGATGGCATTGAGCCACCTGTAGTCCACACAGAACCGGGTGGTCTGATCCTTCTTTGGCCCGCTGCCTGCAGAGACACGGTATCCACCGCTTGTCAGATGGCACACTCCTATCTGGCGTTAGCAAGGACACCTTCAGTGCCCTCTTTCAGTGCTGTGCTCCTACAGTCGTCCCTTAAAGTGATAGGGTTGCTTCCCTTCACATTTAACCATCCAGTGATCCATTTAATCTAAGCAGTCTGCTAACTAATGAAGGCCGCATGAGGCCGAAACGTTTTGTTCTCTTTTTTTGACTGCATTAAATTTATCAGCATTTTCAGAAGTTGAGTGCCAAGTTTCTTTCTATTTTGCTATATAGTGTGGGAACCTACTTGAGCACCCTTTCAAGAAGTGCATACGGTGTTTTTTGGTTGGTAAACACAGTCTGGAAATGTTCCAGCATGGCTCACAGCTGCGACCGCTGGGGTGCGAATAGCAAGGCGCTTACCTCCACGTCCTCTATGGACCCACCGGCCTTAGCTTGGGCCAGCATGTCCAGGAGGGGGTCCTCCTCCCCGCCCTCGGGCAGGTTGCAGACTGGTAGGACACAGGCTCTACGTTCTTGATGAGCCTTCATCATATTGACGTGGAAGGCCTTGCGCCTATCCACAGCGGGGTCAAGAGTGACCACGTAGGTGACTGGGTTGAGCTGTTGGTGTACGAAGTACAGGCCTTCCCAGGCTGCCTGAAGCTTATCCTTCGGTATGGGGACCAGCACCCACACCTTCTGACCCACCTGGTAGGTCCACTCATGGACGTTCTGGTCAGCCTGAGCCTTCGCCATGTTGTCATGTACCAACTGCGTCAAGGTCTGCATCTTGTCACGGAAGCGCATGACATAATCCACGATGGACACTTCTGAAGGGTTCGACTCTTCTTCCCAGGATTCCATTACCAACCAAAAGGGTCCCCGGACCCGCCTGCCGTACGGGAGCTTGAAAGGGGGGAACCACGCCGAGGCCTGCGGAACCTCTCTGTAAGCGAATAGCAGGTGTGGGAGGTACCGCTTCCAGTCAAGTCCTTGAGTCTTAACTAGCATTCTTAGCATCTGTTTGAGGGTACCGTTGAAGCGCTCACACAAACCATTGGTTTGGGGGTGATACGCACTTGATACCAGATGCTTCACCTGCATTCTCTTACAGAGAGCCTCCATTAGGCGAGACACAAATTGAGTCACTTGGTTGGTAAGCATCTCCCTGGGAAATCCTACTCATGAAAAGATGGCCAACAGGGCATCCGCCACCTTATCCGCCCTACTTGAGGACAGAGCCACTGCCTCCAGGTACCGGGTAGCGTAGTCTACCACAATGAGGATGTACTGCTTCCCAGAGCTGCTGGGGACGGCCAGTTGGCCCACGATGTCCACCACGATCCTGTGGAAAGGCTCCTCTATCACTGGCCGAGAGATCAGGGGAGCCTTGGGAACAGGCCTTGATTTCCCCACTCTTTGACAGGTGATACAGGAGCTGCAGTAGTTTGTCACATCTGCCCCCATCTTGGACCAATAGATGTGTTGAGACAGCCGGGCCTTAGTTTTGCTGATCCCCAAGTGTCCAGCGAGTGGGATCTCATGGGCAATCCGCAACAACTCACCCTTAAATTGGTACAGGATGATCAGCTGTCTTACCCTCAACCACTCCTTTTGGCATTTACCGGGAACTGTCTCCCAATACAACCTCTTTCGTTTCCAGAACACCCTCTCCTTATCAGTCTCGGAGGTGGGCTTCTGGGCAAGGCGTCTCAAGGTCTCCAGGCTCGCATCTGAGTGCAGAGCAGCCTGGAACTCCTGGCTGGAGGCAGCCCGAAGTGACGTCAAGGTCCCTTTCCCGCGGGAACCCTCTGGGACCTGCTCTGGGTCCATCTCTGGTTCAGTCAACCCTCTGACTGAGGAGGGTCCAGAAGGCAGGGCATTACCTACATTCTGGGCACTTTGACAGCGGGTGACAGCAGCTACGTAGGCTGTCTCCCCAGGGATTTCCACAGACCCGTCAGCCAGCGCTGCTATGGGTACTACCTCCCCATCCACCCCCATTACCTGAGGAGCAGTGCTATATATGGGGCAGTTACCTTCCTCTGTAGCACTGGTCAGTTGCACGGCATCACCTTCCTTATGGTTCCTGTGCCTCTCCCCATTTCCCTTAGCACTGTCGCTTGCTCCTGTTAGGGTTCCCTCAGCCATTTCACCCCGCCCCGATGTGGCTGAGTACTCCTGCACCTGTAGACACCTAGACACCTCATCATTATCCGAAAAATTGTTGTCAGGTAAAACATCAGGTAATTTACTGTCAGGTAAAGCATGCATATTTAAATCATTGTCATTAGCATTACCCTCGGCATCAGATTGGGGAGGGGTGTCAGGAATATAATACGCGTACATCCTCCCCAAATCAGTCCCCAACAAAACGTCAGTGGGCAAGTTTTCAGATAACCTCACTTCCCTCACCCCACTCCCGGCACCCCAATCTTAAAAAAAACCCGGGCCATCTGCAAGGGACAGCGGATACCCCCAATCCCGGTGACAGTCAGGGTTTTCCCTGGAATAATCTCTTCAGGAGCTGCCAGATATGGGTCAGATGAGGGTTCGTTCAGCCCCGGTGTCCTTAAGGCCTGTAGCGACAGGGCCCCCCCCCATGGTGACACGCTGCAGACCCTCCCAACCGCCCCACCCACAAACAGGACTGCTGCATTAGGCCCTGATGCCTTGGCTGGGGGGTTCTTCTGCTTCTCTAGACAAATGGCGCTGAGGTGTCCAGTCCGATTGCAGGATAAACACTTGCGAGGGTCTGATGTAGGCCTGGTGTTGGCAAAGGGGACAGGGCCTCCGGTGAGTCGGCTGGCAGGGGCACTGGGGTCGGTTGATGGCTTACCCTGGCGGTGATTGGCTTTCGCATCTCCGGTTTACGGTTGGCCTCGTAGACGTCGGCGATCAGCACTGCTTTGTCCGCGTCTTTCGGCTCTCGGTCCATCGCGAACAGTCGCACCTCAGCTGGGCAAAGATGTAGGAACTGGTATTTTATCATCAGGTCCCTCAGTTGCTCAAAAGGTGTCCACTGACAGTCCTTGGATCCACTGGTCAAAGTGGGTCCTGAGTCCATGCACATCGCTTTAACTGTCATGTGGGCCACATTGGAGGTTCCGGAACTTTTTACGGTAAACTTCAGGAGTTAGCTGGTACTTCTTTATCAAGGCCTGCTTGATGGCCTCATAGTCTCCATCTTGGTCTAGCGGGAGAGAAGCAAACGCCTTGAGAGCTTTGCCCTTGAGCCCTGGGGTCAAATATTTTGCCCATTGGTCCACAGGCAGCTGGTACTGTCTGTAGGGTTTCTCAAATCCTCGCAGAAAAATATCCAAGTCCCCATCCTTTCCCATCACTGGGAAGTGCACTGGCCAGGGTTTAGGAGTTGCTGCATTATTGGACTCAGCGCTCTGTGTGGTAAATGGTACTGCTCCGAGTTGGGCCTGCTGCAGTTCATGGTTTCTCTGAGCTTGGGCCTCCCGCTTGGCTCTCTCTGCCTCCTGCTGGGCTTTCTCCGCGTCCCGCTGGGCTTCTCTCTCTTGGAACTGCAGGATCAGCTTCAGACGTTCCTCACGATGGTCTGTGGGGAGTTGTTCCAAGGCCATATGCAGGTGGGGGTCCACTCTACCCTGGGTGCGAGTCGGGCTGGCATTCACTGGTTGGACCCCTGCAGCAGCACCATCTGTGCTGGAGCTGGCTTCTGCGTCCCCTGGGCTCAGGGAATGGGCTTGATCCGCTTCAAGTTGCACCAGTTCCGTGACCATTTGGTCCTTGGTTTTGCCATGGCGGTCAAGGCCTTGAAAAGTACAGATTCCAGCAAGAGTGTCCTTTCTCTGCTGCTTATGACAGAGCTCTCCTTTCATAGCCATAATTGCCAAATAAAAGATAGGACAGAAAACCAAAAGAAGGGTAATTGCTATAAATACCATATTGTCTCAGAGCTAATAAACACAGAGTTCGTTCTCCAAAACTTTTTGCGCAGGCTCCTTGTAAGAACCGTGCAAGTTTTTAGTGAGAGGAATGATTGCTGAAACCAGATCACTAATGTTCTATTATCCCACTGCTGCCACCAATGTGTCATGACTTACAAGGGGGATATATTTGTATATCCTGCCGCTGCCACCAGCTCCTAGTTTTATACGAATATTGGGTTAGGAGCCAACCCAACAGTAGCGTAAATTTAGCCCAGAGGACGTGGCAATACTTTTAGAGCAAGGAAAGCGAAGCTAGTAAATATTTATTGTTTTACTCCAAAAGAATAGGCAGTGTTTACAAAAATATAAAAAGATGTTACAAACGAGACTACAGTATATACAGACAATTGCAAAACAAAATGGATTAAAGATGAGGACTTACATATTTCAGGCAATGGCACGCCATGTGGAGGTGGGGGAGGGGCGCTTTCCCCAAGGGACGAGGGTACATCAGCACAGCCTCTTAGCTGACACATCGGGCAAATGACCCCCTTTGTCTGGGCCTCTGAGCTTTATACCTTTTGAATATATAAGCAGACAGGGTAACCTAAATAGACATGGTTAAAACTTAACCTTTAATTATAGGTATAAAAAAAACCCTCTAGTGCAAGACCTATAACAACAAGACAAAGTGCTAGTGCTTAGTGCATATTTAAAAAGAAAAATGCATCAATCTCACCCATATTATGAACATCTTGTATGGTCCAATTAACATTTCATCCATTCACCCATAAATTCCTCGGTGTGGACCACAAGAAAGATGAATATAATGGTACAGGAGTCCTGCAGATAACAATGATCTTCAGATAAAGGGGTCCAAAAAACGATAGGGTATTTTATAGTATTCAAACTAGCATTTCCCTGTCGTGCCCCTGCAAAACTCCTGCCCTTACAAGGACAGTACCCAAGTATGATCTCAAGCTAATGTACCACCTGGACCATAAAAAGTGTTATGCTTTCCAACGCGTTTCTTCCCCTATCATGGGGATTCATCAGGGGATCATTATATTCTATAATGGGTATTTTTGTGAGATCGCAGTGGCTGAAGTCCCCCAGAGAAAATATATTATAATGTGCATAAATATGCCTGGCAGCCCATGTGGATAAAGATCAGCCTATGTGAGACTGACTTATAGGGAATGTATATCCTCTCAAATGCCTCGTTCCAGAGACAGAGTCTGACGTCATTCTCCAGCCACTCAGGCTGAGTCACAATATCCCACCTGTTTCCACCGTGCATATTGGGCGTTGTAAAGAGCTTGCCTCGCATACTGGGCAGTGCTACATCGCTCCCCATACCTTCCCACAAGATAGACGTCACATCAAAGACTCCTCCCATGGACTCAGCGTCTCCATGTGTGCAGCGCGTCATCCACAACCGGAAGTGGCTAAACGTCACTTCCGGTTTTCGTTTCTTGGCGTCCTCTCACCCATGATATTATTTCTATGTGGCACCATTTTCTTGTAGTCATTCTGGGTGATATCATACAATGCCACCTTACTGGAGACAATAGTACTCATTATCTCAGATCACCTGACATACAGCGCCATTTTCTTATAGCATCTACAGATAATTCACAGAGACACCATAATATTTGGAGAGGAAAATAACTATAGATTCAAAAGGGGGACAATAAATGTGACAAAAATTACGAACATACAGTACAGATCAAAAGTTTGGACACACCTCATTCAAAGATTTTTCTGTATTTTCATGACTATGAAAATTGTAGAATCACACTGAAGGCATCAAAACTATGAATTAACACATGTGGAATTATACATTACACTTTACAAAAAAGTGTGAAACAACTGAAAATATGTCTTATATTCTAGGTTCTTCAAAGTAGCCACCTTTTGCATTGATTACAGCTTTGCACACAGAAAAGGTGAATGGATGGACTCTACATGCCTAGTTCCCACCGTGAAGCATGGAGGAGGTGGTGTGATGGTGTGGGGGTGCTTTGCTGGTGACACTGTTGGGGATTTATTCAAAATTGAAGCGGTGAGTGGTCCAGCTCACCCCAAACCATCTCGATTGGGTTCAGGTCTGGTGTCTGTGGAGGCCAGGTCATCTGGCGTAGCACCCCATCACTCTCCTTCTTGGTCAGATAGCCCTTACACAGCCTGGAGGTGTGTTTGGGGTCATTGTCCTGTTGAAAAATAAATGATGGTCCAACTAAACGCAAACCAGATGGAATAGCATGCAGCTGCAAGATGCTGTGGTAGCCATGCTGGTTCACTATGCCTTCAACTTTGAATAAATCCCCAACAGTGTCACCAGCAAAGCGCCCCCACAACATCACACCACCTCCTCCATGCTTCACGGTGGGAACCAGGCATGTAGAATCCATCCGTTCACCTTTTCTGTGTGCAAAGCAGTAATCAAAGCAAAAGGTGGCTACTTTGAAGAATCTAGAATATAAGACATATTTTCAGTTGTTTCACACTTTTTTGTAAAGTGTAATGTATAATTTCACATGTGTTAATTCATAGTTTTGATGCCTTCAGTGTAATTCTACAATTTTCATAGTCATGAAAATACAGAAAAATCATTGAATGAGAAGGTGTGTCCAAACTTTTGGTCTGTACTGTATATGCACGGCGATAGTGGATAATAAAAGAAAATTATACCTTAATCAAGTCAGATATCAAAAATCCAGAGTCCGCATATTTTTAAACAGACACTGTACCATCTCTGGCATACTTCTATGAGGTTCTTAATAAAGGAGAACCTCCCATCTTTGTTAATTCACATAGTCTTATAAGGATATTCCCTAATATTATCTCGGAATTTAATTCATGCCTCAGCATTCTCATTTTATTGAATAAATTCCATCATAACAAAATTCAAAATATTTAAACCCCTATTAAAATTATTGTATTTCGGGGTGTATTTTCATGCTCATCTTTAACCCAGACAAATATTGAGGCTCACAAAACTCACAGGCCATAAAATAAATCCACATGCATGCAATGTAAAAGGTTGAATACCGCTCTCCAGTTGAGCCTCATTTTAGAGTGCAATCCCAACCTATTCAAATGAATGCATATGTAAATGATGCTCTCATTACCGTTTTATCGCATCACCATTCAATAGTCACACATTAAGTGGGTTCAAGGTCCCACAAAATCCATTTTATTGGCGTCTTCCAGCAAAGGTCTCAGAATCGGTCTCAGTCACACATTGAGCCAGAAATAAATTGGAACTGAAAGTCAGAGAGAATAACTCAAATACCATGTAAATTAACCACTTTAAATAGAAAGCTAGATTAGTATAGGGATTATTTTAGAGAAAACATCCAAAATTCTATTGTTCATTCAAACCCTTGGGGAACAGGTATCTAGTTTAAATATCCATCTGGTTTCTCTCTGTAGTAATTTTTTATCAAAGTCACCACCTTTAGGAGGTACCTTCACTTTCTCTATACCCATAAACTTAACCACTTCTGTTCTTCTTCCATGATGGGTATTCACATGTTTCGCTAATGGAGTATCCCTCTTGTTACGGGTATCGCCTAGGTGTTCTCCAATCCTCCGTCTCATCTCTCTTATGGTTTTCCCTATGTAGATTAGGCCACATTCACACCTGGCTTTATATACCACTCCCTTACTTCTACAAATGATGAACTCTTTGATGTCAAGGGTTTCTCCTGTCTGGTCAGTTAAGAACTTTTTACCCGTTTCAATTGAGCTACACGCTACACAATTGCCACATTTAAAGCATCCTCTAGGTCTATTTGGAAGCCATGTGCTGTTAGTTGGATTGGTGAAGTGACTATGTACGAGGCGGTCTCTGAAGTTTCTATATCTCCTGTATGTTATGTACAGTCTGTCCCCCACTATTTCCTTAATATCCTTGTCCATCTTGAGAATATTCCAATGCTTCTCCAATATCCCTCTGACCCATGGCGCACTGTTGTCATAAGTACAAATTAATCTAGTTTTCTGGTTTGTCTCTTCTACTTTTTCATGCGGTTTCAATAAAGTTGTTCTAACCTGTTTCTTAGAAAACTGGTAGGCCTCTCTAAGCACCCTATCAGGGTATCCCCTCCCCAGGAATCTTGTCCTCAGTTCATCTGCCTTTTGTCTAAAGTCCTTCTCATCTGAACAGTTCCTTCTCAAACGTAGATACTGTCCTTTTGGAATCCCTCGCTTCTGTACATAGGGATGATGGCTCTCCCACCTTAATAACGAATTTGTTGCGGTCGGTTTACGGTAGATGGTAGTAACCAGACTCTCCCCATTTTTAGATTTAGTTATTGCAACATCCAAGAAAGGAAGTTTATGTTCATCAATCTCATATGTGAATTTTAATCCAATCTCGTTAACATTGAGGTTTCCCACAAATTCACAGAAGAGCTCTCTTGTGCCCCTCCATAGAACAAAAACATCATCTATGAATCTGACCCATAGGTCAATATTTGAGACATATTTCTGATGTGCCTCTGTGAAGACAATGGTATTCTCCCACCAGCCCAGGAGTAGATTTGCATAACTTGGCGCACAGGAATTACCCATAGCGGTACCCCAACCTATTCAAATGAATGCATATTTAAATGATGCTCTCATTACCGTTTTATCGCATCATCATTCAATAGTCACACATTAAGTGGGTTCAAGGTTCCACAAAATCCATTTTATTGGCGTCTTCCAGCAAAGGTCTCAGAATCGGTCTCAGTCACACATTGAGCCAGAAATAAATTGGAAGTGAAAGTCAAAGAGAATAATTCAAATACCATGTAAATTAACCACTTTAAATAAAAAGCTAGATTGGTATAGGGATTATTTTAGAGAAAACATCCAAAATTCAAACTCTCCTTGATTTTGTTCTGACAAACAATTTTTTTGCCTTTGATGGTAATATCCTCCACCAGCTGAGGGGTACCGCTATGGGTAGATGTGGAGGCACTCTATTCTTCAATTCCACACCAATGGGGAATAAAAGGGGTCCAACATTTTCTCAGCACTAAGGCTGTCAATATCTGGCTCATAATGAATTGGTCATAACTGTCCTTGATTTTGTTCTGACAAACAATTTTTTTGCATTTGATGGTAAGATCCTCCACCAGCTCAGGGGTACCGCTATGGGTAATTCCTGTGCGCCAAGTTATGCAAATCTACTCCTGGGCTGGTGGGAGAATACCATTGTCTTCACAGAGGCACATCAGAAATATGTCTCAAATATTGACCTATGGGTCAGATTCATAGATGCTGTTTTTGTTCTATGGAGGGGCACAAGAGAGCTCTTCTGTGAATTTGTGGGAAACCTCAATGTTAACGAAATTGGATTAAAATTCACACATGGAAAAGGAAGTAATAACGTTTTGGAATGCAGACGTTGATGGAGGTCATGTTCCGTTTGCAGTGCCCCAGATGAGCCTAAACAGTGGAAACCCCCCACAAGTGACCCCATTTTGGAAACTAGACCTCCTAAGGAACTTATCTAGATCTGTGGTGAGCACTTTGAACCCCCAAGTGCTTCACACAAGTTTATAATGCCCGGGCATGAAAATAAAAAAATCCTATTTTTTTCCAACAAAAATTATCTATTAGTCACCAATTTTTTATTTTCCCGAGGGTAACAGGAGAAATTGGACCACAAAAGTTGTTGTCCAATTTGTCCTGAGTACGCTGATACCCAAAATGTGGGGGGGAACCACTGTTTGGGCGCATGGCATAGCTCGAAATTGAAGGAGCACCATTTGACTTTTTCCAACCAAAATTGGCTGGAATTGAGATTGGACGCCATGTTGCATTTGGAGAGCCCCTGATGTGCCTAAACAGTGGAAACCCCCCACAACTGACCCCATTTTGGAAGCTAGACCCCCTAAGGTACTTATCTAGATCTGTGGTGAGCAATTTGAACCCCCAAGTGCTTCACAAGTTTATAACGTAGAGCCGTAAAATTAAAAAATCATATTTTTTCCACAAAAATGATCTTTTCACCCCAATTTTTATTTTCCCAATGGTAACAAGACTCCAAAAGTTATTGTGCAATTTGTCCTGAGTACGCTGATACCCCATATGTGGGGGTAAACCACTGGTTGGGTGCATGGCAGAGCTTGGAAGGAAAGGAGCGCCGTTTGACTTTTTCAACGCAGAATTGGTTAGACGCCATGTCGTGTTTGGAGAGCTCCTGATCTGCCTAAACAGTAGAAAACCCTGACAAATGACACCATTTTGGAAACTAGACCCCTCAAGGAACTTATCTAGATGTGTGGTGAGAACTTTGAACCCCCAGGTGTTTCACCAAAGTTTATAACGCCCAAGCATGAAAATAAAAAAATCATATTTTTTCCACAAACATGATCTTTTAGTCCCCAACTTTTTATTTTCCCAAGGGTAACAGGAGAAACTGGACCCCAAAAGTTGTTGTCCAATTTGTCCTGAGTACGCTGATACCCAATATGTGGGAGAATACTACGAGAATACTACTGTATGGGCACACGTCGGGGCTCGGAAGGGAAGTAGTGACGTTTTGGATTGCAGACTTTGATGGAATGGTCTGCGGGCGTCATGTCGCATTTGGAGAGCCTCTGATGTGCCTAAACAGTGAAAACCCCCAAGTGACCCCACTTTGGAAAATAGATCCCTCAAGGAACTTATCTAGATGTGTGGTGAGCACTTTGAACCCCGAAGTGCTTCACAGAAGTTTATAACGTACAGCCGTAAAAATAAAAAATATTTTTTTTTTTTTACAAAAATGATTTTTTTTCGCCCCCAATATTTTATTTTCACAAGAGTAACAGGAGAAATTGGACCCCAAAAATTGTTGTCCAAATTGTCCTGAGTATGCTGATACCCAATATGTGGGAGAAAACTACTGTATGGGCACACGTCGGGGCTCGGAAGGGAAGTAGTGACGTTTTGGATTGCAGACTTTGATGGAATGGTCTGCGGGCGTCATGTCGCATTTGGAGAGCCTCTGATGTGCCTAAACAGTGGAAACCCCCCACAAGTGACCCCATTTTGGAAAATAGACCCCTCCAAGGAACTTATCTAGATGTGTGAGGAAAACTTTGAACCCCCACTTGCTTCACAGAAGTTTATAACGTACAGCCGTAAAAACAAAAAAATCATTTTTTTTTTACAAAAATGATATTTTCGCCCCCAATTTTTTATTTTCCCAAGGGTAACAGGACAAATTGCACAATAACTCTTGGGGTCCCATTTCTTCTGAGTACGCTGATACCCTATATGTGGGGGTAAACTACTGTTTGGGCGCATGGCAGAGCTCGGAAGGGAAGGAGCACCGTTTGACTTTTCAACGCAGAATTGGCTGGAATTGAGATCAGACTTCATGTCTCATTTGGAGAGCCCCTGATGTGCCTAAACAGCGGAAACCCCCCAATTCTAACTCCAACCCTAACCCCAACACACACCTAACCCTAGTCCCAACCCTAACCATAACCCTAACCACAAACCTAACCCTAACACACCCCTAACCCTAATCCCAACCCTAATCTTAACTTTAGCCTCAATGCTAACCCTAACTTTAGCCGCAACCCTAACCCTAATTGGAAAATGGAAATAAATACTTTTTTTAATTTTATTATTTTTCCCTAACTAAGGGGGTGATAAAGGGGGGTTTGATTTACTATTTATAGCGAGTTTTTATGATTGGCAGCTGTCACACTAAAAGACACTTTTTATTGCAAAAAATAGTTTTTTGCATCACCACATTTTGAGAGCTATAATTTTTGCATATTTTGGCCCACAGAGTCAAGTGAGGTCTTATTTTTTGCGATACGAGTTGACGTTTTTATTGGTGCCATTTTTGAGCACATGACATTTTTTAATCGCTTTCTATTACGATTTTTGGGAGGTTAGAATGAACAAAAATCAGCAGTTCATGAATTTCTTTTGCGGGGGGCGTTTATACCGTTCCGCATGTGGTAAAATTGAAAAAGCACTTTTATTCTTTGGGTCAGTACAATTACGGTGATACCTCATTTATATAATTTTATTATGTTTTGGCGCTTTTATACAATAAAAACAATTTTATATAAAAAATAATTATTTTTGCATCGCTTTATTCTGCGAGCTATAACTTTTTAATTTTTTCGCTGATGATGCTGTATCGCGGCTCGTTTTTTGTGAGACAAGATGACGTTTTCAGCGGTACCATACTTATTTATATCGGTCTTTTTGATCGCGTGTTATTCCACATTTTGTTCGGCGGTATGATGATAAAGCATTGATTTTTTGCTTTTTTTTTTAAGGGGTTCACTAAAAGGGTTAACTAGTGGGACAGTTTTATAGGGGGGTTGTTATGGATGCGGCGATACCAAATATGTGTACTTTTATTGTTTTTTTTTTTTTTATTTACATGAAGAAATGAATTTATTGGGGAATATTTTTTTTTTTTCAAAATTTTTTTTTTACACTTGTGATTTTGATTTTTTTTTACTTTTTTACTTTGTCCCAGGGTGGGAAATTACTGTATTTTATCTGATCGCTGGGCTCACAGAGTGCACAGCACTCTGTGAGACCAGCGATCTCACAGGCAGTGCAGGACGCTTCCTCAGCGCCTGCTCTCAGCAAGCACTGAGGAAGCCGCCTCCCTGCAGGACCCGGCGGCCATCTTGGATCCGGGTTCCTGCAGGGAAGAGGCCTTCAGAACAGCGCGGTCACATCGCGCTGTTCTGAGGGCCTCAGGGGAGCACGCAGGGAGCCCCCTCCCTGCGCGATGCTCCCCTGTGCCCCCGGTACACCGCGATCATGTCTGATCGCGGTGTGCCAGGGGTTAATGTGCTGGGAGCGGTCCGTGACCGCTCCTGGCACATAGTGCAGGGTGTCAGCTGTGATAATCAGCTGATCGCCTTGGACGTACTTTCCCGTCCATGGGCAGATTGGCACGGGTTTTATGGACGGGATAGTAGTCCAATGGCAGAGAGGGGTTAAACTAGATACCTGTTCCCCCAAGGGTTTGAATGAACAATTGAATTTTGGATGTTTTCTCTAAAATAATCTCTATACTAATCTAGCTTTCTATTTAAAGTGGTTAATTTACATGGCATTTGAATTATTCTCTGACTTTCAGTTCCAATTTATTTCTGGCTCAATGTGTGACTGAGACCGATTCTGAGACCTTTGCTGGAAGATGCCAATAAAATGGATGTTGTGGGACTTTGAACCCACTTAATGTGTGACTATTGAATGGTGATGCGATAAAACGGTAATGAGAGCATCATTTAAATATGCATTCATTTGAATAGGTTGGGATTGCACTCTAAAATGAGGCCCAACTGGAGAGCGGTATTCAACCTTTTACATTGCATGCATGTGGATTTATTTTATGGCCTGTGAGTTTTGTGAGCTTCAATATTTGTCTGGGTTAAAGATGAGCATGAAAATACACCCCGAAATTCAATAACTTTAATAGGGGTTTAAATATTTTGAATTTTGTTATGATGGAATTTATTCAATAAAATGAGAATGCTGAGGCATGAATTAAATTCCGAGATAATATTAGGGAATATCCTTATAAGACTATGTGAATTAACAAAGATGGGAGGTTCTCCTTTAAGAACCTCATAGAAGTATGCCAGAGATGGTACAGTGTCTGTTTAGAAATATGCGGAGTCTGGATTTTTGATATCTGACTTGATTAAGGTATAATTTTCTTTTATTGTCCACTATCGCCGTGCATATATGTCCGCAATTTTTGTCACATTCATTGTCCCCCTTTTGAATCTATAATTATTTTCCTCTCCAAATATTATGGCGTCTCTGTGAATTATCTGTAGATGCTATAAGAAAATGGCGCTGTATGTCAGGTGATCTGAGATAATGAGTACTATTGTCTCCAGTAAGGTGGCATTGTATGATATCACCCAGAATGACTACAAGAAAATGGCGCCGCATAGAAATAATATCATGGGAGAGAGGGCGCCAAGAAACGAAAACCGTAAGTGATGTTTAGCCACTTCCGGTTGCGGATGACGCGCCGCACACATGGAGACGCTGAGTCCAGGGGAGGAGTCTTTGATGTGACGTCTATCTTGTGGGAAGGTATGGGGAGCGATGTAGCACTGCCCAGTATGCGAGGCAAGCTCTTTACAACGCCCAATATGCACGGTGGAAACAGGTGGGATATTGTGACTCAGCCTGAGTGGCTGGAGAATGACGTCAGACGCTGTCTCTGGAACGAGGCATTTGAGAGGATATAAATTCCCTATAAGCCAGTCTCACATAGGCTGATCTTTATCCACATGGGCTGTGTCACGCTGTCTCTGTATACAGGAGAACCGGGGTCTATGCTGACCCTAAGCTGGGGTCCTGGCTAATCCCTCTACCTGGAGGTACTGTTGATGGTACAGAGGTCCAGGCCGCCAGCGTAAACCCTATCTCCTGTGAATCCCTAACCACTGTAATCTAGTCCTGAGAAGGACCCTGATTACCACCACAGGGATCAGGAAGGTATCTGCCTTCACACACAGTATAAGACAAACGAGACAGTACAAGGGGTAAAATAAAGGAACACCTTGCATACAAAACTTCCAATACAGAGGAAACACAAACGGGTAGGGAGATAACTAATAAAGCGAGGAGAGGAGAAAACCACAACAGGTATTCTTAGCTTAGACTTCTCAATACGATCCGCTCTGCTGGTCTGCATGAAAGCTTTCACCGACACTTCCCCAGCAGACAGGCAGGTATAAGAAGGAAACCAATTAACAAAACATTAATTGCAGCTGAGCGAGGCTGGTAGTCCAGCACAGAGAGAGCAAGAATTAACTCCCTCAGTGCCGAAAAACACCCAGCACCAGAAACTCAGCTGTGCGAAGTCAGGGTGTGCAATCGCGACGATCTTCGCAGCGACACACCCGTGACAGGCTGCCAGGCATATTTATGCACATTATATTTTCTCTGGGGGTCTTCAGCCACTGCAATCTCCCCAAAAATACCCATTATAGAATATAATGATCCCCTGATGAATCCCCAAGATAGGGGAAGAAACGCGTTGGGAAGCATAACACTTTTAATGGTCCAGGTGGTACATTACGTTAAGATCATACTTGGGTACTGTCCTTGTAAGGGCAGGAGTTCTGTAGGGGCACGACAGGGAAACGCTAGGTTGAATATTATAAAATACCCTATCGTTTTTTGGACCCCTGTATCTGAAGATCATTGTTATCTGCAGGACTACTGCACCATTATATTCATCTTTCTTGTGGTCCACACCGAGGAATTTATGGGTGGATGAAATGTTAATTGGACCATACAAGATGTTCATCATATGGGTGAGATTGATCCATTTTTCTTTTTAAATATGCACTAGCACTTTGTCTTGTTATATGTCTTGCACTAGAGCAGTGGTTCTCAACCTTTCTAATGCCGTGACCCCGCAATACAGTTCCTCATGTTGCGGTGACCCCAAACCGAAAAATAATTTTGGTGGCTGCATCAAAATATGTATTTTCTGATGGCTTTAGGCCAGTAGTCCCCAACCTTTTTTGCACCAGGGACCGGCTTCAAGCAAGACCATTCTTCCATGGCCTGGCAGGGCGGGGATGGAGGTGTGGCAGGGGCGGGGCTTTGGTCATAAGGGGGCGGGGCTATGGACGGGTTGTAGTTTAGTAGTAGTGCATACTTATCATTTAATTATAACATTTATACCACCCTTCTATACAAGGCTCCGCTCCCACCCGTCTATACAAGACTCCTCCATGCTCCCACCCTTCACTCATTACATGGCTCCACTCCACCCTTGTATGCATGGCTCACTCCCACCCTTGTATGCATGGCTCCGCTCCCACCCTTGTATCATGGCTACGCTTTCACCCTTTATATAGGCTCCACTCCCACCCTTGTATAATGGCTCCATCCACCCTTCTATACATGGCTCCACTCCCACCCTTCTATACATGGCTCCGCTCCCACCCTTCTTACATGGCTCCGCTCCCACCCTTCTATACATGGCTCCGCTCCCACCCTTCTGTACATCCGCCCCTTCTCTCCGCCCCCCTTCTGTACATGCTTGCTCCCACCCTTCTGTACATGGCTCTGCTCCCACCCTTCTATACATGGCTCTGCTCCCACCCTTCTATACATGGCTCTGCTCCCACCCTTCTATACATGGCTCTGCTCCCACCCTTCTGTACCAGGCTCCGCTCCCACCCTTCTGTACATGGCTCCGCTCCCACCCTTCTGTACATGGCTCTGCTCCCACCCTTCTGTACATGGCTAGGCTCCCCCGTCCTCACCCATACTTACCTTCCTTGCTCTGTCGCTGAACTTCCCTGCATCCCTGTCGGCCGCGGCAGCTTCCTCCTGTGTGCAGCGGTGATGTAGTACCGCTCATTAAGCTCATGAATATGGACGCCACGCCTATGGGAGTGGAGACGCGTCCATATTCATTACCTTAATGAGCGGTACTACGTCATCGCTCAGCGCTGGATGAAGCTGCCGCGGCGACAGGGATGCAGAGACGGAAGGTGAGTATTGAGTCTTCCTGAAGCCGGTGGCTGTAGCTTTCACTACAGTGCTACAGCCGCCGGCTCCATGTGTGTCCGGTTGGGGACCCCTGCTTTAGGCGACCCCTGTGTTTTGGTCGTTCGACCCCCGCCAGGGTCGCGACCCACAGGTTGAGAACCGCTGCACTAGAGGGTTGTTTTTATACCTATAATTAAAGGTTAAGTTTTAACCATGTCTATTTAGGTTACCCTGTCTGCTTTGATATTGTTAATACAGTACCTAAGGGTAAATAATATTGTCCTTGAGACATATTGTCTATAACTTTTTACCATTTGCCCCAAACTAAGGGTTCTTCTCCCCAGATGACCTCACGAGGTGGGCTGAGCTATGGAATGCACTCCTCTTTTCAGAAGTTACTAAAACCTTATTAATTCCATATCTCTGGCGGGAAACCTCGTAGATTGACGGCGGGACTATCATTATTCTTGTTCTGAAATTAGCTTTCTATTAAGTCCACGCATGGAGTGGCTGTGTAGCTCGGTCAGGTCCAATTCCGTTTCTCGGCTCCGGCTGAACGTCGAAATTTCAAAACCCACTGGTGGGCAGCTCTACCTATGCAGATTCCAAAACTGTAAGTGTGGCGCCCAGCGTCTTATTCGCCACAGAAAGGGTTAAAAGTGTACTGTTTTATATGTGTGTTGTAAGCAATGGGAGTTATGCTTCTCTGCTAGGCAGGTACACATAATTTGCCTCGCTCCCTTACTGGTCTGAAGCTGAGAGCTTGGTAGACAAATACCCTAATTGGGAAGGAGGTGGAGCAAGAGTTGTTGTTCGGTGTGAGGAGAAGTTAGAGGAACACTGGGGACGCCATTACTCATGTGGGTGATCCCTAAGTGTGATCTAGCAAACAGGGAGCCAGCCCCTAGATCATTCAGGCTTCCAAAGCTGGGTGATAAGCTGAGGGACTGCATGGGTTTACACAACCAGCAGTAGGTGTTTTCCCTCAGAATTACAGCAGTGACCAGGAGTCGGTGAAGAGTCTTCAGTACAAGCTGCTTCACAAAGGATTCAGACTGCATGTGGCTGAAGGTGAAATACACCGTGAGTAGAAGCGATACTGGGACGTTCTAAACCCCAGAAAGCCTTGGTCCCAGAAGGGATTAGATTAGCAGGAGGATACACTGAGCCTGGCAGAGAAGGTTAACCCCCATTACCCGGAGCAAACTGTAAATGAGAGTTGTAATATCTTTTATGAACTGCAACAGGACTCCAGTAAATGTTAAAGTGACTTTCCGTGTCTCCTGCTTCATTACTCAGTGCCTTCTACTTATATCACCATCTCTGGGGGGATTTGCCCTGGTTGGAGAGGGTTTAACATCTGCACTGCCATCACCATCTACTCCGCCAGAGATCCTCTGCAGTGCCGGCTATAATACAGTCAAACACTCCAACTGGCGTCACGAATCACTAAATAAACTTTATCCCTTGTAAATATATCCCCTTTTAAATTGACCGCCTGGGGCCACGGACCGGGTCGTCGCCGCCGTGACATCCCCCGTAGAAGTCAACAGGCTCGGTACCGAGTACCCCACGGCCCCTCGGGGGCGACATAGTGACCAGGAGTCGGTGAAGAGTCTTCAGTACAAGCTGCTTCACAAAGGATTCAGACTGCATGTGGCTGAAGGTGAAATACACCGTGAGTAGAAGCGATACTGGGACGTTCTAAACCCCAGAAAGCCTTGGTCCCAGAAGGGATTAGATTAGCAGGAGGATACACTGAGCCTGGCAGAGAAGGTTAACCCCCATTACCCGGAGCAAACTGTAAATGAGAGTTGTAATATCTTTTATGAACTGCAACAGGACTCCAGTAAATGTTAAAGTGACTTTCCGTGTCTCCTGCTTCATTACTCAGTGCCTTCTACTTATATCACCATCTCTGGGGGGATTTGCCCTGGTTGGAGAGGGTTTAACATCTGCACTGCCATCACCATCTACTCCGCCAGAGATCCTCTGCAGTGCCGGCTATAATACAGTCAAACACTCCAACTGGCGTCACGAATCACTAAATAAACTTTATCCCTTGTAAATATATCCCCTTTTAAATTGACCGCCTGGGGCCACGGACCGGGTCGTCGCCGCCGTGACATCCCCCGTAGAAGTCAACAGGCTCGGTACCGAGTACCCCACGGCCCCTCGGGGGCGACATAAGCTTCACACCTCTATCATTAATGGGTGCTATATTTAAGTTGGCAAGGAGAAAGAAGTCTTTGTTTGCCATGTGCTTCAGAACGGCTTTCAACCAGTTCAGGGTCATAAAACTACTCAGTGGGGCTGCTGGCACACTGGTTTCACGTTACAGCTGTATAGCAGGGGAAAGGGGGAGCTTGAATCACACACATGCTGCTGTGAAGGAGGGGGGGAAGCTGCAAGGGGGGATCATGGCTGGGCATGTCATTCACAAAACCAAGGAGATGTAGCAGAGCTTGGTATGTGTGACTAGCACAGATGACAATAAGTCATATTTCCTGACAATATGATAAACTGGATTTTTTTTTTAAGATTCTGTCTCTCACAGTTGAAATGTACCTACGATAAAAATTACAGATCTCTCCATTCTTTGTAAGTGGGAAAACTTGCAAAATTGGCAGTGTATCAAATACTTATTTTCCGCACTGTGAATGCTTGCCTGATATCGGGCGTGGAAAGAGAAAATCGCACGCTGGGTGGTACAGTTGAGCCAGCAATTATAATTGGTGGGTATTTTGCATGACAACTATTCAAATTAATAAAACCTGTGAAATAAAGTTTAACAAAAAGATTTGCAGGAGCCTGGTCCAGCAGTCACGTTATAAGTCTGTGGCCACTAAACAAATCTCTTATGTCTCTTCTAATTAGTAGGCCCTGCAGCATCATTACATTGCAGCAAGATGCTCAAATGACATCAAGGTGGCCTTCTACCCAGAAAAAATGCTGGGTATGCCACATGTAGTAATGCTGCAAGGTTCTGGTCCAGAAGACATGGAGAACTGGCATGGCCGCTATACAAGGGTACAGCAAAACGTTTTGCTCAACTCTACAATGCAGTATACTAATTTGACCAGAAACCAAACAAAATTAAAAATTACCAATCAATTACCAGCCCTTCTGTAGGGAGTGATGTGTCGAAATCTTAACATGAACATTGCCAGCTACATCAGCACATTTATAGTATTACACATTGACACAATCTACAATCTGGTAATTTATTACAAGTAATTAATACAATAAATGTACCCTTTTGCAGTATTCACATAAGCAGTTCAAGTGGAAATTAAATACCATGCAGCGCAAGCAAAAAAAAAATCTGTTATAAAAAAAAAAATCTTCACGTGTGTAGTTGCTTGACTGCATCAAAGTTGTCCACTAAGTAAGATGGCTGCCCCTTCCTCCGAGGATCCCAGTTTTCCTAATAATATGCTTTTGTACATATATTAGCATAAACACAGCTTTTTCTCTTTTGTCATCTTGACTACAATGTCTTTGGCCACCCTAAACCCCCTGATACAAAAGGTCATATTTTGGAATGTTCTTTGGATCTATTGGACTTTGTACAATGAGCTTTCCACGCATTGCGCCTCTGTAAATTACTTCAATGAGGTCAATAAAATCTTGCTTCGCCTTGAAACTTCCTACAAACTTGGTATGATCTGGGGACCTAGAAATCAAATTATGACATTAAGGCCTTAGTCTAAGCAATAAAACATTGTAAAACAGTACAAGTCCAGTGTAGAATACGATCAGTACCATAAAATATCCCATCATCGGTCAGTTTCACATGGTCACAATAGAGACTATATGAGCCCACACATCACTCTATTCAACCAATGAGTGTATACACCATTATAGTTAAATGATTGTTTTAATTAGCACTAAGGAGATCTGTGTGCATCCTTTTGAACATTCTATCTGATAACATAACCTACAAACTGTCACAGAGAAGAGAGCACTGATTCAGTATTATAATCAGATTGATGAATGAACTATATAGGTCCTAGATATGGAATATCCTACTAATAACACAGACAAATTAGTGTAATTTTAAATGTATTTACCACTTATTCAGATTAGTAATAATACTCATGTTTTAATGCATTCCTTAATTAGGGCTTATTTACCCTTTGGGTAATTTGGTAATACGTATTCATACAGCCCTCTATGCACACTCTCCTGCTGGAACACAGTGCTTCTTCATGCTGAGCTTCAGGATTTTGCAAAGAAGGGCTTGCAAAAACCACGCTTTGAGTACAGTCACAAATTCCTGTGACATGTCCATTTTTTTTGGTCTGACAGCATAAAATTTAATTGAGCTATATACCTTGGAGTTAAGAACAGCTTTGTGAGACTTAGAGCTTGTCCTATTCATATCTGTTTTGCCGATCAGATTTGTTTTTGAGGCCCCAATGCATTTCTATGGGGCCACAAAAACGGGCTGCAAACATTCTACAGAGGGCCGTGTGCCGTATGGCCGTGAGGGCCGTATATACAAAATTGAAAAAATATCGAGCTTGCTCGATATATTTCATGGCTTACGGACACGGCCCCCATAGAAAATTAATGACTTCCGCAAAACCGGAAGTTACGGTGTTCCGTAACTTCCGGTTTTGCAGAACGCTGTTTTTTTCTTTCCAATACTTTTCTTTAGTATTGGAAACGGCGATCCACAAGTTTTTTGCGGTCCGTTATTGTGGCAGACCTTGAAAATTGCGGCGATACGGCCCACAAAAAAGACGGTAAGTGTAAAACCAGCCTAAAGGAAACCTGTCATGTAAAAAAAAATCTGTCAATCTGCAGGTTAATAGCGTTTTAAAGTCGTGCACCCACTGTACTGAAAGTCTGGCTACAGGGATGAAATGAACTTGATTCCTTCAGGCAGCCTCCGGCTTTCAGTCATCGAGGTGGGCCGGCACTACTGAGCTGGCTGTCAGTCAGTGCTGGGGGCATAGTTATAGCTGCCGCTCACTGTGAACTGAGCTACGACTGAAGCTGCACCTCTATGACTGAAACCCGAAGGAATAAAGTTAATTTCCTCCCGCCAGCGGGGCTCTCAGTGCAGTGGCCACACATCTTTAGAACTCTATTAACCTGCATATTAACCCCACAGCTGTAGGGTGTGTTTTTTTTTTATATGACAGGTTCCCTTTAAAGTCTATGAGGATCCAGGTAAAATGGATGAAAAATGGATGAAATGTTTTGTTCTTTAGAATAAAGTTTAATACTAATATTTTCAAACAGCAAAAAATCAGTGTGAAATTACAACTCCAAACCTAGCAGGTTACTGGCTCACTTCACACTTAGGTCTGGTCAAATGACCGAAATAGGCAACACTGTGCCGTTTAAGCTGGGACTGTGATGGAGCAGCTACCGGGTGTTGAGGACTCCAAGTCTGATTGATGTAATTAGTAAGTTAGCTAACTCATTCTGGATAGGAAGGAAATGAATGATATTCTATTAGTAGATCCAATAGAAGAACAAATAGCATATTAATATCACCTTACCGTAATCCACTTTCATATGTTGCCCATTAAAGAAAAAGACAGTAGATGGGATATAGCTGATATCAAAGTATTGGCGGTAGACCGGCACTTTGTCCACATCTACAAGATAAATGGCAGCCATTTTACTTAAGTCATGGGAAGTCTTTGCAAGCTGAAAAGACAGGAAGAAAGTGAAAATGGAAATAAGATATGATGGATATGGATTGGATGTGTGTCCAAGGTACATCAGAAAAACTTTCCAAACATAATGCAGTAGGTTTCAGGAAATAACACACTCACAATATTATCGAGCTGCAAACAAACAGGATCGTCATCTCTTCCAAACCGGAGAACCAA
Organism: Oophaga sylvatica; assembly: GCA_033576555.1. Lineage (NCBI taxonomy): Eukaryota > Metazoa > Chordata > Amphibia > Anura > Dendrobatidae > Oophaga > Oophaga sylvatica. The sequence goes on from JARQOD010000002.1 coordinate 258,417,700, forward strand.
GACCACTTCAGCTGTCGTCTTTATGACATGATCTACATCGGGTTTACTACTTATTTTCGGGAGAAGAAAACTCATGATTTTCAGGGTTTGGACTCAGATGGTTTCTAAAAAAGAGGAATGGAAACATTTAATGAAAAGCTAATCAGGTCTGTTTTTACATGCCGGCTTTCTCTTAGCATGGTTTCACAAGCGGCATGTTTAAAAGGATTGTTCCTTTTTAAAATGTTATTGTACAATAGGGTTGCAGAGGCCTAAAATAATAATGGAAGCGCGCAGGGACACTGAAGCTGAATCTGGCCCACTTCAGAGTACTGCCAACAAATGGGTGGCCTGAAGTACAAAGACAGGTTATGAAACTTGGGGTTATTCAGTTTAGAAAATGCAGGCTTTGGGCGATCTTTTTACAATGTACAAATATGAGGGGACAGTACAGACATCTTTCTAAGGATCTTTATACACCTAGGCCTGCGATGGGGACAAGAGACCATCCTCTACGTCTAGAGCAAAGAATGTTTCATCATCATCACAAACAGTGATTCTTTACTGTCAGAGCAGTGAGACTATGGAACTCTGCCACATGATGTGGTAATGTTTGATTCACTACAAAAGTACAAGGAGGGCTTGGATACCTTTCTTGAAAAATATATTTTTACTACTGTGTTATAATATTACAGGTTATGAGTACTAGATTTTATGATGGGATCAATACATTAGGTTATAGGTCGGACTCAATGAACTCGGGTCTTCTTTCAACCTTAAAACTATGAAAGAGCTTAGGTTCCTTGCCCTGGAGACCAGAAGCTTTCAGACTGTAGCTGTAGCCAGTAATCTAGGCAACGAGCAGCAAACTATACTATTAAAAATCACTACATTCTTGACCACAGGTAATATTTTCAATAAATGGTAAAATGCAAAGTTGCTTGTTTTTACAACCACATTGCAATGTTACCTATAAGTACATGAGAAACCCCCTTTAAAAACTACACTGACAGTTTTTTTTTTAAACAGTATGCTTTTACCCCCTTACAGTTTATTTACACACCTACATAGTGGCCGCATTTTCTCGTCCATATTACTACTGTAACATGAGCCAAACGGACAGTTTAACAGGCAGATCCATGTATGCCAGGACTGCAGTTGTTACCGGCTAGAAGTTATAGCCACCGCAATTTAGATTGTCCACTTATTTTCTTCCCAATTAATTTGCCATAATTGTGTATGCCCCAACAATTCTCATTTTGAAAGTGTTGTATAGGTTGATGGGGGACCTGGGCTCTGTGCCAGAGAGGCTTCCGATGTCGTCATTTGGACTTAGCAGATGAATTATTGAGCCTCACATTTGCTAATGCTAAGGAAGAACATTTATGAGCCAGGAATGTGAGCCAATGTATATGGTCAGCTCCCATTCTGATGAACTCGAGGAAACAGTGCATTACATAGATGGCCATTTATCTGAATGACTGTCTCATGTAATACTGCATTTCACCTGCAGCGGCTGCATTTTTTTAAGGGGTTGCCTATTCTGGGTATTGCGCAAACACTTTAAAAACAAAAATAAAAGCGACCTTGCTTTTTCTATTGGCAAAAATTATGTAACTTTAAATGGAGACTCTGTTATAAGTTTTTAACCTAGACCAAATGGGGGTTTACAAAATCCCATACAAATGAAGCTTTGTAGTGGTGGCCACTTATGTACGTATGTGTGAGGTTCTGTGGTGGTGGCCACTTATATACGCGGGATTTCCTGGACAGAAAGACAGACAGACGGGATAAGACGATTATATATATTAGATAGATGTTACTGTGTATTACCTCATGTCACTGTGTATTACCTCATATTACTGTGTATTACCTCATGTTACCGTATATTACCTCATATTACCTCATGTTACCTGTGTATTACCTCATATTACTGTGTATTACCTCATGTTACTGTATATTACCTCATTTTACTGTGTATTACCTCATGTTACTGTATATTACCACATGTTACTGTATATTACCACATGTTACTGTATATTACCTCATGTTACCTGTGTATTACCTCATGTCACTGTGTATTACCTCATGTTACTGTGTATTACCTCATATTACTGTGTATTACCTCATATCACTGTGTATTACCTCATGTTACCATATATTACCTCATGTTACCTGTGTATTACCTCATATTACTGTGTATTACCTCATGTTAATGTATATTACCTCATTTTAATGTGTATTACCTTATGTTACTTATGTATTACCTCATGTCACCTGTGTATTACCCGTGTTCAGTAAACGTGACAGAAGTACATCAGACACTGTGACTGACAAATCATGTTCAGTATATCATGGGCAGTTGGTGAGTCACATGACCACATGGGCGGAGTTAGCCCTGCGTCGCTGATGTTACTGTGTATTACCTCATGTCACTGTGTATCACCTCATATTACTGTGTATTGCCTCATATAACTGTGTATTACCTCATGTTACCATATATTACCTCATGTTACCTGTGTATTACCTCATATTACTGTGTATTACCTCATGTTACTGTATATTACCTCATTTTAATGTGTATTACCTTGTTACTTATGTATTACCTCATGTCACCTGTGTATTACCTCATGTCACTGTGTATTACCCGTGTTCAGTAAACGTGACAGAAGTACATCAGACACTGTAACTGACAAAACATGTTCAGTACATAATGGGCAGTTGGTGAGTCACATGACCACATAGGCAGAGTTAGCCCTGCGTCGCTGATTGGCCGCGGCCGGACCAATCAGCGACACGGGATTTCCTGGACAAACAGACAGGATAAGACGATTATATAAATAGATATGTGTGAGGTTCTGTGGTGGTGAGCCACTTATATACGTATATGTGTGAGGTTTTGTGGTGGTGGCCACTTATATACATACAGGTCCTTCTCAAAAAATTAGCATATAGTGCTAAATTTCATTATTTTCCATAATGTAATGATTAAAATTAAACTTTCATATATTTTAGATTCATTACACACCAACTGAAATTTTTCAGGTCTTTTATTGTTTTAATACTGATGATTTTGGCATACAGCTCATGAAAACCTAAAAATCCTGTCTCAAAAAATTAGCATATTTCATCCGTCCAATAAAATAAAAGTGTTTAAAACAAAATAAAAAAAAAAAACATCAAATAATAATGTTCAGTTATGCACTCAATACTTGGTCGGGAATCCTTTTGCAGAAATGACTGCTTCAATGCGGCGTGGCATGGAGGCAATCAGCCTGTGGCACTGCTGAGGTGTTATGGAGGCCCAGGATGCTTCGATAGCGGCCTTAAGCTCATCCAGAGTGTTGGGTCTTACGTCTCTCAACTTTCTCTTCACAATATCCCACAGATTCTCTATGGGGTTCAGGTCAGGAGAGTTGGCAGGCCAATTGAGCACAGTAATACCATGGTCAGTAAACCATTTACCAGTGGTTTTGGCACTGTGAGCAGGTGCCAGGTCGTGCTGAAAAATGAAATCTTCATCTCCATAAAGCATTTCAGCCAATGGAAGCATGAAGTGCTCCAAAATCTCCTGATAGCTAGCTGCATTGACCCTGCCCTTGATGAAACACAGTTGACCAACACCAGCAGCTGACATGGCACCCCACACCATCACTGACTGTGGGTACTTGACACTGGACTTCAGGCATTTTGGCATTTCCTTCTCCCAGTCTTCCTCCAGACTCTGGCACCTTGATTTCCGAATGACATGCAAAATTTGCTTTCATCAGAAAAAAGTATTTGGGACCACTTAGCAACAGTCCAGTGCTGCTTCTCTGTAGCCCAGTGCTGCTTCTCTGTTTCTGGTTCAAAAGTGGCTTTACCTGGGGAATGCGGCACCTGTAGCCCATTTCCTGCACACGTCTGTGCACGGTGGCTCTGGATGTTTCTACACCAGACTCAGTCCACTGCTTCCTCAAGTCCCCCAAGGTCCGGAATCGGTCCTTCTCCACAATCTTCCTCAGGGTCCGGTCACCTCTTCTCGTTGTACAGCGTTTTCTGCCACATTGTTTCCTTCCAACAGACTTCCCATTGAAGTGCCTTGATACAGCACTCTGGGAACAGCCTAATTGTTCAGAAATTTCTTTCTGGGTCTTACCCTCTTGCTTGAGGGTGTCAATGATGGCCTTCTGGACATCAGTCAGGTCGGCAGTCTTACCCATGATGGCGGTTTTGAGTATTGAACCAGGCAGGGAGTTTTTAAAAGCCTCAGGAATCTTTTGCATGTGTTTAGAGTTAATTAGTTGATTCAGAAGATTAGGGTAATAGCTCGTTTAGAGAACCTTTTCTTGATATGCTAATTTTTTGAGACATGATTTTTGGGTTTTCATGAGCTGTATGCCAAAATAATCAGTATTAAAACAATAAAAGACCTGAAAAATTTCAGTTGGTGTGTAATGAATCTAAAATATATGAAAGTTTAATTTTAATCATTACATTATGGAAAATAATGAAATTTAGCACTATATGCTAATTTTTTGAGAAGGACCTGTATATGTGAGGTTCTGTGTTGGTGAGCCACTTATATACGTATATGTGTGAGGTTCTGTGGTGGTGAGCCACTTATATACGTACTAGATGGTGATCCGATTCTAATGCATCGAATATTCTAGAATATGTATGTAGTTTATTTATGCATGGCTCTGCTCCCACGATCCCATCCTTGTATGCATGGCTCCCCCCTCCCATCCTTGTATACATGGCTCCCCTGTCCCATCCTGTATACATGGCTCAGCTCCCCCCTCCCCTCCTTGTATGCATGGCTCCGCTCCACCCTCCCATCCTTGTATACATGGCTCCCCTGTCCCATCCTGTATACATGGCTCCGCTCCCCTCCCATCCTTGTATGCATGGCTCCACTCCACCCTCCCATCCTTGTATGCAAGGTTCCCCTGTCCCATCCTGTATACATGGCTCCGCTCCCCCCTCCATCCTTGTATGCAAGGCTCCGCTCCACCCTCCCATCCTTGTATGCATGGCTCCCCCCTCCCATCCTTGTATACATGGCTCCCCTGTCCCATCCTGTATACATGACTCCGCTCCCCCTCCCATCCTTGTATGCATGGCTCAGCTCCACCCTCCCATCCTTGTATGCATGGCTCCCCTGTCCCATCCTGTATACATGGCTCCGCTCCCCCTCCCATCCTTGTATGTACGGCTCCGCTCCTCCCTCCCATCCTTGTATGCATGGCTCCGCTCCACCCTACCATCATGTATACATGGCTTCGATCCACCCTCCCATCCTTGTATGCATGGCTCCGCTCCACCCTTTCATCCTGTATACATGGCTCTGCTCTACCCTCCCATCCTTGTATGCATGGCTCCCCTCCACCCTCCCATCCTGTATACATGGCTCCGCTCCACCCTCCCATCCTGTATACATGGCTCCGCTCCACCCTTCCATCCTGTATACATGGCTCCGCTCCACCCTCCCATTCTTGTATGCATGGCTCCGCTCCCACCCTCCCATCCTGTATACATGGCTCCGCTCCACCCTCCCATCCTGTATACATGGCTCCGCTCCACCCTCCCATCCTGTATACATGGCTCCGCTCACACCCTCCCATCCTTGTATACATGGCTCCGCTCCACCCTCCCATCCTGTATACATGGCTTCGCTCCCACCCTGTATACATGGCTCCGCTCCACCCTCCCATCCTGTATACATGGCTCCACTCCCACCCTCCCATCCTTGTATACATAGCTCCCCTGTCCTAACCTTGTATGCATGGCTGGGCTCCCCCGTCCTCCCCCATCATACTTACCCTCACACCGTCGCTGCACGTCCCTGCATCTCTATCCCGGGGCGTCAGCTTCTTCCTGTGTGGTGCGGTCCCGTGGTACCGCTCATTAAGGTCATGAATATGGACGCCATGCCTATGGGAGTGGAGTCGCGTCCATATTAATGACCTTAATGAGCGGTACTACGTGACCGCACCGCACAGGAAGAAGCTGACGCCCCGGGATAGAGATGAAGCATGGAGGAGGAGGTGTGATGGTATGGGGATGCTTTGCTGGTGACACTGCTGGGGATTTATTCAAAATTGAAGGCATACTGAACCAGGCTACCACAGCATCTTGCAGCAGCATGCTATTCCATCCAGTTTGCGTTTAGTTGGACCATCATTTATTTTTCAACAGGACAATGACCCCAAACACACCTCCAGACTGTGTAAGGGCTATTTGACCAAGAAGGAGAGTGTTGGGGTGCTACGCCAGATGACCTGGCCTCCACAGTCACCAGACCTGAACCCAATCGAGATGGTTTGGGGTGAGCTGGACCGCTCACAGCTTCAATTTTGAATAAATCCCCAACAGTGTCACCAGCAAAGCACCCCCACACCATCACACCACCTCCTCCATGCTTCACGTTGGGAACCAGGCATGTAGAGTCCATCCGTTCACCTTTTCTGCGTGCAAAGCAGTAATCAAAGCAAAAGGTGGCTACTTTGAAGAACCTAGAATATAAGACATATTTTCAGTTGGTTCACACTTTTTTGTTAAGGTTTTAAATTCCCATGTGTTAATTCCTTTTTTTTTTATGCCTTTAGTGTGATTTACAAAATTTTATAGTCTTTAAAAAAAACCAAAAAAATCATTTTAAGAGGGGTGTCAAACTTTTGGGGGGGGGACTGTTTATGTGTGAGGTTTTGTTTGGGGGTGGCCAAAAAATAACTATATGGGTGGGGTTCCGTGGGGGTGGCCCCCTTATTTTCGTATGTGTGAGGTTCTGTTTGGGGGTGGCCATCTTTTTCGTATGTGTTTGGGGTTTTGTGGTGGGGGCCACTTTTTAAGTTGGGTTTGGGGGGGGGTTTTTTTTTTTTTTTTTGGGGGGGGTGGTTTTTTTTAATTTTAAAAAGGGGGTTTTTTGGGGGGGGGTTTTTGGTTTTTTTTTTTGGGGCCAAAATTTTTTTTAAAAGGGGGGTTTTAAAAGTTTAAAAAAAAATTTTTTTTTTTTTTTGTGGGGAAAAAAAACCCCCCAAAATTTGGGGGTTTTTTTGGGGGGGGAAATTTTTTCCCCCCCCATTTTTAAAAAAATTTTTTTTTTTTTTTTTTTTTCCCCCTTTTTTTTTTTTTAAAAATTTAAAATTTTTCCCCCCAAAAACCCCAAAAAAAAAAAAAAATTAAACCCCCCTTTTTTAAAAAAAAATTTTTCCCAAATTTTAAAAAAACCCCCCCCCCCCCTTTTTTCCCCCCCCTTTTTTTTAAAAAAAAAATTTTTCCCTTTTTCCCCCCCCCCCTTTTTAAAAAAAAAAACCCCTTTTTTTTTTTTCCCAAACCCCAAAACCAACCCCCCCCCCCCTTTTTTAAAAAAAAAACCCCCCCCCCAAAAAAATTTTAAAATCCCCCCTTTTTTTTTAAAAAAACCCCCCTTTTTTTTTTTTTTTAATTTTTTTAAAAAAAAAAAATTTTTAATTTTTTTTTAACCCAAAAAAAATTTTTTTTCCCCCCAACCCCCAAAAAAAAAAAACCCCCCCCCCTTTTAACCCCCCCCCCCTTTAAAAAAAAACCCCCCCCTTTTTTAAAAAAAACCCCCAAAAAAAAAAAACAAAAAAAAAAACCCCCCCCCCCAAAAAAAAAAAAACCCCAAAAAAAAAAACCCAAAAAAAAAACCCTTTCCCCCCCAAAAAAAAAAAACCCCCCCCAACCCTAAAAACCCCCCCCCCCAAAAAAAAAAAAAAACCCCCAAAAAAAAACCCCCCCAAAAAAAAACCAAAAAACAAAAAACCCCCCCCAAAAAAAAAAAAAACCCCCCCCCCAAAACCCAAAAAAAACCCCCCCCCCAAAAAAAAAAAACCCAAAAAAAAAAAAAAAAAAACCCAAAAAAAAAAACCCCAAAAAAATTTTTTTAAAAAAAAAAAAACCCCCCCCCAAAAAAATTAAACAAACCCCCCCAAAACCCCCAAAAAACCCCAAAAACCCCCCCCCCCCCCCCCCCAACCCCCCCCCCCCCCCCCCCCAAA